>CATIWH010000026.1:0-600000 GCA_949640775.1 Jamesozyma spencerorum
CAAAAATATAAGCATGATCCCAACCTTGCTGCTCAGAAATCCCAAATTCAATTGGTAGTCTTGTATTAATACCGGAATTATAGCAACTTCAATCATAATAGTTTCATTAAAATCAGTCTTACCTTTCACCAACACTTTCGATGTCTACCATATGCTAGCTGAGTATATCAAAGTTGTCAACCTTAGCAGATTTCATGTTCCTAACATACTCAGACTGTGAAACTTTACACATGGTATATGGTTCATATCTATTACCACATAAGCTGTAGAATAATACAAAAGTTCTCTCTGTTATATTGATGATTACCTGGTTGACCGTGGTATGGGATACTATATCTCGACCAATGATACATGATTTAATAGCACATTTTGAGGCACCTTCTTTTATATCATGTATATACTCTATATAGGTTACACATAACCACTTATTCGTTCCTCTTTCACAACTTTCTCTCTACTTTGTCTTAGCCAGATCTATCTCATCGCTCCTATATATTTCAACTTCGAAATCTGATTTCTTTATATTTACTAACCACTTTATGACACACTGAAAGAGACAAAGAACAAACAAAAAGACAACATGATTACCAGTCTTACTAAATATGACTAACATGATCCCTCTGAATACATTTTTGCAATAACTTGTACATTTGAGAGTTTGCCTTCTTCTTAATGCCTCCCTTTCAAATACATATTATACGCAGAATATAAACACGAGATAACTTACAATTACCTGAGATATTACGACCAAGTATTAATTACTTTGCCCATATAAATTACAAGTCCATATAACGTTTATATTTGCTGAGATATTCCCTTACGTTACTGTTTTAAAATGTCGACATAGTTGTTTAGATACTTACTGTCATATCATCAATATCTCAAAACTTCAACAATTTGTCCATCTTCTAGCCAACTAAACTTTTAGAAGCTACCCAATTACGTTCCAGTTCATCAATTCAATGCAAAAGCTGCATTATCCAGAAATATAATTATTTTTGGTCAATGATTATATTAATTTATCATAATCCTCTCCTTTTGAATAACCAACCAAGATAACCTAATCTTTTGGATTATGTCTATTTATAAAATATGCGTTCATGGATCATCACTAAATACCTTATCAGCAGCAATCACACCGTCCTCTTACCAGAATTATCAACATTTACTACATCCTAATTCATCATGTCATTGTCACTTAGCTCAGCAATTTTAATCTTCCCTAGATTTTCACACTCCGAAACTTTGAAGATACTATCTTATGTATATCCACTGTCACTCTAAACACTTATACATGATAAATGTTCTCTATCAATTTTAATGATCACTTTGACAATGTTAAGAACACTAACCTGACCAACATAAAATTCCCAAGATCTCAACATAATCTAATCATCGTCTAAACAACTTGTATCGATTGCATATTCGTTATATATCAGCACACCCCATTTCAGTTTTATCTGCTTTCCTTTATATTTTAACTACAACTCACTACTTAGATAATTTCAGTAGTCAATCTTATTCTCTCGACGATCATTACCATTACGAAGAATTGCAAAGAGAAGCAAACAACGAAAAGAACAAGGATAAAGAACACCACTTTGTGAATGTCTACTAGATTAGTCTTTCTCAAAACAAACTTGACACTTGGTGGACTAAATAAACACATGCAATATGAAATTAGAAACAAATATAGATGCAATACAAAAGACTTAGTATAACTTACAGATAACAGACACAAACCCACTACCATAATTCCGCCTACAATTTTTTTCGTCCACCTTCAGTTAAGTAAAACAGTGCGCCAATTACGTAGAACATTGGGATTCTTTCTTTTATATCCTTCCGAAACCGTATTGCAGGGAAACTTGCTTCTTTCATGCAAACTCTAGCCCATTGTGCAAAGATTTTACACTCAGGGAAATCTTTAATGGTTTTGCGTACCATAACCATGAAGTTTTTGTTATGGAACATCGTTAACAACATTAAAATAAAGTAAGCATATGTGACTGTAAATTTAGGCTTAGGATACTCCTTCCTTATTCTCTGGTTTGTGTCTTCGTTTTCATTATATTTGATAAAGTAACTTTTGAACCTTGTGCAAACTATGTCTAGAAAGTATTTACTATTTTGATTAGATTCAGTAATAAAAGGGAATCTATTATACTTTTCAATGCAGAGTTGTTTCAACAGTGGCTCGTTACGCCTCAAATCATCGTTCCCGTTACTCTTTGGGTTATCATTTAAATTACCTTTTGGATCATCCTTTACAAAAAATTTTATGTTCCTCTCATTCTTTTCATCTTGGGGCCAAAGTTCGGCAGTTTTAACGTCCATGCTACCAGTAGAGAAGTAGCTTATTAGATCAAATTTACCACTTTTCAGCTCAAGCCACATTTTATCGTAGTACTTCCATATTTCGGTGTACTTCTCTTTAAACGAGAAGGGCGTACTGTTTGGGTTATACTTGACAATATCAAGATACCCTTGAAGATTGGCAGAAATTTGAACCAGTTTGCATTCCTTGTTTGATGCAAATTTTATCATGAACTTATGCAGTCCATGTTTTTTAACAAACTGTTCAGTCATTGACCAACCTTCAGATGAAAAATTCATTTTGCAATAACCAAGCATTTGCATGCCTAGATTGCGAATTGTGTAATGTGAATTTTTATCAAAACAGTAGCAGGGAAGAGTGTCAGCCAAGCATCTTGGACATTTAGATGTATCTCTTGTCATCTGGAAATTAAAATAACATGCGTCAATTCCCCATGTATTCAGCATCCTACTGACATCCTCATTTATATGAAGCATCTTGAAAATAGACCTTACATTTTTAAAATGAAGTCTGAGACTGTTTATGATGGAAAGATTTGCCCTGTCCTCATCTTTGAAAAAATATGAGAAATGAAGACTCTCAGTGGCAGAATCGATTGGCAAATTATGACATTTATTACCAATTATGAATGAAGAAGAACCACAAACAGTAGAAGAAGAACCAGCTGAAGAAAAACCAGCTGAAGGAAAACTAGGAACGGCAGAAGGTTGAACAGGTATTGGTGCCACAGGAGAATACAATCCAAAGGTTGGATTTGCACGCGGTCTCTTGTTAGCAGAAATTTCAGTAGCACCCTTTCTCTTTCTATTGATAGTGAGTAAAGGTATAGATAGCTTTCTATTTGTGTTGTCATGAGACCCTGGCGCAGAGTCAGGAACCGATATACCATTGTTAGAGAAATCACTTGAGGTTGCTAAAGAATTGTTCAACGAATCACCACCGCCAGATAATGCAGAAATATGACTGGAAGATGCAGATGATGCTGATGATGCTGAAAAGTTTTTATGAGAATTGGATAATGCAGATGATGCAGATGATGCTGAGAAGTTTTTATGAGAATTGGATGATGCAGATGATGCAGATGATAAGGGAATATTGTTTGAAGATGCTGAAAATGCTTGATGTAAATTGGAAGATGCAGATGATGCAGATGATGCAGATGATGCAGATGATGCAGATAATATATGATTAGAATGAGAAGATTCAGATGGTGCAGATGATAAAGGAATATTCTTTGAAGATGCTGAAAATGTTGGATGAGAATTGGAAGATGCAGAGGATGCAGATGAAATATGATTAAAATTGGAAGGTGTAGCTGATGCAGAGGATGAAGGATGATTACTTGAAGATGCTGAAAATGTTTGATGAGAGTTGGAAGAGGCAGCAGATGCAGAGGAGGAAGCTATGTTATTGGAAGATGCTGAAAATGTTTGATTATAATTAAAAGATCCAGATGATGCAGATGATGAAGCAATGTTATTTGAAGGTGCAGAAAATGTGTGATGCGAATTGGAAGATCCAGATGACGTAGATGATGAAGGAATATTATTTGAAGATGGAGAAAATGAAGAAATAGGATTGGAAGGAGCAGACGATGCAGCAGATGCAGAGAATGCAGAAATAGGATTGGAAGAAGCAGAAGAAGCAGAAGAAATGGAAGATGCAGAAGATGCAGAAGATGCAGAAGATGCAGAAGATGCAGAGAATGCAGAAATAGGATTGGAAGGAGCAGAAGATGCAGCAGAAATGGAAGAAGCAGAGGGACCAGCGAAAAAAGCAGAAGGAGCAGAAGTGGTAGTTGGAACATTAGAAGCGGTAGAGAAGGCCATGGATGGACGATTAGTAACGGAAGATGACTCTGCTGTACCTGAAGATGATGAACACCTACCAGATACACGAGACCAAAGCTGCTGTATTTCATTAGGAATACCATCCATATGTCCACAACAGCCCTGATGTTTAGGACCCTTTCTCAACCCCCAAAAGTTTCTCATTGACTTGCAAACGCAAGATTTGATATCAATGGAATTTGGAAGAAGAGTTCTTTTTGTCCACAAAGTAAGGCAGATGCCACCTTTTCTTAACCTGCCCGTTGCCTGAATAAACGTAGATATAGTTGGCACGTAATCCAGTAATATAACCATTTTCACTTCAGGAACATTCAAGCCTTCCACTACCAACTCAGTACCAGCTAGAACTTTTATTGAATTACCGTTAATGAAATCCTCACACTTTTGGTTCTTGTCTGAGTAAGAATCAGGACCTTTAACAGTTAAGTGAGGTAGACTAAGCATTTCACTAAACATGTCCAAGGTATTCTTACTTCGACAGGCCACAATGATTTTTGAATTTGAATTAGCAGCGACCATTTTATCAATCATATTACTTGCTGTTTTACAAGCAGCCCAGGTGTCCACCTCTTCAATCTTTTCAAAAATAATATTGGTATAAGGAACGTTTTTGATGAGATGGTAAGCAACAATATGATTGTCCGTCTTAGTGACATCTTTTGTGACAGGAAGACTATAACCTAAAAATTTCACCAGTTCGTCAAATCCCCCTTGGCCTATAGTGGCACTAAGAAGAAGCACCTTCCAAAAGGAACAAAATGGAATCATTCTAATACCTATAAGAGAATTGGCACGATACTCCTGATCCAGCAATAGTCGGTGACATTCATCAATCACGCACATTCCTAAAGCAAGATCAGGACACAAAGAATCCCATTCCTGAATTAGAGTAGTGAATGATGAATTGGCAAAGTCCTGGAAACTCCCCACGTACACCGATGCTGTGACGTCTAATTGGTTTATGGAGTTGTGATTCACCCATAAGTTAGAAAGAACGTCAACACTCAACAGATTATTTTGTATCAAACGTAAAACTGTAGCACTTCTTAGCAACGAATATGGAACCATAACGAATGATACCACTCTTTTTTCTTGTTTTTTCAATTGGATAGCTACCAAGACAATTAAATAGAGTAATGTCTTGCCAAAATTGGTTGGAGCCTCAATAGGAAAAACAGATACTGAGGACATATATAAATCAATCACAATATCCCGTTGATCATCTTTCCATTGAAAATTCTCTCCAAAAAGTTTCTGACAGGCGTTTCTGATATCTTGAAGCTGACCACGTAAGAAAAATGGGGCAGCCGTAACCGGTTCTTCTAATGTTGAACTGTTCTGAGAGGTCAGAGTAGGCATGAAATGCTTGTGCCATTCCATCCCAATCTCCCTTTCAACCATAAACCTCTCATTCTGATTTAACTCCGTAATGCCATAATTCTCAAATCCTGTAATGGCGGTGTGCATTGCCATTTCTTCTCTTATATAAAATGCAGCAGCACCTACATCAACCATTCTACCCACAGTAACCATGATCTGACGTAATTTACGTAAGTTTAATCTTTGAGTATGGACCATGGTAGAAGGGTATTGCGTGTTGAAGGTGGAGAATTCATCCCTAGATATAACCGTACCCGTTGAGGCATTGACAAATAAAAATGAATGGAGGACGTTGTTTGACCATTCCTCCTCAGTCATGTCAATACCAGTGGTAGAGTACAGTAATGCAACTTCAACACTTTCGTCATCATTACCAAGTCTAAAGATGTCTCTAACAAAACCAGAAAAGTGCTCTGGTAGGACTTCAATAAGAATTGCTCTCAAAGCAAAAATGTAATGAAACAAAAATGCAGAGGTTGTCCTGTCTAGAATCTTGTAGGAAGTGATGAACGATCTTGTTTTAGAGCTTTCTGCACGTAGGGCTAAAGCATGTTCAGAAGCGTCAAAGAATACAGTTCTTTGGTTACCAGCAATCTTACAGGTCATGAGATCTGTATACCTTAAAGGACCAAAAGCGGCAAAAAAAAACCATGTTCATAACACAATTGCAGCAGTCCGCAATGATTTCAATTATTTCTTTAGCATCATCCTCATCGATAACATTTCCTGTACTTACAGGTAACATGGCTTTATATAAGTCCATATTATTGGAAGCATACTCAGAGACAATTGAAGATAGGCCCTCTCTCTCATATCTGGGTTGAGACAAAATGACAGATGAAGAAAACAAACCCCTGTTAGCAAAAGTAATGACTTCATCAATAATAAAAAATTTGGAAAGCTTGTCTAAATTTGCCTTGTATCTGCATTTGACATCATTAATATAACAACAAATATATTCTTTACCAAACATAATGTTGTCAATTGATGCCCTTTTATTGATGTAGTCCTTCTTTATATTATATTGTGGTGTTCTTGCAATTTCATCTGCACATAATTTGTAAATATAAGACAGGTGCTTAAACGAAGGATTGTCATTATCAAGAAAATAACGTTCTGTTTTAGCAAAGCCAACTTGTGGGTCGACATATGAGTATAAACAGATATACTTTGAGAATGCCTTAACTCCATTTAACCTTTTCAAATATTTGGAAGCTGATAAAGTTGGTGGTGAAGGTAAATTTAGTGTTTTAAAATCGAAAGCCAATACACGAATAGCTACGTTTAAAAATTCATTTGCAGATTCAGACTCAAAAATGGAACAGAAAATTATACATAAGGTCTTCATCATGTTTTCATTAGCAACAAGCTGTGGGACATTGATGTTTTCGAAGAAGGAGAATTCTCTTCCTCTTTGAATTAAGAAGATTAATGGTAGAGTGTCTACAGCATAGCTAGCCAATGAAGCTGGAGAAAGACCAGGTGGGAAAGTGGCATTACCTTGGAAAGAATTGACGCTCTGACGAATTGTATATTTTTTTAGAACCTCAGAGGTTAACTTCTCGAACAATTTATGAAAAGCAGGACAATGGATGACAACATAATCATTGAAATCTCCAAAAACTTTAATATCATTCTCGGTAAATTTTAATTCTTGGGTACGTAAGGTTTGGGTAAAAAAGGAAGAGTCTTTTATGGTTTGAACAGCTGCCAAATTTTTTGGTAAAGATTTTTCAACCAAAGAAGAGACTTTGTGGTAAATGTAGCTAATAGCTTTGCTCTTATGATTAATTTTGATGACATCAAGAGAGAATGTCTTTTTTTCTTCAGCTTTTTTTAAACTTCTTTTACCTAAAATATGGACACCTTTGTCAATCCTAATAGCTCTCATAGTTTCTGTTTGTACTACTCCAAAAACGGTTTTGTCACTTACTGGGAAAGCATTGAGGAAGTATTTATTGGCATCCTTTTCATCCGAAGGTAAGAAGTCGTCTAAGTTAACTAAGTTCAATTTCTTAAGTTCAATATGGTCTTGTTGAGGAGCATAGTAATTGTTAATGTTTAGAACATCTTTAATAATGTATTTACCATTCTTGATTGCAATTGGGAACCCACTGGCAACAGAAAGGGATTCAGAAATTCTGTGGTATTGAGTGAAAGACATTGTTTGATAAATTATTGTTCAAGATTTGGTATAGTTTTGTTTGGTTTGGTAATAGAATCAAAACAGAAGAAATATTGCAAGATATAACCGTATATATACAAGAATTATTTTGGCGTTTATTCATAGAATAACATGGAACCTTGATTGGAGAAGACTAGATTCTTTTTGTTTCAGTGCTAATATTGTTATCAGTAAACGCGTAACATATCAGATGTAAATCAACTTTCGTGTCTTCCCCATATTTATGCATGAAAAGCATAATGTGAATTTGGTAAACTTTAAGTTGACAAGAAATACAGTTATGACCGGAATTAAATTATGTTTTAACCAACCAGCACCACAATTGAATTATACATAATTAAAACAACGAATCGTGTCTTTAACGCTTTCAAAAGACTGAACACTTTTTGAAATTTCGTCAATTTTTTGCAAGCTTTATCGCAAGACTAATGGTAAGTTTGAGGTTTTGAAAGGCTAGATTTGGTCAATAAAGTTATACCACCCAAATTCAAATTTTATAAAATTTAGATGCAATAGTGAGGCAGGTTAGCCCAAAAAATCATCAATCATTCTATATTTGGTATCATCCAAATTTAAGCTACAATTACCAAAAATACTAAAACAAATGCGGTAATATTGGAACAAGATATACATATTTCCTTGAGAGACTCATTGAATTGATTTATGATATACTTTTGGGACCTGAATTGCTAGATAGTTTCTTTCTTCTGCTTATTGTTCACATGCTAGAAACTAGAAAATCACACTTTATTCCCAACATCATATAAAATGTATCTTGTTGAGAAACTATTGAAGAGCCATGTTTACTAGTAGACTCTTCAAATCTTTTATAAGATTTGTAAATACTTTCAGACATATTTTGTAATGATAATTGATCGTTTATTTTACCTGAAAAGTTTTCATCGTTCTTTTCTGTCACTATTTCGGAAAAGCATCTCATATTCAATGTGATAAAATCTGTCTTTACAATATGAAATATGAGGATCATATTTCTGACATATCTTATGCCATTTTTATAAAGCAGCAATCTCTTGCAAATAACCAGTAAAACATTCGAAAAACCTTTGACTGATTATTTTCCAATTACCAACTAATATGCACTTAATTATGAAACATAATTTAGCATGCTAGATAGAGATCAATAGTGAAAATCACTACTTTATCAATCTTTTGACCAGTATTTTATTCCTACCACATCCGTAGTGCTATATCAGGATTTCCTAATAGTAAAGTAACCGTGAAAAAGCTGTCAACTGAAATGCTAGAAGAATTTGTTACACTCTCAAATTTAGAAAGTAATTCAAGTTACTGGTTATAATACAAACATTACGTCTGGGTAGATAACATGTTTATACAATTTGAAACCAATTGACAATATATTGAAAAGTGTGTCCAAACTTATTAGTTGTCTCTATACATTTCACAATTAACCTGAGTCCAGTCACAGCTACTTTGAAGATTTAACTTACCAAAGAGTCAACTTGATCTGTTCATTCTCTCAAAATGTCGAGAGAGCATTATCATATCTTGTTCAAATAAACCATTTTCAGTTTCTGTTTCACTATCTTAGAGACCATGTTTGGGCATCAACTTTTTTTTGGTTTCAAATTTGAAAAAATTATTCCTTAATAATGAACACAACACACATGGAAGACAAAAAGATGAAAGACAAACCAGAGCCTAGACATCCCCATCTTGTGGAAACTAATTAAGAGATATGACTTGATCACAGTCGTAAAACATTCGCAACTTGGGGTATAATATTGGTACCTTGGTGATTGACATATCAAATTTAAATATATTCAGTACAACAGATACTGTAAAAGCTCCAAATAAATTCCAGAGACAGTCACATTACTGATTTGATTATTGGGATACTGTTGAGTATTCTATTCTGGATATGACGTTCTGATGTCCAACATTTCTAGATTGATCCTTACATCACTTTCAACTGTCCATGTAAATATTTCAACAACTCTGATAATAATCTTTAAAGCTTTACTAGGGATGTAAACTTTTAATTTTATATGTTGCATAGATACGATCTCATCAAGGTTAGTTATTTTGGCATGTTCACAATATTACTGTAATATATATTGAAAGACGAAATAAGGATGAAAAGCAAGGAAATTCTTGAGATAATGATCCAACAAACTAATTTAGCATATATAGTTGCTAAATTAATCACTGGTTTATTTTGTGATTACTCCTAAAACGTCGTAATGAAAGTACAACATTCATGTACATTTTTTCAATCTGACACATTTATACTAATATCAGAATTCACATCAAAAAAATTCTGGTATATTCTCTAGGTTTTGAGCAGTTGATATTATTAACTTCATACTGTTAATCTCTGCTTGAGTTGAACATGTGGTACAATTTCTAAATATCCACAATCATGAATATTTTGTACTTGTACGTTAACCTCCAAGACATTTCGAATTCAAAACAAAATTTACCATCCAGTTCTGATGTAGAACCATCTGGTTTGTCTGAACGGCTGTTCATCTCAAATTGTGTTGCCCTGTAATAACAGGCATATGTTGCAAATATATCAGGCGCATTAGTATGAGACATAAATAACAACAAATAATACCCTGGTACTATGTTGTACCTGTAATAAATCTCTTTCTATCAATACAATAATGTTATCCATTTATATACATGACATATCATATAGTTAATTTTTTGCAATAACATAAGCTAATGTAGACGCAACACTAGACTAATCATATTTCAACTTATCAGTCAATACATAATATTCTAAAGTGAAGTTTCTGTGACCATATTCCCATCACAAAATTGAGAAGACACTACCTAATTCTCAACCTTGTCATAAAACAGCACAAACAACATTTCTAAACTTATTCAGAGATCTAGTTATAATAAAATATCATGCTTAATAATGAATACAAATCTGTACTAAGAGAATCTTGATTATGCATAAGTGTGGGATAAAGTGTGGGGTGGCACGTGACTATTTAACCCCGGGGGCTAAACCTTCCCTATGCAGGGCTTTCTAAGCGAATAGTCACAATTTAAGTCCGGCTTGTATCGATTTATGTTACACTTTAAAGGCGACTTGCACCGTTTTCCAAAATTTCCCATTTTACATACTTTAATAGCACCATTTCAGAAATGGCATAGAGGTGTTCAATAGATTCAGCATGGCTGTGTGTGTTAGATCTTCTAGTCTCCAGAAACTTTAACCGATATGATGTATCACTAATAAATATACCATCTTGCTTCAATAACGTTTTCAATGTTTTTTTCTGTCACTATTTCCTATTTCGAAAAAGCATTTCATATTTAAAGTCTGTCTTTACAATATGAAATACGATCTTCATATTTCTGACAGCAAGATTCAACTGATGTAATGTTCTATTATGTTCAACTTTATTATAAAGAATATCATGAATGAATCTATTCAAATTAAGGAAGGGTAGTATTATTACTGGATAATTTCAATTTCAATTTTTGTTTGGAAACAGGATTGGATAATTAATAGTATACATTTGGGATTAGTATCACTAGACTCCAAACACAAATAGTAACTAGAACCATAAATAAAGTCAATGACTTATCTTTCTTGTCATGATTTATCAATTGTTCATCAATGCCCTCATTAGTTTACCGGCTTATAATTACATTAGCTAAACTACTAATCAACAATGTAGCACCTTGGTGTTTTATATAACATTTGTAATGCAACGAGAGTACCATTGTCCTAATGTAAATATCTTCAAACTATCAAAAAACCGCTTCAATATTGAAAATATGCAAAATTATGAGCATTATATTTATTTTTGGTCTTTACCATATGTTAAACTGATTATGCAAAGTCACCTACTGAGCAGATTGTTGTAGAAACATTGTAGAATATTCTTTGAAAATATTGCACTCTACTCTTAACTTGATTCTATTATAGCTCTCTTCCAGATATTTCCAAATAATTATTTCAGACTAATATGCTGTAAACCAATTTAGTGTAAAATTATCTTGTGACATGTTTGATAGATTATAATATCATCAGAAGAATTTGTTTTGGCATATTCACAATAATGACCAATGTTTGAACAACTAAGATTAAAGGTTAAAACAACTTAACAAACGACTTGATATCTATCCAACTGAATAGAATTTATCCTGCTTTTATTTTACAGTCAATTTCAATATATTATCTGACTGGCAAACATTACATATAACATTTACTATCGAAGATTAGGTAAGCATTTCAAATAAGTTTCCAATAGCATAGCATATCCAGAACTAAAATTGCATCTTAAATATTCTGGCAACTCTTTTACTAGTTCTAAATTCGAAATTATTTGTTAGTGATACTAATAATTTCACGACCTTTTGATCTATCCTTAATTTGAAGCATGTCGTACAAATATCTGAAAGTATTAGCACAGCAATCTATGTATATCTAGTAAAGTTAACTCTTTCAATTGTGTCACTTTGGAATAATAGAAGTAACCTTTTGCAATACATCAAATAACATTCTTACATTGATTTGAACATCAGCATATGGTCCTTTCCAGACCAATATCTTAAGATATCATGATACCGTTTTTACTACTTGTCGAATATAATCCAATCTGATGCTTTCCAATTGAAAATACAATGCAATTTAAAAGTTTGAGTTCTTCATAACTTGGGAATACCACATTCCAAATATAGATATTCTAGTAAACGACTGTATTACTCTGCTTACTCTATAGTATAATGTATTATCTAATCAAGAACATATGTAAAATTTTCATCTTTCCCATGTGACAGATCCGTCTGGCACATGACAAGAAAATACTCTCGAAGCAAGAAAAACAGACGATTACAATCTCAGAAAATACTATGATGACGCCAAACCCGAAAAACCGGAAAACAGGGGTTCAAAAATTACTGAATAGAGTAACAAAACCGATTCAGGAAACTACCGCATCGGGTATGAAACCACGACAACAGCCAATCAAATGCAAGAGTATTCAGATATTCATTACAACTATCGAGCCATCCATTTGCACTATAGAGCGGACTATCAGGCCATCAGAAAATTCGCCGTTTTGCATAATTTACTACCAGAGCATCAGAAATGGCATAGAGGTGACTGGATATGATCATATTATCACATACAGATTAAAGGACAGTATATTTTCCTTAATACACTAATACAATTTCCACAATAGTATTTCCTATAGCATCATAATGATTACTCTTTGTCAACAATTTTCATCACCCAACATAATATTCAATTTACACAATCATATTCCAAATACTATTCCGTTTATATCTTATTCCATCCGACCCATTACTCTTTACATGAAATTAAGATTGACGATTACTATAATGAACATTTCTCTTATGTTGGTATATAATATTATTGTCACGTACCTCAACAATTCAAACAACTTAGCATTGATATAATCGAAAGAAATCCTGATTACATCCAAACAAAAATTCTGTCTTTATCTATATGAACTCTACACAAAACTAAATCTCCTATAACGTTTTGGTATATTCCTTTGCTAAATTATAAAAAGTACTCAACATATCAGGTCAGTAACCACAACTATATTCCAAATACTATTCAATTAACATATTATTTCATCATTAATATACTTATCTGTAATATGAGACCAAATTTTGAGCATTAAATCAAGTATTATGAACATCTCACTTGTGTTAGCACATGATGTCAGTGTCACTTACCTCAGTTATTTCCTTGTTCCTGACATAACCAGACTTTGATACTTTGATCATAATATAAGATGCTCTTTCCCGGTCATCTTGAACACTTATCTCTTACTAAAGTCCTCTATTTCAATAATGGTGATCACTTGCTTGACCAAGGTATATGGTACTAATCTTGACTAACCGATCTTACCAAAACATTAACTTGAACTAACCATCTTGTAAATCATGTATATAAATAGTATGTAGATTACATATAATAACACGTATGTTTCCCTTCAACAACTTTTCACTTCATCCTATCTTATCTCCTTCGGTCTCATTGCCCATCTGAATATCAGTATGATTATTGCTCAATAAGTACAAACGACTTTAGGACAAACAAAACAGTTGATATAAACCACAGGTCAACTGATTATGACTAGATGTAATTATCTGAGAACACTCAATCCAATTAACTTCCTATATTGAAACTCGTATATTCTCACAGACATGCCAACTACCAAACAATAGTACACCAATAAATTATGTCAATCCAATGCAAAACATCTCATATTCCAAATCTAACAACAAAAACTTTATATTAATGCTTAGATTCCTTACATTTTTCAAATACAACCATTCGACATGTTTATCAGTCATGTCATCTACAATATCATACTAAATATGATAAATACTCCGGCGTATGCAAGGTAAAATTTCATTAACTTAACATTATAAATGGACATTAGGACCGGCAAACATATCATTTCTTGCACCCAACAAGATTACTCTCCTGAGCAATATATCTAACATTATACTTGCCCTTTAACCACCAACTGCTAATCAACTGACAGTAAAAAAAAAAGTAACATAATACTGGTATATCATATATTTATTTGTCAGTAGTACTCCAATATTACTTTTATAGCGGTATTTAAAACTAGATTGAAATTATTTGATCACTCTGTTTATACTAGCCATAGCATTTAGTTTACTGTCTCTTAATAGATTTCCGTTTGGATCCAACTTGATTAGATCGATTTCAGGTATATTTATCATCTACATAAACAACTCTTTAAACAAATATAATCAGAATATTCACTTATCTTGTAACATCAGATTGATTACTTATGCAATTCGTCCAATAAGTTTGATATTTTCCTCATGTCAGTATGGAATTTCAAAGTTGCTTACCTCAGCAATTTCCATGTTCCCACTATCGTGAGACTCTGATACTCTAGCCATAGTATGTTGTACATATATACAGTCATATTAAATACTAACACATTACAAATCTCTACTATTTCCACAGTTCTCGACACCCATGTACATGGTACCATGTGCCAATCTTGAATTACATTATCTTATCAAAAGCGGATTTCAACTCATCATCTTTTATAATAGTGTAATACCACTCTCAAATGTTACATTTAAACTCCTACCAGTTCATGTCTACCTTGTTCCACTTCTTTGTATGTTCTACCTCATCGCTCTGACATATTGATATAAATTTCAATCTCGAAATTTTCGAGTCATAACAATTATCAACAACTTGATAGAGAGAAACAAAACTAACAAAACAAACAAAACAGTTCTGGTAGGTTATAAACATACTATATGGTTTAAGTGGATCTTTTCTGAGCACAATCATGTCAATAAGTTGAAAATGTCAGTATATTTTATCTATCATTATGCCACCTTCAAGTAATTGAATTACAAAATGACAAAACGAGAAACACTTTTAGATCAACTTCTGTCAAATACAAGGTCAAGATTATAACTCCAGTAAAATACAATATCAAGCGGTCTGTAGAATATGGCGTGTTTATTTACAACGTCACAGTTAAACTCAGTTCAATTCAGATTTTGAATTTGAGTCTATGTTGATCATCCAAAGTTAAACTCAATAAGACCTCAGTGTACGCATATTGGATCAATCCATTGAAATTAACCATCCAAACTCTCTAACATATCTGAAATTATCAGCCTGTATTTTGTCTAAGATATTACAGCTTGCATAATATATTTGATATAGTCACCAATAAATATTACATAATGAGATTACTATCTGACTGCCATGGCTGCTTTTATCCCAAAGTTGACATATACTACATACAAAGCAGTGGTTTAGCAATCAACAAATATTATTTCAACACACTGTCGCCCTTTCATCAAATACAATTATCACTCCTCGAGAATACTTGTTCATTACTTTACATTCGATTAAGCATTTATATTTCTGAAATGGCCATTATATTAACCCAGTATCATTCGTTAATATTCACCGTATTGATTGAATCTATACTCAATTAATTTGTCATCTTTCCCACTCTCAATTGACTTTCACAAATCTGTACAAAGATACTAGCATGATTTCAACCTTGCTACACCCATATTGCAAGTATAACCAGTAGATTTGTATAATTGTCAAAATTATAGCAGTTATCGTCATAATACTTTTATCAAAATCAGACTTAACGTTTACTAATATTTCCAATATTTACCATATGCTAGTTGATATTCAAAGGTGCCAACCTCAGCAAAATCCATGTTTCTGAAATATCCAGACTATAAAACTTTACACATGATATATGGGATACATCTTCTATTATATCAAACTGTAGAATAATCACAAAAGTTCTCTCTGTTATATTGATGATTACTTGGTTGACCGTTGTATAAGGTACTATATCTCGACCAATAATACATATTTAAAAGATCAACTTGAACTAAACATCTTTTAAATCATGTATATACTCTATATAGATCACACATAACTACTTATCTGTCTCTCTTTCACAACTTTCTCTCTACCTTGTCTTAGCCAAATCCATCTCATCGCTCCTATATATTTCAGGTTTGAAAGTTGAATTTTTTATATTCACTAACCACTTTATGGCAGACTGAAAGAGACAAAGAACGAACGAAGAAGACAATATGGTCATCAATTTTATTGCATATGACTAAACTGATCCCTTCGAGTACATTTTTTGCAATAACTAGCACATTGAGAGATTATCTTTTCTGCTAATGCCTCACTCCCAGATACATAATATAGAATGAATATAGGTATGAGATAATCTACAAATTACCTGATATAATACTTCAAATGACGTTACCCATGCAGTGCTTTTCAGCGAGTAGTACCCATTTCAATCAGACTTGTACCGATTTATGTTACATTTTTAAGGCGACTGCGGAGGTTTCCAAAATAGGCCATTCTACATACTTCAATGGTAGAGTTGATGAAATCACATATAAGTGCATTCAAGATTGACTAAGACCATTTCTGGTGTATATTCATTGATGAAAATCCCTGCACGAGAAGCTGTACTGTTCGAGCAATTTAAAATAGGTTAGTACACTGAGGAGTCACACGTGGCTACTATCAATCAAAGATTCACTTTAAGACTATCCAGTTGATTGTTTATCGTAAAATTGTTGAATGATCTTTTATTTCCTGCGGCTATAAACATGGAGTTATATTAAGTCCAGCAATGGAGATTCCATACCGATAGGAACATCGGTCACTTTCCTTTTTCTTTTGTCTACCTGTATCTCTCTACCTTTTATCTGCCATCAAAAGAATCCTTCATAGGCACCTGGGTGTAAGCACGTTTCTAATGGGATGTTTTTACTGCTGTGACTACATAGACTTGTTAAAAAACCAAAGGCGTATAGCCAAGCAACGAAGGTGACTTTTAGATGACATCATTTTACCTGGCACGTTCTCGAGGTTTATCATTTCGCTATTATCGTACTTACATGGATTAATCCACATCTGCACCAATTACTCGTTCAATCTGTGTACTTTGCCATTCTGGCAGGTACAGATTTAACCTTTCTCTGTGCAGTCTGTCTAACTTCAAAATAATAGAAGTTGTAATCAACATGTAATTTAGGGAGTTGAAACTCACCAAATTTGGACACTGAAAATGTTTTATTGAAGAACGCCCTTATGTGGAAAGAATAATTTACCAGGTTTATCAAATTGTAAACTCAGTTGGTTTTACTAATAGTGCTTCAATGTGTGTGTGAGCCCAACAAATCAGATTCCCAAACAGGTTAAGCAAGACTCAAGCTTGCCTCGATTTCCTGTCTTGTTAACCTACCTTAACTTCCGATCCATTATCCCAGAATTCCTGTTAACTATGCGAAAGTTTAATTTCTCGAGATAACATAATATATCTTTACTTTATCAAATCTCCATATTTTGTCTTCTTTTACTACAATCTGCTAATAATGTAAGATCCAAAGGGCCGAAATATTAAACTCTATTCTTGCTGCATGTAAGACTCTTTTTGTAGACATCCAAGTATAAAAGGAAAGAAACTTTAGCCAATGTTCCAAATATTTTAAGGAGGTTTCGAAAATCCTTAATAGAACTCTCTGAGTATACCAACCATATCTTGATCAAAAGAAGTTAATTACAACTTTCAGCTGAAGATGATTCATAATTCGGAAAATATAGAAAGAAAAGAAGAAGAAAACTACAATCGTACTAAGGCAAAATATGCCAAAATCTTGGTTTCCACCATGACGGTTATTCTGATATATGTGTTATTGCTTTATGTCCTTCCAAAAAGTCACCCTAGGCAAACCGGGCTCCGATTTAGTTTAAATGGCAAAACTGAGCTGATCACTATGAGTGGAGTCCAAAAACGTAATAGATGGACTATCTTTGCCAAAAATTCCCTGATAGGTATGGTGAGTGCCGCTGGTGCTGTAACTGGTGGTTGGGCTGCCACTACATGTGCTGCAAATTTTGCTACACCCGCATGTTGGATTACGTTTTTAGCCAGTGTAGTTGCTGGCGGATTGGCTTATGCACTTAGTCAGGAAAGTGGTAGTGACGCAATTAATACCAACACAAAACGAGCATCAATCGATTTTTTAGGCAATTTGGGATATACCCAAAACGATGTAAATGCAGATATCGTACTAGAAATTAGCCAGGCTTTAACTTCAGCTGGTTTGACCTTTCTTGGGGTCTCAAACATTACTGCCAATCCTTTAGTAAAGAGAGATATTTTCAATGCCACAGAAAACCATAACATTTTAATCCATTGGAAAAGCTCCGTTGGCTCACATGCCGGTTCACATATGCAACAAGATTGGAAAAGTATGTTAAATGATATTGTTACTGATAATCTTTAGAATCCACTTTACGTCACAATGAAAAAGGTAGGTTTACCAAGCGTTGGAATTATTTTGACGTTCAATGGATATCGTGGAATTATGACAATATCAATCACGACCTTGAAAGGCAGGCAGCTGATGATAGGCAAATTGAGGAGGAAGAATATGACAGTGCGGTATATGACTATTATAATAACAATCCCGCTTGGAAATATTGTCTATCTGTGTTTCTTAATGATCATGTTGGAAGCGAAGAAACTTATGATGATCTTGGTACTGAAAATGCTGTTCATGGAGAATTATACTTCAATACATATGGGGGAGTTGATGGCTATTGTAATGACAACAAAGATGGTACGCAATGTAGTGACATAGCGTGTGAGGTGTAGTTCTAGTTTGTTTTTTTTGAGAGGAAGGCTCGAGGCAAAACCAAGCAAAATCTGGTTTCAAAACAGCAAACCTTTTATTCTATTATCACACATTCATAATTCATATGCTGAAATTTTATATATTATGCGTCTGTATTTCTTCTATATTCACGAAAATATAGTTCAAAGTTCTGTTTCGTTTCGTTGAAATTTGATCACTAAATTGAACTTAAGCAATGTTTATTTCTAGTTTTGAATCTACGTAATTAGTTGCCTAATTGCTTAACAGTATAGTTATTGTTTGAAAAGAGTCCTTCAAACTGTTGTTCAGGAAACAAATGAGTTGAACATAGTAAACATCAAAGATGCTTCTCTCAGTCATTTTAGTATCTCCGTTATCATGAGAGGTTAATACTCCATTAGATATTATTACTATCAAATACTCATATAACAATAATGTTAGATATCTTAAAGTTAGCTAATATTCACGTCTATTATACACGGTTCAATCTTCAATTACAGTATCATATCAAAGTCATGTTCTATACCTGCCAACTGTGTAACTTGCAGAATAAAATTCACAGCTGTTACTTATAAAGCATGAACTTGCCTCTTACTTGTCATGTTTGAGTATGTCAGTAAGTAGTTCTAACTCATCGATTTTTTCTATCTAAGCATGTGAAACATGAAAATAATATTTCTCGGACTATCAGGAAAAGACAGAAAAAAACTTATATGAAGTAAAGAAATATGGATTAACTAGAGAATATTCCTGTCTTCTATAGTCATATAATTGGATAGTTGAAAGAATTTACCAACAAGAAAAAATGGAAAAAATTACTATGAGTGAAAAGAGTCGCAGAACAGCCTTAAAGGTTATAGCTATCTGTCTTGTCGTTACAGTTGCAGCAGCCTTTATATCGGCGTTCGTTACTGGACTTGCACTAAGTAATTATTTGTCTGCAATTGATCAGGCTAACGACAGAAAAAATAATTCAAAATAAGCATGAGTAAATGGCAATTCGATCATCCTTACTGGTATCACCGTTGATTTGAAGTAAGAAAGACCATTTCTGCTCTTGTGAGCCATAACCGTTATGAATGGTTTGCATAGGTAGTATGAAAGATCATTCAGTTGACAGCTACAAGTAGATTTTATAGTCAGTGCCTGTTGTGACTGATCTGATCGCTGTATTTGTAATTAGGAACGCAAATGGACGATTCTGCTACATGAGAACAAGGACAGCACCACAGATTAAGTATTGGCTGAAGACCAGGCTCAGATGATATGTAATAACCTTAATGAGCAGTTTACTCTCGAAAATTTTGGCCAGAATGGCATAGAATTGGTGAATTTAGAGTAGAATCAGGAGACACAACTGCTCTTAACACCTCTGGGGACTATGGTACATTGGATCACCAGTTATCATGTCAAATAGACATGGATCAATAGGCCTATGGGTACGTCTTATGGGATTACAATCACAACAAGGCAATCGATAGTGGCTGCTTCCATGCGTACCAATATGATCCTTACATAGATGGTGCATAGATAACATCACACTAAGGAGATACTGCACCAGACATCGAGAACTGCTACGTTGCTTAACTTGTTAGTGGAAATGCCACAGATATATAAAATACATTTATGCCAAATATAGTAAAAGTTATACTTCGTAAAATATCAGTCCCAAAACGTCTTCGGTTGTACATCACAAACACAAGTAGTAATTATACCAGTTCTTTGTTACAAAATATTTCCATTAGTAGGATGTTGAAAGCTCTGGCAAACAAACCAACATCATCGTCCAATAAACACAGTTTCTTCCAGGTACTATTTTACTAACAATATTCTTCTCATTACTGAAGTGATATAAAATCAGATCCTGACCTTTACTAAATACATGAAATCAGTGATATTTGCATGTTCCAGCTATTAAGAGGCACTGGTAATCTAGCCATAGTATACTGTACATGTCCATTCTTGAATTCTAAAATAGTCGAAATCTTAACAATTCTAACTCTAATCGGCCTCGTATTCATGGTACCATGCCTTATTCTTGAACTACAATATCTTACCAAAACAGTTAAGCCCTGCTTCTTCAGAACTCCTATAACAAAATTTTCATCTCCAAGCATTTGGTCTGTCTTGCTTAAGTCTTCAGCAAGTTTTATCTCATCGATTTGGCTCGTAGATTTATCTAAGCATGTGCAACATAAAAATAACGTTTCTCGGACTATCAGGAAAAGAGAGTATAAAAACCTTATATAAGGAGAGGAAATATGGATTTCCTTGAGGATAGTTTTATCTTCTATAGTTCATAAGCCGATAGATGAAAGGACTTGATAACAAGAAATGGAAAAAATCACAATCAGTGAAAATAGTTTTAGAAATAAGGTCATACGTGTCTGTCTTGCCCTTGCAATTGCAGCAGCTGGTATATTGGCTTTCTTGGTTGGATATACACTACATGATTATTTTCATGCAAACGATCCGGCTTACACGAGAAAGACGATCCAAAAATAAGCTAGTGTAACTGGCGATTTCAATCTTTATCCGTATTAGCTGATTACTACCTTTACTAGCACTATCGTTGATTTTGAAGTGAAAGACACCATTTCTGTTATTGTTGGCCGTAACCGTTCTAAATGGTTTGCATTAATAGTGTAGAAAAGCGTTCAGTTGATGAAATACAACTTGAGATTACAGTCAGTGCCTCTCGTGACTGGTCTGATGGCTGTATTTGTGATTGGGAAAGCAAATGGATAATTTCGCTACGTGGGATTGTACCACATTTTGAATAGATTGGATGAAGACAAGGCTCAAGTGATAGGTAATAACCATGATGAGCAATTTGCTCTCCAAAAAGGTGGTCAGAGGTGTATAGAATTGGTTGACTTCAGAATAGAGAAACTGGTAGACAAAGTTAACGTCACCACATCTCGGTACTATGGTATATTGGACCATCAGGTATTGTACTGTCATATTAAAGACTCAGCAAACTGATGTTTATTGTGACATAGTAGAATTAATGTCACACGTAACAAATCTCAACATTAGGAACTTAAAGTAGTATATATTTGGTATAATCACATAATATTTAATATCCATAGTCTCCTTCCTTCATATGAACTATACATCAAGTGACGTTTACTCTAGCAGCCTAACGATCAATTTTACAAACCTTTTACAAGCCGTGTTAGGAAAGCATACACCAAAATGGTCAATATACTTGCTTAATACTATATTCATATTCAGTTGACATTTTACCACAACATTGATCGCATTTTTGATACGGAACTGAGCTTTACACACATTTTCAGTATTACCACATTCCTCGAATATGATGAATGATATCACAATCACTTACTTAGAGAATTGCATATATCCCGACATAGAAAAAGTTTATATTATATCAAGGTTCATTTACCTCAGCAATAAACTTTCATGTTTCTTTCATAGTCAGACTGTGATACGTTGAAGATAGTGATCTTGAATACTTATAGCTAATAAAAGCTCTTTATCTCAAAAATGGTGACACTAGGTTTACCATGTCATAGAGGACTAAACTTCATTAAACTGAAGTTTACCGAGTTCTCAACTCAACGTAATCATCTTTTGAATCATTTACATAATTTATTTCACATATGAGCACTTCTAAATTCTCTCAAGTTATTTGCCTTCCATCAAATCTGGATCATCTCATTGCTCACCTTCAACCAACTCGATTGCCCATGACAATTGCATCTACAGTCTAATGATATTTATTCAACAATCAGAACTCCGACAAACGGGTCCGGTTAGTGATGTTTTTAAAGGAGTTTTGTCAGTTCATCGAATTCATTATGATTATTATAGTTTTGCTGTTATCTCTGGCACTCACTGTTTCATGAGAAATGTAAGCATGTAAAACAAACTGTCAAAAGTAGAATATATTAGTTGTCATGCAGAGTTCCGAATTTAGTACAAATAAATGCAGATAGTATATATCATGGGAACAATAAGAGATGTCAAATCCTTAGATTCGTTTGGAGGAAAGCCGCTAAATCATTGAGAAATTTCAATAATAAAATGAGATAAGTTCTTTTGCAGTAAACTCTTTAATCATTGAGCTATTTCATTGTTGTTTTCTACCTATACTCGACTTTCTCTATGAAAGAAAAGAATCAACTTCAACTGTAATAATCACTAATACGATTTCATCATGATAACATCAGGTTCATTTCCCAATCTTTATATATAGCAAACCAATTATCACCAGGTTCATCATTTTCCCGCCGCCTCCAAACCTCGTACATGACCTGTCTAGCACCCCAATATGAGCCCATCCCACTTTCAGCCAATCCAGCAGCCCATCTCTTAAATTCCTGTTGAACTTCAATAGAAGTGCTAGCACACCCCGCTATAAATCCTTGCCAAATTAATGGGACAATTTTAACTTTCTTTTTTTTGATAAGGTCATTAAGTTTGTTCAAATGTTTTAATACGTTTCCCACGTAAGTTTGCAAAAAGTCGTTATTCAAATTACGAGCCATCGAAAAATAGTAAATGATCAAACTGTTGTAAAAACTCATTGTGTGGTGATATACTCCTTCAACGGTATCATTAATAAAGGAACTATTGTATTCAGACCAGAAATTCCATTCTGGTTTCCATTTCATTAATCTTTTTTCAAATTTCAATGATAAATCTGTAAATTCTCTTGGAACAGGAATATATTTCATGTTATAGTATTCTGTATGTCTGACAATTCTAACACAATCTGAAAATAATAAAATCAATGAGTTTGGTAAGCCATAAAGTGAATCTGTACCAAGGATATTCTGTTCAGTCCGAGAACTATTATTGATTGGGCTGGGTACATAATAACTCTCACTTGTGATATTGTTGAATAAAGGTGGAGAATGGGTAGTTCTGACCTCCGAATCAGTTGGTGACGAACTTTCTGGATTGTTAATGAATTCAATCTCAATTTTACCATCTTTAGGATTAATCGATTCCTTGAATGAACCATTTTGATATTCGGGTATTATATTAGCTCTTTTTGATGGAGTACTGGAGTTATTTTCATCACTGTGGAAAACAATTTCTTTTTCTCCAACTTTATCCAAAGCAGTACTATCTTGAACTAATTTCAAAAAGGAGAATATTCTATGCAGTGTTTTAGCCTTTTCAGACAGTTTTGGTCTTGTCTTCATTCGTTTTTCTATAAATGTTTCACAGACAGTTAAATGATGGTAACAATCGGCCATTGTACCCCAAACGACATCAATTGAGTTCATCGAAAGAATAGCGGTTATTACATCCTTATACCTTTCTTCATTTACTGTGCTTGTAAGGCAAAATTTGAGGAAACTCGAAGCTTGGCAACGAAATTCAATACCCAAATTTAAGAAAAAAGTTTGTTCAACTGAGTTTTTTGGAAACTTACTCTTTAAGTTGAAGCACGATACCGCTAATAAAGCATTTAATAACGAGTTTCTTGAGTTGGAAGTATGACCTAAACCTGCTAGGTCGCCCAAGGCTCTTAGAGCTCTTGGAAAATAAAGAGTTTTCCATGGATTTATTTCTGGCAAAGTTACTACAGTCATTAAATCTGCAACGTTTTCGATATAATAAGTGAGTAAGAATCTAGCTAACCCATGAACCAATAAACCATTATCTGGAATTTTAAGAGATGGGTCGATTGAATTTATTGTCTTTATTATATTGTTATCTTCTAGATGCGATGGAATGACTTCCATTATTGATTTAGGCATTCCTGAATCATTGCTTTGAGAATTGATTCCAATTGTATCAGTTGATTTATTAGTTGAAAGAGTATGATTCGAATTAGTTGCCTGCGATGATGACTGTTTATGAAATAAGGTATTCAAAGCACTTTGCACAGAAAAGTCATTTTGATCATTGATTGTGTTTGTATTCACTGGATTGATCAAATTATCAACGATATTACTGTCGTGAAAACTATTATTGGAAAAGGTATTGTTGTGTATATTATCTTGCGAATATTGTTGTAGATTTTCATTGATCAAATTGTGATCAGTTGGAATTGGTGTTGTACTTAGCTCTTTACTTGAGCTGTTAGGATACTTCTTTGACATAGTAGCGCCTTGTAAAGCAAAAGCAGATAATAAAACGTCTGCTCTCAATTCTTTTGAAATCCATTCGTAACCTGGGAAATTCAAAATATCATAATTTATAACATCGGAATTTGGTGCATCATGATTCTCAGTAGTATTATTGTTATCCTCCTGTTGTAATATATTTGAAGATGTTTTGGTGATAGAAATGATTGGAGTTGTCGAAAGAGTGCTAGATTCTCCAATTTTCATTGCTTCATGAACAGAGGCAGCCGTTGAAGTGATTGATCCATCTTTATTCGATTCTAGTAGTCTATTAACAGGTTTAGTCAATTTTGTTTTTTTCTTTCTAGGACCAATTCTTTGTTCAGTGTCATCTAATGCTTTAAAGACACCAAATTTTTTTATAATCCAAGTCTTATTATCAGAAATTTTCTCTGGTGGAGGAGCATGCAAAGTAGATAATTCATCATCCATATCTTCATGAAATACATATTCTTCTTTATACCGTACCAGATCAATATTTCTTCTTTGATAACGTTGATCATCAGATTTGAGATCATTCCCCTTTGTATTACCGGATATTTGAATACCAAAAGCATTAAATTTAACTAAAGTTGACCAACGTAATTTAATATCATAACCACCACATTCTAATCCAGATTTTTCACATCTAATACATGTTGGACGTCGAAGGTCACATTTAACTTTCCTTGATCTACAAGTCCAACAACCTGTAAATGTCTTTGCCCTCTTTGGCTTTCTCATTTCCAAAGATCTCTTCATAATAATGATATATATAATATCCAATGGTAATAAGATCCACTCTCTGTTGCTCTCTGTTTCTTGCCTTAAACAGGTTGACGATAAAAGTATATCGCTCTCTCCTACTTTAAAAAATTTGTTATGAAAGAAAAATAAACTGACCGTTGACGGAAACTGAGAGAGACAATTTTCATGAAAGTGACAAATGACAGCGATTTGTGACAGTGACAGTAAAGGTTACGTTGAGAATTAACGACTCTCTTTAAACTAACAAGTTATATAATAAACTATATATTCTAATAAAAGCTCTAGATTTAATGGCCAAGGGAATAAATCCAACGGATGCCTCTATACCATACCATAGGAGAAAGATACCATGGTAAGAAAAATGATGTTATGGCTGAGGGAATACTGAAAAACAAATTGTAGAAAAAACTAGCTATACCAAAAAATTTATGCAAACGACGGTAAATTGTTTGGTTCCACTTCTCATTTTTAACCCCACTGAACAAATCTTGTAAACTTTGTTTTTGTTGATATAATTCTGACCAGGATTTTGTAAATTTTTGTATTAAATGATTTACTGGTTCAATTGAAATCATCCAATCCATTGATTTTTGGTATAGATCATCAAATGAACTGATATTTGATTTCGAAATTTTATCAAAATTGTTTATAATTTCAATAGCCTCGGATAATCTATCAAATGTATTCACTAAAGCAATCAGTTCATATTTGGTTAACTTGTCAACAATATGTTGTCTACATTCTTCATCAGTTTCTTCTAATTCAAATAATAATTTAAGACTAGTTGCATATCCAATGATTTGAACTTTACCCCAAAGTTTACATCTATCACACTCAACACAATCTATAATCTTGGTCACATTCTTAAATCTACTTCTAAAATTATCTTTAAGATCTGAAGTCATTTCATTTTCAAAGATTAAATGTTCTTTGAAAATCTTGGAATCAAGATATGAATCTATATTGGATATTTTGGACACCACATCCTCATTGTAATCGTTACAGAATTTAATTCTCTCAAGATATGGAACAATCTTTAGCAAAGCCTTTGAGACGATTGCATAGTTGAAATATATATTCCTTATCCTGGAGGGATAATTTCCAACACGAAGCAAAAATAAATTCAAATCAGGTTCCCATTCTCCTGTAGAGGTATTCAAATGATTATTCGCTAAATGTGTAGCAATAGAAGCTTGAAATCCAGATATTATTTGATATAATGTTTTCTCAGCCACATGTTCTCTATTATCTTTTTCATCATTAAAGCAATTTTCTAAATATATACTCTTCCAAATTTCACGAGATTGTTCTCCACCATAACCAGTAAACCTTTCTTTGTTCTTTGTAAGATCAACCAAAACAGATTGACTATCTTTAAAATCGTTCATATCACAATAGTCAATTTCATTTACTTCAATCAAATTCTCAAAGGGAGCACATAATTCATCAAGAGATAAACATTCATCTTGATTGGTATCAACATCATCAACAGAATCATTAGCAAGTGATCCTAATATATCAGGTTGAAACCATGATGGTAATTCTTTCCAATCTTCAATAGGATCTACAGCACAATTTTCATTCATACATAAACGACTCTTATCCTTCCAAAATTCACATTTCTTGTTCAAGTTTATCTTAAAATATTTGAAAAATATTGAATCAGTCAAAGCTTTCAAATCGGATCTAATATTACTATTAATCTTATCGATTTCTGAAAATGTAAGGTCACTAGTTGATGTGATAACTTCATCTTTGTCTATTCCAAAAAAAGTTTCTTTCTGAGATGCATTTACAATACCATAACAAAGAAACAATATCAAAGAACTAATAATAGTCAACTTCATAACTACCTCTTCTTGTTGCACTTTGCAGTTGTTCTCATTTGTTATTAACCAGACAAAAATCTCACCCTTTTATTGAATGAAGATGGGTTGGTACCCTTGTACTTTCATCATAATCATGTGGCTGCTTTAACCTCAGTACATTATCAAATTGTCATGTGCTGTTTCAACTCGAAAGTAAGTTATTCTTACTTAAATATACAGAAATTGAGAGTAGTACACATTCGAAATCAGCACTTTTACTTGTTATAAGCTTTGTCTTTCCTTCAGCAGACTTTGAATTCGATGTTTTTATTGTTTATTCGTTCTTGTCTGAAAAATTCATGTTGTTACTTTACTGTTATTTTCAAAGTCATCGCAATAATTTTTCACTTCTTGGATGAAAGTCATACTGACTAAAAAATATAGCTTTAAGATATACTATATAAGCTCATTTATATGTGTGGTATACTACTCTACAACAATCCTTCTACTTTATTTGAAGATGAGTTTGTAGAGTTTTCAGAAGATTCAGTAATTCCAAATAACTGTTCAAAAAATTCAGATATAGTCAATAAGCTAATACCATACATTTCAGCCAGAGGTCCTAATTATTCTTCTCTAAGATCATCCAAGAAACATTCGATAAGTTGGTATTCATCAATTCTTTCTTTGAGACAACCGTTTACTAAACAAAGTATTGTCATCAATGATGATTTTGTTTTACAATTTAATGGCGAACTGTATAATGATGAGATAAAACATAATGATACTCAATATATTGTGTCTTTATTATCTTTGATTAGTGAAGATACTGCTGTTGGTTTGGATAGGGAAATTTCTGATTTGATTAGATCTTTAGATGGTGAATTTGCATACACGATTTTCTCAAAGACATTTGATAGATTATATTTTGGAAGAGATAGGATAGGTAAAAGAAGCTTGAGTTATTTTCTTGATGAGAGAACTAAAGACTTTTATGTTTCAAGTACAACAGGTTCTATTGAAGGATTTTCAAACTGTGTTGGTGGAATCATATATATATTTGATCCCAAACAAAGAATATTGACAGATGAATTAACTATCACATCACCTTACTCTGTCACTGAATTATATGATCATTCGTTCAAAGATTTACCAGCGATTATTGAACAACTCTATCAAAAGTTGTATTCAGCTGTGAAAAGAAGAGTTGATACTATTCATCCATCACATATTGAAAACTCATCAATATCAGTCTTATTTTCCGGAGGATTAGACTGTTCTGTTATTGTTACATTAATCTGTGAACAACTTAAACAAAAAAAATTCAACACTAGACCTATAATAGAACTCTTAAATGTTGGTTTTGAAAATCCAAGAACAGGATTATTCCCAAAGGATACTCCAGATAGAAAATTAGCCATTAGGAGTACTGATTTCTTACAGAATTTATATCCTTGTATTGATATCAAATTGGTTCAAATAGATGTATCATATGAAGAATATTTGAAATTTAAGCCAAAAGTCATTGATTTAATGTTTCCAAAGGAAACAGAGATGGATTTATCTATCGCCATTGCATTTTATTTTGCTTCAAGAGGCAAAGGGTATGTCATTGACAAGTATGGAAAACCAGTCAAGTATCAACGTAAGAGTATAGTTTTATTTAGTGGTTTAGGTGCTGATGAATTGTATGGTGGATATCATAAATTTGCTAATATATCACCTCGGGAGTTAGTGATAGAACTTACCAAACAAATCAATAATATATATGATAGAAATTTGAATCGTGATGATAAAGTTATTGCATCAAATGGTGTTGAAGTTAGATATCCATTCTTAGATCATAAAGTGATTGAATTCTCAACAAAAGAAATTCCAATCAATTACAAGATTAACAAGCTGATTTTAAGGAAATTGGCATCTGACAAGTTAAATCTTGGTAATATAGCAGAAGAGCCAAAACGTGCCATTCAATTTGGTTCAAAGAGTGCAAAGATGACAAAGGATGGTAATAAAAATGGAACTGATATTCTTAAATAAGTACTTTATATACATCAAATATTGTGACATTTCATCAACTTCTATGTATTGCAAGAAATTTTCAATATGGAAAAAAATACATAATGAAAATTGTACTATAAAGACTGCATTACTTTATAGAGTCAAACATACATTGTCAACTATAATAGAGCATTATGTCTAGCCAAAAAAGTATGTTTATTGCTATATTTATAAATATATATGCTTAATCTGAATATACTAACGCGTAGCTAATAGTCGATTTGTCCAGGTTAAACCCAGAACAGTTGCAAGCTGTCAAGCAACAATTTGATCAAGAATTGAACCATTTTGGTCAATCTTTACAAGCCCTTATGGTAGCTAAAAATAAATTTCAAGAGTGTATATCTGATATAAAGTCAATTTCAATACCAGAGAATGAAGGTCAAAAACTATTGATACCAGCATCTGCATCATTGTATATTCCAGGTAAGATCAAGGAAAACAACAAATTTTTAGTTGATGTTGGTACCGGTTATTACGTTGAGAAAGAAGCTGAAGAAGCTATTGCATTTTATCAAAAGAAGATTGATAAGTTAACTAGTGAATCTGTCCAAATTCAAAATATTATGAAGGAAAAGAATCAATCTTCTATGGCTATTGAAAATCAAATGAGAGCAGTCGCTATGAGACAGCATGAAGCTGCTCAGCAACAAAATGTTGGAGCACAATGATTCACTAGCATGAAGACTAAATAATAAATATACAAGTAAAGTATGATACTTTATATATGATGGTATTATCATATAGCACAAATGAGTGACCTGATTTGGCAAACCCTTCCCAAATAGGAATGTTTGAAAATTTTTTCTGTGAATAATGAAAAATATCCAATTTTTCATATTTAGCGATGAGCATCTATTAGTTAACAAACACTTTAAATTAACAGAAGAATAAAGAACAAAGCCCTTGATCCTTGTTAACTTGGGTGTCTGGTTTGATTTGAACAACAATTTTAGGTAAAATGGCAAAGAAATCAAAATCGAAATTGAAGTCTAAGAGCTCCAAAAGAGTCCTAAATGCTTTAGAAATTGCTGAAAGAGAATTAGGTGGTGAATTCTCTGACAACGGTAATACTAGAAATGACTCTCGCCGTAATGGTACGGTTGTCAATTTGTTGAAGAAAGCTAAAAACCGTGATGAGGATTCATACGATGGTTATTCAGATAATGACTCTTTTGAAGATGAAGAATTGAATTCCGATGCTGCATTGGGTTCCGATGATGACTATGATGTCTTAAACTCCAAGATGTCACAAACAATTCGTGATAAAAAGGCTAGTGGTAATTATGATAGTGATTTAGATTTGGATTTAGATGATATTGAAGAAGGTGGCTATACATCAATTGACGAAGAAGATTTAATGCCACTATCTCAAATTTGGGATGTCGACTCTAGGACTCAAAATGATTCTGATTCTGATAATGGACCGGAGTTGAAACTACAGGATTCAAATGGTTCATCTGAAGAAGAAGAAGAAGAAGAGGAATCTTCAAGCGAAGAAGAATCAGATGACAATGACGAAGAACAGAATCCTTTTGATGAAATATCCGATGATGAAGAAGATGTTGAATTGAAGACAATTACATCAAATTTGTTAAAGAGTACAGCTAAGCATTCTTCTAAGAAGCTGGCAAACTATGGTGTTGGTGAAGAAAATGAATTCATCTTGCCATCTATTTCAGATAATACAGGTACTGGTAAACTAAGTTTATCTGATATGATGGGTGTCATTGATGATAAAGAAACAGTGGCAAAGGCTTCTTTGATTAAAGGGAAATCTACTGCCGCTGCAGTTCCTTTACCTCAAAGAATTCAGCAAAGAAATGAACGTAAAGTAGCATATGAAATATCTAAGGATGAAGTAAACAGATGGTCAGAAGTAGTCAAACAAAATAGAAGAGCAGAACATCTTTCATTCCCAATAAACCCATCTGTTGAACACAATCATGCATCTGCTTTTACAAGAACTGTCAATGAAGAAGTAAAAACTGAATTACAAGAAAACGTTGACAAAGTTTTGGAACAAAGCAATTTGGTGGATCCAGAGAAGGAGTCAACATTTGAGGATTTAGCTACTGCTAAGATGACCCCAGAAGAAATGAAAAAGAGAACTACAGAAATGAGATTGATGAGAGAACTTATGTTTCGTGAAGAAAGAAAATCCAAGAGATTAAAGAAGATTAAGTCGAAAGCTTACCACAGAATCAAGAAAAAAGAAATGCTTAGAAATAGAGAAGCAGCAGGTCTTTCTGATGATGATAGTGATACAGACCGTGATATAGCTAGAGCTAAAGAAAGAATGACTTTGAAACATAAAACAAATTCTAAATGGGCTAGAGATATGATTAAACATGGTATGACAAATGATGCTGAAACAAGAGATGAAATGGAAGAGATGTTAAGGCAAGGAGAACGTTTGAAGGCCAAGATTATGGATAAAAACTCTGATGATGAAAATGATGGTCAAAATAACTTAAGTGATATTGAAAATGTCGATGCAGAGGAAGATCAAAGAAGTGATAATTTGAAAGCGAACTTGGGTAAGACAGGTGTTATGAATATGGCATTTATGAAGAATGCTGAAATTAGAGAAAAGGAAGCTAATAGGGAAGTAATCAAAAATTTAAGAGCTGCTGAAAATGGTGATGACTTAGCGTTGTTTGATAGTGACAATGAAGAGAACTCTAATAAGGATGAAACAATACAGCTCAATAAAGGTAGAAGAGTATACACACCTAGCAACCTTAAGGCCAAGAAAGAGCTTGATAAAGTCACACAGGAAGCCGTCGAAGAGCAAATTATTGATGAATCATCAAGTCTAGTAAACCGTTTGAAAAAGGCTAACAACAAGAAATCTATATTGGTTACAAAAGATAATATTTCTAGTGATGAAAAGTTGAAGGAAGAGGATGAACATTTAACTGAACCATCCAACCCATGGTTAAATGACAGTGATGATGAGCATAGTCAGACAATGAAACGCTCTTCCAAGATAACCATAGTCGATAAGGATAGTTCAAAGGAAAGCAAAGCAACTCAAAAAATTTCAAAAAAAGCTGAGAAGCAGAAGAAAGTAAACAAAAACGGTAATAGGAACGATGATAATGAATTGTTACTTGATTCAGAATCATCGAATAAATTAAATATAGTTGACCCATATGGAGGTTCTGACGAAGAATCTACAGGTCATGAATTTATGTTTAAACAACAAGATATCATTGCTGAAGCCTTTGCTGGTGATAATGTCGTTGCAGAATTTGAACAAGAAAAGAGGAGAGTTGCTATGGATGAAGATGATAAGGAAGAAGATGTAACATTACCTGGTTGGGGTGCTTGGGCAGGTGCAGGATCCAACCCAAACAAGAAAAGGAAATTTATTAAGAAGATCAAAGGTGTTGTCTCTAAGGATAAGAGAAAGGATAAACAATTAAAGAATGTCATTATAAATGAAAAGGTTAATAAAAAGAACTTGAAATATCAATCATCTGCAGTTCCATTCCCATTCGAAAGTAGAGAACAATATGAAAGATCTTTACGTATGCCAATCGGTCAAGAATGGACCTCTAGACAATCGCATCAAAAATTCATTAAACCAAGAATCATGGTTAAACCTGGTGAAGTTATCGATCCATTGAAAGCACCATTCAAATAAAGTGTGATACGTTTATTTCTGTAATTATAAATACATTATCATTATAAAGCTTCTAATCTATCGTTAATTTCTTGTGAAGTTAATTTTCTAAATCTTGGACGTTTATCTTTTGGTACACCTGTATAACCTAACATTTCCTCATTTGGTTCACCTACTACTGCAATTTCAATAGTTTCCCCATTAAATTCACCTTCTATAGATTCTTTTAAAGTTAGTAAAGCAATATGAATAGCATCCTCTAATTCTAATTCATCATTCCATCTCTTTTCTAAGAAAGTTTTGGCAGCTGTAGAACCCTTCCCTATAGCAGTTGCCTTCCATGGAAAATAAGAACCTGAAGGATCGACTTGATAAAGAGTAAAACCTCTATGTTCATCATGACCTGCCACTAGAAGTGATACACCAAAGGGTCTAACACCACCAGATTGTGTTGCCTCTTGCATAATCTCTGCAATTTCCGATACTAATAATTTTGTTGGTGGATATTCATTATACACTCTTTTATAATGTGTGTGAGCAACTTTCCTAGATTTGTCAATAAGAACTCTATAATCAGGTCCCATACCTGAATATACTGCACCAATATCAGGAGTTATCAACTCAATCTTAGAAAGTGTCTCCGTAAGAGCCAATGGAGATGAAGATTTCTTCTCTGTTGCAATAACAACACCATTGGTAGCTTTTATACCTAAGGATGTAACACCTTGTTTCACAGCAGTTAATGCATAATCAATTTGACCCAATTTACCACTTGGAGAAAAAGTTGTTAAAGAAAAAGCATATCTATCCGTCATTGTATATTCTTAAGCAGTAAATGGTACTATCTAACACTATATTTCCAACTCTCAAAGCGTCTAATTGTCTTCTTCACTGACTTCAAATCACTCACTATTTCATTACAAGTTTATACATTTTTTGCCACCCTGAAGATGAAAAAAAAAATATTCAAATTTGAAAAACTCGAACTAAAGAGCAGGGTGACTGTGACTGTTAAGACTCTATGAATTGTATAACTATTAAGAATTATAAAGAATAAATAAATATGAAGTAAAATGTGTGTTTATCATTTGATAATGAGTTGTTGAGTTAAGAAGATTTGAAATTCTTTAACTTTCTGAACTTTGTCGTTTTCATCTTTACCTTTGTAATAGTTGATTAAATCTGTCAATACTATTTGTAAAGAATCAATGTCAAAGTTCCAAACCATATCATGTTTTAAATGAATTGAATTGGTAGCTTGATTTGGGTTCAAGTAGACTGTTTCAATAATGTTATTAAATAATGCGTCTAGCGCTTGCGGTTCTGTGTTAGACCAAATTGTGATCAAATTTTGTAATTGTTGTGTATTGAATTCGTTGATCTTTAAGAATGCTTTGAATTGGAAAAATGTCTTTAACTTTAGAGAAAAAATCTTGGATATATGTGAGAATTGTGATTTATCTTGTATTTCTGATTCATTTTGAAGATATAATTGTGTAGCATCAGTCAAATTGTTTAACATTTGGTTCAATAGTTCGATGTTAATTTGACCTATATTATTACCAAAGGGTGACAGGACCTTAGTTTGTACGATAGTTTCGTAGTATGGTAACAAATCTTTGAAATTTGTGAAAGTGGATAAATTATTAGCTAACTGTAAACTATTCTCTGGTAATTGTTCAAATGGTGCAATTGAATTTGTGAAACTACTCATGAATTTGGCAAAAGTATAATAATCCATAACTTTATAATTTTTTGATTGATTTTCTTCAATTAAATGAAGGACTTCATCGAGTCTTAAATTGTTAATCAAATACTCACATCTAATTTCTAATAATTTCTCCTCAGAAACAGATGCTTTGTATTTCTTGAAGAGCGATTCGAATTGATCGTTGTAATTACCAGATCTGATAGCTGATTTCAATAGGATTTCCAAATTCAAAACGGGACAAATTTCGTTATATTTGATTAATTGATCAAATTTTCTTTCTTGGAAAAGTTTCTCATAAACTAATTTGATCGATTCCTTAAACTCTGCTTGAATAGTTATACTTTTGAAATGATCGGGGAATTTAATCATATTTAGAAATTGTGGAGATAATGATAAACGTTTCAAGTTTTTTATTAACTTGGATAATGATTCATCCCTCAAGTATGGAGCAAAAAATTTTTGAAAGAAATATTGTTTTGTAAGTGATAGTGATGAATCAATTGGAGATAACAATAATATATCTTCTACTGAAGAGGGTCGAATTTTACTAATGATTAAATTGGAGAGATATTTCAATTCGTCAGAATCGTTGATATTTAAGCATTCAAAACTCTTTTCAATGACAAATTGATTGATATGTTTATGTTTAATCAATTCTTTATAAGTATCGTAATCAAAACAATAACCTTGTTTAGTTAATTTTTCAAAATCCTTAATACCAGTCTTTGGAGCATTTCTGATGGCTGATCCAAGAGACAACGGATAAGATTTATCCCAATCACCTGGATTACTGAAAAAATCAACATAATCATTGGATAAATTGGTCAATTTAACTGCTTGTGAAACAATTGGATCGACATCATTTGGATTTAAATTCAATCTTTTGAAATTAACAGCTTGCTTCTCAAAATTTATCAATAATAAAGATTTAAATTTACCTAATTCGGTGTCAATATCTTCATTTGGAATATAAGTATCAAAATCAAATAATCTAGACATTAAGATGGAATGAATCTCTAAGGAATGAGGGTATGATTCAATTGTCTTTGGTGAATTCCATAATACTTGAATGATTGAAAACAAACCCTTATTTTGATTGGCAGCGTTTGAATCAGTAAATTCTACATTTTGACAAATTTTCTTAAAGAATTTGAAATCAATAACTTTTCTTAAAATCTCTTCATCATGTATTGAACTAGTGATTGCATTTAGGAAAGATAAGTTGATGTTATTTTGAACATGATAAGATGTGTTACTATTATCCTTGACGATTAGATTACCGTGAATCTCAATAAATCTAAGTAAATATTCTTTTGGTGGATTGAATTCCTTCAGGAATGCAAAGACGAAATGGTATAAATTGATGTCGAAAGCGAATGATTTAATTATTGATTCTTCAACTAATTTCAAGATGACTTCTGGGTCCTTTAATTGTAAAGCAAAATCTAATAACGAATTGATAATCATATCTGTATGAATTGGGTATAATAGATAATTTGACAAGTTTGAAGTCTTGAGGGTATTGATATTTGTCCTTTTGTTGTTGTTGTTGTTATTGATATTGTTATTTGTAAAGTCTCTTTTCATTGGGAAGATATAATTGTAAATTTTTTTGGTTAAATTCCAATCATGGAAACAGTTTGACATCATTAAGAGATAAAAATCATAAGAGAATTCATTAACCCATTTTAAATTTCTAAATTTCATCCATAAAGTATAAGCCTTTGTTGAATCAATTTTACTTAGTGAAATCAAATAATTGGATAAAATCAATTGAATATGTGATTGCATACCGTCCTTTAATTTAATTTCATTGATGACATTTTCAAAAATCTTGTTGGCTAAGGATAATTCACCAGTTTCAATAAAGCTTGATATAAACATTGAATAAATTTCAAATTGATTTTCTCTTAGAGATTCATTAGAATCTGTTGGTAGTAATAGTAAAAATTCTTGATACAATTGTTTTAAGAAGGGCAAATCATTTTTCAATTTAGTTAAGTTGATTAAAGAGATAAAATAAAATGCAGTTCTTTGATAAAATGGTGAAGTATCAATGATTTTTCTTTTGAAATCCGATAAACTTGGCATAAGGATATCAATATCAGCTTTATTTGTGTTAAATTTGAATGGAGTTGATGCATAAAGGTTCATTGCCAATAGGTAATAGTTGATAACATCATTTGATAGTTGGTTATTTTGGTTAACTGTCTTAAATAATTCTGCACCAATTTTGAAAAAATCCAAACCATTCATATTATTAGATTCAAAAGCGACAATAGAATTCTTGAATATTTGAAATAGTACAATATTGTAAATATTTTCTGTTGGTTTTAGTTTGTTACGAATTAAATCTTGATAACAATTCAAGACTTGAAACATTTTTTCATCCAAATTCTTGTTATTAATATCAAATGATCTTCTGTTGAAGGATTCTAGTATAATTTCATAAGTTTCTATTGGTGGTATAATATGATTACGATTCAAAGATAAATATAGTGAGTTTATCTTGTCATAATTTTTCTCTTCAAAACATTTATTTATCTGTTGAATATGTGTTTGTAAATAAGTTTCTGGATTTAAGGTATCATCTAAATCTTCTTCCCACGGATTTCTATCCTGATCCGATTGATTCAATGGTTTTTCTGAAATATCATGTAACGTTGAATCGATTTGAGTTGGTGTTAGTGTAGTAGTCTTTTTATCATTGTTAATAGAATTTGATAAAGTTGAATAATATTTTTTGGATAAAGAGATATTTTGAACTGGATGAGATTGTTTGGGACCATTCCAATGGTTATTAAAATGACCATCATGTAAAATTAAATTTGGTGGTTCATCATACAGGACATCTTCCAACGTATTAAAATTTGTATTTGCTACGATAACAGGATAAGGTGGTTGAAAATTTTGTAAATTTTGTTGTGTTGTATTATTTGTTTCTAGATTGATGAGACCATGATTCTGTCTTAAATATTGTTGATAAGAACTATCAAAAAATGTTGTAGCAGTTGTCTTTCCATTATTATTTGGTTTATTTTGTGATAGATGAATACCCTTTGTATATAATTTTGATTTCAAAGATTTGAATGCAATTCTACCATTAGTTGATTGCACGTGCATATTAAACTACAAACCCACGATTTTATTGTATTCAAATGTGTCTGTCTTTACCAAATACTCAAAATATCAATGACAATATGATCATCACTATTGCTTACTTATACTTGATATTCCGAAATACTGAAAAGTTTTCAACCAATCAAAGAGAAAAACGACGATTTTCTAACAGCGAAACAAACAAAAATGATATACGTTTGCTTAGTAATAAGAAGGAATTAGTAGATCTTATAGAAATATAGAAGGTTGTATAGAGATATATAGCAAGACGAGACGAGGTTGGTTCAACGTTTCAATTCGTAAGATCTTCTGAATTTATCATCAACTTGTGTTAGATAATAAGTTTGTGATTGTAATAAATCTATTGAACCAGTTGGTTTGAAATCCTTTTTCATATGAGCTAATTCTCTTAACTTGATTGCTGATTCGTATTCAGTTGGTGATTCGATCTTTCTTTGTTTCAATTTAGAATCTAAATCTAAAGTTTCAATGATGTTTGAAATATCACCAATGATACGAACACTATATAATGAAGCAGCTAAACCTGAACCATATGAAAACATACCAATCCTTTTATTTTGTAAAGCGTCTGAACCGACGTAATATAATAACGAAGCAAGGGAGGCAAATACGGATGCTGTATACATATTACCTGTATTTGTTGGTACGATTAATGATGGAGCAACTCTTTCTTTATGAAATGGTTTTGCAACGTTGACGAAAAGTTTTTCCAATGATTTATCAGTTAAACTGGATTCATAATCGGTTGATTCAGCTAATTTGGGATCTACGTCAGGGAACAATGATGGATTTGCTTTAAAATCGTTATAAAGTAATCTACCGAATGATTTTGTTACTAGTTTACATGTTGGTACATGGAAAACGTTGTAATCGAAATGTTTCAAAACATTGATTGTTTCATTATTAATTGGATCACTGGCTAATCCACGAGCAATTGCCTTTTTGGAATAAGATTTATAAACGAAATCTAATGCTTTAACGTAACAAGTTAATGAAAAATGTCCATCAACATAAGGGTATTCACTTGTAAAATCTGGTTTATAAAAATCATAAGCATTTTCCATGAATGAACCTCTGATTGGATCGAATACAATTGATGCATCAGGACCAATTAAAAGTGCTACGGTACCTGCACCACCTGTTGGTCTTGCAGGACCTTTATCATAAATTGCAATATCACCACAAACAACAATTGCATCACGACCATCCCATGCTGAGGATTCGATCCAATTGATTGAATTAAACAGGGCATTTGTACCACCATAACAAGCGTTAATGGTATCAATACCTTCAATATCAGTATTTTCATCAAATAATTGCATCAGGACAGATTTAACAGATTTTGATTTATCTAATAAAGTTTCTGTACCAACTTCAAGCCTACCAATATTATTTATATCGATATTATAATTTTTAATTAATCTTGATAAAACTGTTAATGACATTGAATAAATATCTTCACGATCATTAACAAAGGACATATTTGTTTGTCCTAAACCAATTGTATATTTACCAGTTGAAACGTTATCAAATTTTTCTAAATCATTTTGATTAACACATTGTGATGGAATATAAATTTCAATACCTTTAATACCAATATTATTTGGTCTTGGTGGCTGAGATGTAATCTTTTGTTTCTTTAAGTCGGTCATAACGTATCCTTTGTTGCCTTGATAGTGTTGTATGCAATGTTGTATATAATGTTACGTGTTTTTCGCTATATCTTATATAGAAAGATATAATATAAAAACTACGTGTACAGAATAAAACGACAAATACAAGAAATTGAATAAGAGATATACATAGTTTATATATTTGCTACGATTGTTAAAGTATATAAAGTATACTTAATATTAGATACAATTGTTGATATCAGTGTCTGTTATTATTGTTGCAATTAATACCGAAAAAACCATCAGTTGATAAATAAACGAGAACAACAAGAGTTTAGTTGTTTGTTAGTTGTTTGTTTGTTGTTAGTTGTTTGATTTGTCAATGAAGATCGTTCCCTCGTATAAAGTCTATACTATTACTTTCGTCGTTCTCTTGAAGGTGAGAGTGACTTCCGATAACAGCGATGTGTGACAATCATGTGATAATCATGTGATAACATAACATATACTATGTATAATATACTAAACAAAATAAAATATCATAATAACACAAAACAAGTCTAGGTAATATTATATATATTAGTATTTTACAGTATAGTATATTGTCTGTGTAATACACTATCAAACTATATACTATACTATACTTCAAGGCATTATACTATATCTATATTATGTAGAAGCATAATATTGCCGCGTTGTTATAGAATGTATAATACATAAGAGAAAAAGAGAAGTGATATTGTAGTATATATATAAAGAAGATATTATAAGTCTTGTATTTACCCTGTTTCTATTTATACTATACTATACTTTATAGTAATATCCCATTAAATATAGTATTTCCAATAGTATTGTATAAACAATATATATACTATAATGTAAACTAATATGGTATATTTAGTTTGTTATAGTACTGATCTACATAATATGATATATTTATACCATATTTCAGAGTATATTATATAATATCGTATTGTATTAAACTATACTATACTATAACTTACAGATGATACTGAAAGCTATCACTCTGACAATATATATTGTATAAAATCATATAATATAACATATTATAATATAGTAAATCTAATCCATATATTCGAATTTATCACTGAAATAGTATTGTATATATGCTACATAGTCTATATAGAGTGTAAATATACTTTGTAGTATATGTCATAGTAGAACAGTCTAGTAAACACTTTGCGGAGATGTATCGTCGCAGTCACGTGAACTTTTTTATTATATTACAGTAAATCATATTATAGTATAGTATATTATATCTATCATATGGGTAGTGTTGTGTTATAGTATATATTATATTGTTGTAAATCAAGTTTGTCTGTGTATTGTATAATCAGAGTAAAGCTTAGTATAGTATAATGTAACATATTTATTTTCTATATAATATTATATAGCCTATTTTAATAGTATATGATATAGCTTTATTAAACAATATAAGAAAAAATTAGATTTGAATGTCTTTTAGAATTTTATATAAAATATATAATAAATAAGTGAATACAAAAAATGATAAAATAGATTTATCAAATTCCTCTATCTTATATCGACGAGATTAAAGGAAGATATGTATCGTATAATTTAATGTATGTGGTAAACGCTTTTCTGAACTGTTACCCGGACAGGGTGTCTGGCAAAAAATTGGCTATAATTTTTAAAGTTGTTTTGTAGGGTTTGTAGTTTAGCGAGTAAACAGTTTAATATTTCTTCCTTTGGCTGATGTTCGATCTTGCAGGTCGCAACGTTGTTTAAGTGAGGGTAACAGTTTTTCTAGTAAGTGGCGTCGATCTTATTCTTTAATTATAGAAGATGAGAAGAACAAACAGCAAGAGAGAGTGAGAGAGAGGGAAAGAGAGTGAGAGAGAAAGTGTATGAGAATATGAGCCCAATTACATTACAATCATTACCATTTGAAATTCTGATTAATATCCTAAGTTATTTAGATGATTCAGATTTATTTATATTACAAAATTTATCAATATTCTTCAACCATTTGATCAATAATAAAGAATTTTGGAAACGATTATTATTAAACAAATTCAATTCAATTGATTTCCCATCATTTTCAAAATCAGATGATTATCATATCGAATATTTACAAAGAAAAGATGCAATTTCACAATGGAAACATAATAGAATAATAAAGACTAAATATATTATATCACCGTTTAATAATAACCTTCAATTACAACATGAAACAATCTTCGATTATCCACGGTTGGCTTGTTATAATGATGGTACAATCACTTTGATTCAACTAAATAATAAAAGAAGATCAAAATCTCATATTTATATCCCATGTACAATACCACAAGGTTGTTCAACAATGAATTTTAATATTAATTCTGCTATATTTGGTACATTTGATGGTAAAATTTTTGGTAAATTATTAAATAATAAAGCTTATTTATTACCAATGACAGAATTTAATGCAAGGCATGATTCGTCTGTAACAGCAATTACAACTTCAACAAACAGTGATTGGTGTGTAAGTGGTTCAGAAAATGGTGATATTATTTGGTGGTTTGAAACAAAACTGCAAAAAAAAACTAAATTATCAATCAATCCAATTTGGAAAATTAAATTCTTTAAAAATTTTACTATAGTATTTGATTATGAAAAAATTTATATCATTCATAATATGAATGATATCCATACCCTGCAGTATCCTTTAGAGATTCATGCGGATACAAATGTATTGTTTACAGAGATAGATTTTGGTTCAAAATCTATCATATTGGCTAATCAAACCAATTTATTCGCAATATCATTTGATATCAATAAAGATTTTGGTTTTACAAAACAATTTGACTTAGCCGATTCAACAATTACAAATTTGTTTATAGATAATGATACATCTTTGAAAGAACAATCTTTTGAATTAGTTGGTAATGATGGTTGTTATATTAGTCTCTTAACTTCAACAAATAATGTCATTATCATCAATATTAGACAATCGGGATCACAATTGAAAATACACAAAATTTTGACGTTTGATGAAAGAATTTATACACTCAAGATTACAAATTTAATTATTGTTATTGCAATGAGTCAAAAATTGAAAATAATTGATGTTGCAACAGGTAATTTAATAAAGATTATACAAAAGACTGATAAATTCCCAGAATTTTTGAAAATTTCACAAAATAAAATGATTATTGGTAGTGGTAATACAATACATTTGTTAGAGTTCATTAATAATAAAAAATCTACCAAATCAAATAATGGTTCACATTCAAAGAATCGTAGTAATAAATGGAATGAAAACTTAAATTCACAATTACAAATTTATAATGAAGAACAAAAATTATTATTACAGAAACAACGTGAAAATGATAGATTATTAAGAGAATATGGTGGAACCATTACATCAAATGACAATAATAGTCTTGTTATCTCCAATGTTGATTATAATGACAATGATGATGATGATATTCAATTAAGAATTGCTCTTTTGGAATCACAACAAGAAAATAATAACCTCTCGGTTGGAACAGATAATGAAGAAGAACAATTAAGAAAAGCTATTGAAGAATCAGAAAGATTACATCAATTACAATCACAACAACAATCATCAACCAATGAATCAAATGATCAACAAGATGCAGAGTTCACAAAAATTTTAGAGCAATCAACACAACTTGACCAACAAGAATCACAGAGACGAAAAAATAATAGAAGAACAATACCTTTAAGTGACGATAATATACGATCCACGAGACAAACACAACTTCCCATTATAAATTCGACAGCATCAGCATCACCTTCTACCAAAGGACAATTATCAGAGGATGAAGAATTACAATTAGCCATAGCATTGTCATTAAGTGAAATGAATTGATTAGAATATTAATATAGATTATTATATATATTTATTTACAGGTGTGATTTAATCAAAAGACAAATACTTTCTCCTCACCCTTTGATTTACTAAATCCATTATTCCAGCCTAATTGTTTAGCATATCTAAGTACCAAATTATTCATTTCAACAGGCCCACATACTAATAATCTATGATTCTTATTGAAAGAGGGTAAATATTTTTGCATCAATTCTTTTGTTATATAACCACTTTCACCTTTCCATTCCCTTGGTGGATAATGTAATACATAATGAATTTCAAAATGTGGATGTTTTCTTGCCATTTCATCAAGTTCACTCTTTAACAAGATATCATCCAAAGTCTCATTAGCATATATCAATGAAATATGTTTGATATGATCAGGATTTATTACTAATTCATGCAATACTTGTAAAACTGGTGTAATTCCTGTACCACCTGCCACAATACCTAACTCTGTTAATACCGTTCCAGCAGATTTATTTTCTGGTAAATATATATGATGATGAGGTAAGGGATCAATTGGTAATTTCAAATCACCAATTGGACCTTTAAATTCTAAAGTATCACCAGGTTTCATCTCTGCAAAATGTTTTGAGACAACACCTCGAGCATAAGATTTTACCATCAATTCAAAATAACCCTTCAGTCTCTTTGGATAAATCGGTGTATAAGACCTAACTTTGATATGACCATCAATGACCACTTTCACTAAAAGGTGATAACCTAATGGGATCTCCAAATATTCATCTGGATCCTTGAGTTTAAATTTATAAATTGCACTGTCCCTAGAGACAATGATCTTACTAATAAATGGTAATTCAACCCAACTATCTGGTCTAATTGTTGGTTTATATCTATTTTTAAGAAGTATCTCATTAAGAAAGTAAAAAGATGTAAATAGTATTGGCAATAAACAAAGACTTAACTTTGGTTTCCCTGTCATATAACAAACTAGAGGCACTAAAACAAACACAACCATTCTAATAATTACTGAATAGCTACTACATTCGTTAAATGCTCTTATTCTATCATGCATATTCACAACCTGGTTCATATCTCTGACCAAACGATCATCGAATCCTACTATTCTCAAAGTATATATGATATATATATATGTTATATATTCCATTCACTACATTTTTAGTAAGCGATTTCAGTGATCCGCGATTCGCAAATAAGTAAAGAATCCGAGACATCGAAAGTTTCAATAAAAAAGATACAAACTCATTGAAGAATAGATAATTGTTAGATATGACAAGAGTTGTTAGACGTCTATGATACCGTTAATGATTGCCCATTGTTTGTTTTGGACAAAGATGTTGTGAGGATCTTGTTGTTCACGAATCTGTTTAAAAATTTGAAGATCAGCACCATACCAATCTTTGATCTTTTTACCTAAACCTCTACATTCGTAGTCTGAGTATTCAGATTCAAGTTTGAGTGGACCACATGCATCTCTTGTAGATCCTATAAAGTTCTTGGCCCAATGTGGTTTACCACCACCGGCATACATTGTATCTTCAAACAATTTAAACCATTTATGTATCTTTGTATTGAATCCAAATGGTCTGTACATCGTAGCGTTGATATAAAGTGACAATTGACCATTTGTAACTTTATTCAATGGGGTGTAACTACATTGTTGTGGAGTGTTGTCTAAATAGGGACGTAAAATATTACCATAAACAGGGCCGGGACTTGTTATTGTTCTATCTTTTGTATTTATAGGTTCAGTTGGAACAGTTGTATTAGAACAACGAACTTCGATAGGAACATGAACATAAAAATCTTTATTTTGACTAGCTTGTGTTATTGAATGATCTAAAGAACGTAAAATTTCGGGACCATTATCTAATGGAGCAGCCCATTCATCAACAAATTGTGAAAATAAACAATCAATATTAAAACCATTGATTGATGTACTTATAGTGGTTCTATTGTGATCAGGTTTCATGAGTTGTCCATATTGTCTATTAAAGACAAATGTCTCTATATATGGTGTCAAAGGTGAATAAATTCTACATGATATCCATAGCAAACATTCATAAAAGAGCCTACCCAAGGTAGTACCCCACCAACTCTTTGATGGTATTGTCACAGGTAACTCAGTCTTTGAACCTTTCCATACTACACATTTTCTTGTATAAGGATACCACCAAACTCTAATGAATTCAGATGATGTCCAAATAGTATCCCAAGTTTCTAAAAGTTGATCAAATGATATTATTTCTTCATTAGCTTTTATATTAAAAGCTGGAACAGCACGAATAGTTGCCTTGACAATAATACCAATCTTACCCAACGATAATAGAGCAGCTTTAAATATATCGGTATTATGATTTGAGTCCAAAAATAATATATCACCATTACCATTGACAATAGTCAAATTAACAATTGTGGAAGATACTAAACCATGATAAGGTGAAGAACCATGTGTACCAGTTGAAATGACACCAGCAACACTCTGTTCAGATATAGATCCCAAATTTTGAATTACATAATTGTATTTTTCCAAGTATTCATTCAATTGATAAAGTCGAATACCAGCATCAACTGTAATATCAGCATAATGTAAATCTTTCTGTTCCTTAAGTTCATGTATTTTAGATAATTTATCTAAATTCATCAACCAACCATTCGTCATACACATATTACTTGGGGAATGACCTGAACCAACTGTAACAATAGTTTTACCCAAATCCTTTGCATAGTGAACAATTCTGACTACTTCATTAATGGATTCAGGTTGAAAATACAGATATGGTCTTGCCATATAAATACCAGCCCAATTCTTGAAAGTATAGTCCTTACAACCAAGAGTTGATAAGTCTGTAATACACATATTAGACTTTATCAAATCTGATATTATTTCACTGTTCTTTAAAGGTTTTTAACATTCTACCAATGATTGTTAACTTTGAACTTTTTATATTTTGATATTTTCTTTGCAACATGAAACCCGGCAAATAGTGAATATCTTCAAGTTTACTTGACTAAATAGAAGATAATCAGAGACCCGGTATATATTCTTTCTAATAGTTGACTCTGGTTGGTTGAAATGGGTGATTGTCGATTTAATAGCTGTCAATTGTTTAGGGAGAGTTCTTGTCTATGGATTGATTCTCCCGGTAAATACAGTACTACGTTTGATAAATTACTTAATAAACCTTATTCTTTGTATGAAAGATCTGCAAGGCAGTTAGTTTGTGCCCTTGATTCTTTGAATTATGAAGAGTTGGGACTTCTGATTGCAGTGACGAATGACCGTATCCGTGGTACTATCTGGTGTTTGTTACGAGAGATGAGTCTCGACACTTTTGTAATACAATGTTTATTACTTGAATTTGGTTGTGAAATAGTTGAGAAAGATGTTAAAATGGGAGTTCAGTATTTGGAAAACGATATTCTGCCTACTATTCAGCTTTTCAAGAATCTCGACCATTATACGACACTAAGATTCAATGTACTTCTTGATATCTCTATAGATAATACAAATACAAATTGTACAGAAACTTTGAATAAGTTGGTTCAATTCAAGCAACTCAATGGTTTATCAGTCAAATTCATTGGCAAAGATTTGTTAAATTATCTTATCAGACAATGGATAAGTGTATTGAGTATGAATCCAAGTAATTGGTCAAATTTAAAACTACTAATATTACCTGAACTTACTAACTTGGTCCTACTACATAAATTGGCATTGAAAATACCATCTTTACAATATATTATTACTGGAATTCAGCCACAGCAGATTGAGGAGATACCAATGTTGAATGATTCTTTTTTATATTGTGGTTCAACTGACATAGACCTTGCGAAATCGTATTCAACCTTGATAGAAACTTCAATGATACCGCAAGACAAATATAAAATACAACTTATCTTTGATCAAACCAAAGTTAAATACCCAAAGAAGACCAAAACATTTTTATATGAACTCAAGACAATCTTGCCTGTAACGAAACCGATTTTTAAAACAAGGAAGAAACCAAGAATTCATACTAACCAGAAGAGTATCTTTGGTTTTATAACAACAAATACGTAATAGATTGAATGGGGGTATATATAATTATACATATATTAAAAAAATAGCATATATAGGGTTTTCAAAATTCTTCATCAGCATAAGAGTCAGAACCAACTTCGATGTAATCTCTTTCCAAAGCAGCCAAATCTTCTCTGGCTTCTGTAAATTCACCTTCTTCCATACCTTCACCGACATACCAATGAACGAAAGCACGTTTAGCGTACATTAAATCGAATTTTGCATCTATTCTCTTCCAGGCTTCAGCTATAGCAGTTGTATTAGATAACATACAAACAGCTCTATCGACTGGCGCTAATTGAGAATCTGGTGTAGCAGTTGGTGGTTCATAACAAATACCAATTTTGAAACCAGTTGGACACCAATCAACCATTTGAACAGTTTTTTTATTTTTAACTTGAGTAACAGCAGCTTGAACATCTCTAGTAACAACATCACCTCTATATAATAAACAAGAAGCCATATATTTACCATCTGCTGGATTACATTTAACCATTTGATTACCAGGTTCAAAACAAGCATTTGTAATTTCAGAGACAGAATTAGCTTCATGATGTGCTTTATTACTTGAAAGAATTGGAGAATATGAAACTAATGGGAAATGAATTCTTGGATATGGAACTAAATTAGTTTGAAATTCATTTAGATCAACATTTAATGAACCATCAAATCTTAATGATGCAGTAACTGATGAAACCACTTGAGCAATTAAATTATTCAAATTGGAGAAACTTGGTCTTGCAATGTTTAGATTTTTATTACACATATCATAGATTGCTTCATTATCGACCATAAAAGTACAATCGGCATGTTCTAAAGTTGTATGTGTTGTCAAAACAGTATTATATGGTTCAACAACGGATGTTGAAACTTGTGGAGCTGGATAAACAGCAAATTCAAGTTTTGATTTCTTGCCATAATTCTCAGATAATTGTTCTAATAATAAAGAACCTAGACCAGAACCTGTACCACCACCTAAGGAATGAGTGAAAAGAAATCCTTGTAAACCATCACATTGATCTGACATTCTTCTAATTCTATCCAAAATATCATCTAATAATTCTCTGCCGACAGTGTAATGACCTCTAGCATAATTATTAGCAGCATCTTCTTTACCGTTGATCAATTGTTCTGGATGGAAAAGATCTTTATATTTACCAGTACGAACTTCATCGATAACATTTGGTTCTAAATCAACGTATACTGCTCTTGGAACATATTTACCTGCACCTGTTTCATAAAAAAAAGTTGAAAACCCTTCTTCACCACCTTTTGGTCTTGACAGACCATCTTGTAAATAACCATCTGGTTTTATACCGTGTTCTAAAGAATATAATTCCCAGCAAGCGTTACCGATTTGACAACCTGCTTGACCAACTAGATAATAATCATGCAGTGTAAGAATCACACCATTTGAATGTTAGTAAAAAAAATGTTCACTTGTTTAAGGTATAGTTATTCATCGTGCCTTAATCAATGTGTTACGCGTTTGATACACGTAAGATTGGGGGAACCATATTTGGTCAAACAGGAAACCAAAACAACTAATTTCAAATATACTACAATTAAAACATACCGTTAATACTAATAACTTCTCTCATTTTTAATGCTGGTTGAACTTTAAGTTATCTGTTATTATCTTAACCTTTAATGTTTACTTTTATTTTGTGTGTATTTTGAAATTGTTTAATTTCTTTCTGATGCGCAAAAGTGAAATTCTCGAGACTTGAAGTGTCATTTTTACCTCTTTAGGATATTTCAATGTTGACAATTTCCTCTTTGAGTAATTTTTTGTTCGGGTAACACCTAAATTTGAGTATAATACCGAATAAAGACATAACAATTCATTATTTATAAGTAGTATTTACTTAGTGATATAGTATACAACACCTAATACGACGACTCCGACAGTGTATAACCATGTCCAGAAAATTTGGTTTTCTTGTGAAATGATTGAGTTGACTTTATTATCAAATTTGGTTCTTCTCATTACTCTTGAACAAACTTCAGTCTCTATTGGTTTGACACCCTTTGGTAATTTATCTTGATACATTGATTCAATGACTCTTTCGATACTACCAATTTCAATGTTTAATTTCAAATAGTTTGGATCTGTTACACTTAATCTCTTACGCATACTTGTTAAATATCTTTCAAAAATTTTGATGATACCTTTAAATGTTCGAGATTCTCTCATTAGATAAGCAGTTTCACCTTTTCTAATCTTAACATTTTGCTTTAATACTTTTGGATTATTAAATACTAATGAAAGTGTTGCAATTGCCATTACTTGTGGAATTGCACAAAATTGGAAAGTTGATTGTTCAGTAATACTACTTAAATAAAAGAGAACATCTGGAACATGTCTTAATGCATCCAATACCATATGATTGATACATTCGATACCAGCTTTTTCATTTTGTATACGAGTAAAATCAGGTAACGAGTTTGCATAATGTGACCAGATTTCACGTGGCCAAAATGCACGACCATCATCTTGATCTTCTCTATAATCTCTAATAATATTAGTCTTTTGTAAGAAAAGTCCCATAGATTCAAACCATTGAGGATTTTCTTTCAAAGTTGAATCAACAAATCCAGCAATAATCATTAGTTGAGTTAAACCATCTCCAACTAAACCAGCAACATAATGACAATATGTATCATATTCTTTAATTGAATTTAACCCATTTTCATTAAAATCAACATTCAAAATATAATCTGCCATACCATTACCCATTTCTTTTGTAATCCTTTTAATAACAAATTTATATTCAGATCTTAATTTGTGATATTCATGTAAAATTACAGGAAATTCAACAAGTACAATACGATCCTTTTCATTAGGTCCATTACCATTGAACGACCAATCATTTAATTCTAAATTTTCATTAAAATTACGAAGTAATGGAACTTTAATATCTTGTGATATAGTCATATCATCTTCAATAGTATCTAAAGCACGTAAAATTAAATAAAATAAAGCAACGGCGTCTCTTAATTCAGGAGTTAATTCACAAATAACAGCAGCGAATGAACGGGATGTCAATTTAAGTAATTCATAACAACGAGTTAAATCAGGTGAAATATTAATTGGTTCAGAATAAAGAGGAGTACAAATATATTTGAGTATAAGAGCAGATTTTAATTCAACAGGATGTGTAATCAATTCAATTATCTTTCCCATAGTGATTTCGTTTTGTTTTCACCGATTTTAAAGATTTACAGATTGAATTAGTTTTGTCTGATATTATTAGATGTTTGATTCTTATATAGTATATATAATATTTCAGTTATACGATATTTTTACGAGAGACGATAAAACCGATCACGCGATAGAAGTTGACAGATGGACGGATTGTACATAATGTATATATATTATAGTGTAGTATAGTATAGTATAGTATAGTATAGTATATTGTAGTATACTATATTTTATACATAATGTATATATAGTGTGTATTATACTGTAGTATCGTGTAGCATACTGTAGTATAGTGTATATTGTATGGTATGGTCTTTTTTATAGTTACTATAGTATAGTATTGTAATAAACGTGATATAAATGTCCGGCTTGTTCTATCATGTATAGAATTATATAAAGTGAAATAGAGAACCACATCGAATAGACATATCTCCGTACTCCATTCTGGTATTATGTATTACTTCACGTAGTTACTACATTGTAGTCAAGTATTCTTGTTATAGTTTTTTGTATTAGTTGGCCTCTACATGTTTGCAAGTTATCATTTCCATCTTAATGGATTGTGACATTTACCGTATCCCTCGTGTCTCGTATGACAAATACATACAATTCTATAAAGACATTGAAGTAATGTTAGATCTACCTGAGTGTAGAACTGGCAGTTCAATGTAATTTTTTATATTTTTGGTTATTTAATTCATATATTGTAGTATTTTTATTCAAATTCAATATTTTAAAAAACAACAATAATATTTAATAATGATGACTTGGTATTTACAGACTTGATTATTCACACAATTCCTTAATATTTAGATCAAGTTTACGAAGTTGCTCAATAACCTTTTTGAATGTTTGATCTCTCAACGTTTCCAATTCCAGAGGACTAAATTTATTCAACACATAATTAGCTACTACCTCCGAATCACGACTATCAGGACGATCAATACCAACAGCCAATCTATAAAAATCACCACCAAAATACTTTTCTATATCTCTCAACCCATTATGTCCACGTATACTACGAAATGGAAGGCGTAATTGCACTTTACCCAATGGTAATGACAATTCATCATGAATCACTATATTTCGTACTTCTCCCTCTCGAGAAAGCTTCTTCCAAATAGGAACAACTGATTTCCCACTTAGATTCATATACCCTTGATCTGATCTTACAAGTATCAATTTGGGAGATACTTGGACGTATCGTACATATTTCGAAATATTACTCTGTATAAATGGTTTCGTTGGACAAAGAAGTTGTTTCAATTGATCCAAGATAATCAATCCTACATTGTGTCGTGTTCCACTATACTTTGGCTCAGGGTTACCCAATGCTGTGACACATGTATACAAATTACGACTAGCCTTCAGAGACACATTCATTCTATTGTAAAGATACTTTTACTCTCACAACATTGAGAAGAGATCTCTCTATATCTAAACAGTTCAATATTGAAAAATTATGTGTCCCGAGATGAAATTTCATGTTAAAACTAAAGACAATTTAGAGAAACCAAACTTAAAGAAACAAGAAAACGTGTTCATCAAAACGAATGGAAGTTTCATCTTTTGGTAGAATTGTGTTTTCGACAAATAAAACACTTGTCTCTTCTAAATTTCGAACAAGTGATCATTTTATCAAATGGAACCCTACTTTTAGAGTAACTAGACAAGTTACAAGAGATCTTCATTACACTTCAAACAATAGATCAGGTGGACCAAGAACCCAAAAACCAAAGAAATTCCTCAAAAAGAAGCAATTCAAAACTAAATATACCGACAAGGACCAAAAAGTACATCAGAAAGATCAGATTTTATCAAAAGATGATATTGCAGATATTAACAAACATTTTCTGTCTAGGACAAGTGCACTCGAGCCAGAAATGGAAATCAAAGAATTACCAAACATAAGAAAGGAAGCATATACACGTTATATGAAAAGATATATATACCCTTCAAAAACATGGTTCAGTAATAATTGGCTTCGTTCATCCACAATTGAAAAACCAAAATATTTTGATAATCATATTATTAACTCACCCAACCTTAGAAATTTTCATCCTCATTCAAAACAATTCAACCCATTAGATTTAACAAAAACGCCATTGAAGGTAGGTGATCTAATACTATTGCAATCTAACCCAACTGAATTGTGTATGTGTATTGCTCTTCCACAAAGTACATCGGATCCACGTTATACTTCAACCTCAATAAAAGGCAACTTAATCTTTCATTCTAAAAGTGCTGTACAATTGCGTATTCCTAACACGATTCCAACTATCTTTAGAAATCTGATTCAAGTTGAAAAAAATCATGGTTATACACCTATCGGTACAACAAGAGATACAATTAAAGATACTTTAATTCTTCCAGTACTAGTAAGACAGCTTGTAACTAGTGCATCTTTAGCCAACATCACTCAAGAAGCTTGGGATCAATTACCAATTATAGTAAAAAAATTAAAGTTATTACACAGATATTTACAAAACTCACTGGGTCCCATTCAAGTATCATATTTCAAATTGGTTGAGTTGGTTGAGCAATTGGATTTGTCGAGAAAAGATCTGAATGATTATGTGCCTGAATTGATCAAAACAATAAAGGATCCACAAAAGGTCAATGAAGCTACATATTTAGCTACTTATTGGGCTATTAAGGAGCAACAAAGATTTAATATGTGGGGTACCCTTCATAGAAATTCTGCGCTCTTCACTCCTATATCAGTCACTGTTTTACCATTACAATCTCAACATCTTTATTATTCTCAAATTATTGATAACATGGAGAAGAAAAATTACAAAGAAATCAATCAATTCGTTCATTTAGTTAATGGTAAACAGTTCGATGCGATTAAAAACGATTACGGTCATTATTTGCAACTTTTCCAAGATTACTCAGCTGGGAACTTTCAAAATGATGGTCAAATTGTAACAATGATCTCCAATTTATTTAGAAAAATTCAAGTTTACAAAAATCGAGATATCACCAAACAACTATGTTTTGATTTGTTACAAACAATCGATCCTCAAACATATGACATCAATCCGGTATTGTTCAATCACGACTTAGCTTTGTCAACATCTTCTCAGTTATCCAAGAACATCAAAACTTTGTACGATTTGAAATCAGTAACAAATCCAACTTCAACTGAAATGAAAAGACATGACTTTGGCATTTTACCAGTATATTGTATTGATTCTGAAGATGCACATGAAATTGATGATGGTGTTTCGATAGAAAGTCTTGGTAATAACAAATATACCGTTCATATTCATATTGCTGATCCAGCATCGTTCTTCGAAGAAAGTTATAATCCAGATATTGTATCAACTATCAAGGATGATATCTTGAAAACTGCTTTAGATAAATCGTTTACAACATACCTCCCTGATTTGGTCGAACCCATGTTACCGTTATCATATTGTCGGGCTGCAGATATGGGTGTCGCTGGTAAAAAGACTAATACCATTTCATTTTCTATCAACATAGAATTAGATTCTATTAGCAACACTATTCATCTAGTAAAGAATTCCTTTACGGTTCGTCTTGGTATTGTTTCCGAATTTCCAAAAGTCACATATAATGATGTTGATGCGATCTTAGAAACAAAACAAGAGTGTTCCAAGTCCACGAGCAATGACTTACAGTTACTTTTGAAAATAGCGAAGGCGTTGAGGAATAAGAGAGTACTCGAAAATGATGCTATTATATTCGGTGATGGGTTCAATCGTGGCTTGGTGAAACTGACTGCTGATTCAAGTACAAACCAGGAAATATCATTTTATGACCAAGAGGAAACACCTTCAACAATCTTAGTTTCGGAATTAATGATTCTTGCCAATACTTTGAGTGCTTGTTATTTCAAAGAAAACAAAATACCAGGTGTTTATAGATGTTACAATGAGTTAGAATTAGGCCCACAAGCAAAAGCACAATATCGATCTTTACAGAATAAAGTAAAAGCAAACCATAACCCAACAATTCAGGAAACTACACGCCTTTCATCTTTACTAAACTCAAGTTTTTATTCTGGCATGCCACTTCCACATAAAATGATTGGAGCTGATGCATATCTAACAGTGACGTCTCCTTTAAGAAGATTTCCAGATTTGATTAATCATTTGCAACTTCATAGACATATTGGGCAAAAATCACTTTGCTTTACACAGGAAGACGTTGACTCAATGATATGGCAAATCCAGTCAAGGGCAGATATTTTAAAATCTGGAAGTCGTCAAGTAAATACATATTGGACATTGACATATTTAAATAATCTGATTATCAAAGACCCATTAAAACGATTTGATGTAATGGTCACGTCAGTGCCCTCAGATGGCCTAGTAAACTGTTTACTACCTGATTATTCATATGCAAGAGGCACTTTGAAATTGAAGAAACAAGAGTCTCATCCACAAATTGGTGATATAAGCAAACAATGCAAAATTACCAACATAGTCTGTGTTGATGGGAAATTGGAGCTGGAGGAATAATTATTTGAACATAATCAATATAATCCTGTAAATATTCGCATTATAGAACAAACTACAGCAGAGTAAATCTACATACATATATATATATATATATATATATATATCGGTATGATGATTCAAACGAACATTTAATCCACATGATCATAGGGAAGCTCTTTTTTGAAATGAAGCCAGTTCCTTAATTATTGACTACCATTATCTATACAAACAGGGACTTGTCAATAACCTTAAACTCCTTCATTACCACCTTCAGTATCCTGAAGGCATCAATTGCCCTTTCCGGCAGTTCTTCTCCTGATACAACTTCGTTATTTACAAGAGGCACATCGAGGGTAATCAATACATCAGTCTCGACATCCTTCAATCTGATCAGCCCAACACAAGATACAAGAGTACCTTCCAGTTCTTCTTTACCCCATTTTTCAGCTTTCTCGACTGTAACGCAAGCAAGTTCACCATCCTTCAATTTTTCGAGCTTGATAAGCCTTGTTCCAACTGAACCATTCAATCTCTCTATTTCCCTAAGATGTTCATTTAATGCCTCTTCATCATCATCCTGTTCTACTCTTTGCAACAAATCAATAATTATACTTTCATTTACACCAAGCTTGTCATCGAACTGTTCATTATCCTTACGAGAATTAACGTAGACTTCTTGGGTATCCGGGACTTCCCTAAGCAGAGAAGCATCCATAAAGCCATCTGGAATCATTGTAGTAATTGAACCACCGTATAATGGAGTTTGGTTCATCGTCATTCTAGTAATATTTTGGTGTTTTTATTCTGGTTAAGTTCACCACTATGAATGACTATCCCTTCTTTAAATAATTTTTCAATATTTTTCAGCTCATCGAGAAACTGAAATATAGAAATTTTCAACTTTTGTTTGGTAAGCAACATATTTTACAGAAGCTAACAAAAAGGATTTTACCAGTAGTATGCTCATTGAAGAGGACATTGTTCCAACTCCTATTACATCCAATACGCCAGATGTTAATATAGAACCCAAAAAGAGTAAAAAAGGCAAGAAAGGGAAGAAGATTAGACCAAGTCCTGAAGAAATAGCTAAAATTCGTGCTGAGAGAGAAGCTATTCGTGCAGCTAGGAATAAAGCACTAGCATCAGGTGGAGTTGGTCAAGAAAATCCTCCAGAACTACGGTTTATTACACGTCCGATGCTATGCTTGCATGAAAATGAACCAGTTACAGGGTTTCAATTTAGTTTAATGACGTATAATTGCCTTGCACAAGCCTTGATCAGAAGAAAGTTATTTCCAGAGGCTGGTGATGCAGTGAAATGGTATAGAAGATCCAAGGTTCTTTTAAACGAATTTAATTACTATAAGCCAGATGTAATTTGTTTACAAGAGGTTGATCATCAACAATTTCAGACTTTTTGGAAGGAAGAGTTTGAAAAGTTAGGTTATGAATGTCAATTTTATAGAAAGGGTTCCAAAAATCATGGTATTTCAATAATGTGGAAAAGAGATTTGTTTGTTATGACAGATAAAATGTTAATTGATTATGACAAAGAATTATCTGGTGATATCGCACCTAGAACTACAACAAATAATGCTGGTATGATTTTAGCTTTGAAATTCTCAGAGAAGATACTGAAACAATTTCCGAGTACTTCAAAGAGTGGTATACTTGTTGGTACTACCCATCTATTCTGGCATCCATTTGGCACTTATGAAAGGACAAGGCAGACATATGTAGTTCTAAAGAAAATGAAAGAATTTTTACGTAGAGTTAATATTTTACAAAATGGCAATGATGGTGATTTTAATCATTGGACACCATTCTTTTGCGGCGACTTTAATTCTCAACCATTTGATACACCATATCTATCGGTGACTTCAAAACCTGTTAAATATTTAGGTAGAGCCAAGACTGTAATCGAGTGTAGTACATCATATAAATTCTCCAAAAAACGTGAAGGTGAAGAGGATAACGATGAAGAAGGTGGTAACATTGAGAAATTTGGTAAGGATCAACCGCAAACACCTGTGCCTGAATCATTTCTTGCGACTGTGGAACAAAAAGAGTTAGTAAAACAAATGCAAGAATTACATAATTCAATGGATTTCCGATCAATATCTTTATACAGTGTTGCTTATGGTAAAGTACATCCTGAAAATGCTGGGGTTGACAACACAAGAGGTGAACCTGAGATATCTAATTGGGCTCATACTTGGCATGGCCTCCTAGATTATTTGTTTTTGATTAAGAAATATGATTTTTCTGACAATACCAAGGTCGATTCCTTGGAGGATTTTGAGAAAGAGAACTCTTTAAAGATTAGAGGTCTTTTGAAAATGCCGCCAAAGGCAGAAATGGAAAAATATGGTCATGGTCAACCTTTTGTTGGCGAATATCCAAGTGATCATCTGTCAATGATGTGCAACATTGAGTTATGTCTTTAACTATTTATAACAGATACATATTCTATAAATTCAATTCAAATTTTGGTGCCTTTCTTCTTTTCGTTGGAATATCAGTGACTAAACTAAAATCTTTATCCATCTTTGTATATAAATTGTTCCAAATTTTAAAGAATTGGGAAAGTTGTTGTTCTGACGTATTTTTAGAATTCTCAGACATTTCAATTCTTTCACGAACAAGATATAGTTTTTTTAAGGTATCATCAGAATCAAGTAATTTCAAAAGTTTACCTTCATCAGAATCATCGTAAACATTCTCTTCGATTTGAAGTAAATAATCATGAAACAACTTATAGTATCTCTGCAATGATGGATTTTTGAAATCTGCTGGTTTATAACCATTTTTCAAATTAAAGGCGTTAACAAGATACTCTGTTACTCTAACCAAGTTTGAAAAATCTGTACCTTCAACAATTTCATTAGTTGGAAATTTTGGAACTTTTCGTATTTCATCAATGAATGGAACTCTATACATAAAGAATCCTTCATTAAGATCTTTTTCATTTGAAGGTGTTAAAATAAATAATGATGCATTTGAATTAATTTTCAATTTCCCCCATATTATCATACTTTTATTCTTTAGGGTCATTATTCTATAAAGAGATGCCATAGCTCTAATAGATCCCTCAAATTGTGCTTCGTCTGGGACAACAAATGTAGATTTACCAATATTGTTAAAGTACCTAATACACTTTTCAGTTGATCTAAAGCCAATGATCTTCAAAAATGCTTTATATTCTTTACTTTCTTCTGCAAACTTGTACATTTGTTCATCTGATACTTCAAACTTTAAATCTCCAACGTTATAAATATGACATAAGTCATTTGGGTTAATTTCTTCTCCAGTACTTTTGCTAAGATATTTTCTCTTTGAAAATGCTTCTTGTCTAATATTTTCTTGTTCATAAACCAAATTATACTTTGAGGCAGCTAATTCTTGCGTAATTATACTGTAACCTCGAAGGCCAATTGTAAAATCACATTTTTCATCCATTATTAATGGACACTGAAATAATGTTCTCTTGATTTCTTTTCTTCTCAACACTCTGGATTTAATATACGATGCAGGGATTGGTATTGTGTTTGGGCCCTCATATGTATTGACCTCATTATCAGTTTTGGAACCCAATTTCAAAATATCAGAATAAAATGAATTATCAAATGGTTTATTGTCACTACCTATAAAAAAAGTGACAAAACTCACATATTGATCATCTAAATCATCTACGATTTTCCTTAATCTTTGTTTATTATCATTATCCTTTGATTCAGGTGGTTTATCATTATCAGTAAATAAAAATATACGTCTATTATTATACCTATTTTGATTAATTCTTTCATCCATAAATTTGTCTTGAATAAAAGTAAACAACGTTTCTAATGAAACATTTTTATTTTCATCGTATTTAAAATACTCAAATAAGTTAACTCTTCCTGAGTCTATATCTTCTAATAAATCATTTAATTTCTTCATATATTTGACATTTATATTTCTAATAGGTAATAATTCATAAATACCATTAGTAGAATCATCACGATTACTATAATACAAATAACAACCAATTGAAGTTCCTGGTCTAACAATAACAAGTTGTGACATCAATTCCTTTAAGGTTTCTAGAATCTCTAGTAACTGGATCTTATTTTCTAACTCATCATTCTTTTCAAACATAAGGTTTGATAACTCAATGCAAAATACAATTGATTCATGAATATCAAATCTTTTAAAAGAGTCTCCATCCCCTTGATCCTTTTGGATAGCATACGAAGACATTTGATCACTTTTGATCATTTCAAGATTTATAAACTCAACATCAATATAATGTTTCTTGAAATATACCAGAGAGATGTCTGAATAAAAGCTCAAATTCAAAAAAATAAAAAAGTCTCCAGGGGGCGAGTCGAACGCCCGATCTCAAGATTTCGTGTTAAATTACAGTCTTGCGCCTTAAACCAACTTGGCTACCTAGAGATACTAATTAAAAAATTTTTGGAAAAAGTTGTTCTGTAGAGCTGACTATTTCATACCAAAAAACGCTTAAGCAACATGGTTTCTGGATATTAAGATAATACTCTGAGATTTAGCATTTTTTATTGCTATGGTCGATTGTCAATAATTGCGAAGTCATATTTTGAGTGCGCCTGTTCAACCAAGCTGTTGATTTGAAAATTTTTCTAATACACAAACACGACTCTTCAAACTCCGAATACCAAACTGTCAAATGTATATCTAAAAAGTTGACATTATTTCAAGGTCACTATAGTTGCCTCCCCATCTTTAAAAGTTTTTACAACATAAAATTCAAATTTGGTACCTTGTTTAATTATTGTGATAGATATTAGCGAACTTGAGCCAAAACTATCGAGAGTCAAATATTTCTGGTTGCTCAAAGATATTCCTTAAAATAACTCTCATAATTGGTTGAACACCTGATAGTTTTCCCTACTTGTGAATATCTGTCACTCCTTTCGGTATCATGATGCGAGAGTTCATTGAACGCAAATATTAAAATTTTAATTATTGTGAGTTAAATAGTTTGTATCGCCTGTGATTTTCTGTTGATGTACTGTAACAGTTGTAGTCGTATTTGGTATTCATAATATTCATCATTGGTCAACTTTTCAATCCGATGAGGACATCAGTATGAAAAATTATACATGTGAAAAATTTCAAGATAAGTATACAGAAATCAAACAAGATATAGCAAGAATGAATGATGAAGATATCTTGGATTCCCTAGCTCAAATTAATAAAGATATCAAAAAGGAGTATAAATCTTTGCGAAATAGACTTCAGAGTATCTATTATGATAATACATTTCTTATCAATGAAGTAATACCATGTTTTCCAGATTTTCCAATAATACCAAATGAAAGATGTGGTCTATGGTATTGTAATCCAGCCACATTTTCACAAACGTCATATTTTAAAAGTACTGATGGTCATACAAATCAGTGGGATTTTAGTACTAGAAGGTTGAATTTTCACCTTCTGTCTACTCTTCAAAAGAATGATGGTGTCATTATCATAGATAGCACCAGACGTGGCAAGAAAATACCAGATTCATTGAGTAAAACAGTTCCTATATGGTGTGCAGTTTTAAATATCATTATGTGTAACGCTATGAATATTGACTTTGATCTAAATCAAGTACTCTATGTACCTCCTGGGACAGTACCTAAATCTGAATACGATTTGATACTCAAAAAGTTACCTCAATTGGTAGAGAAATTGATGAAACTAGATGTTGTTGACGGTAAGAAACTTTATAAAGACTTTAGGGGCAAATTGCTGAGACCATTTTGGGTTTATCCAGGTTCTTCAATGTTGCAATCATCTAGAGACTTGTTTACAGGTGAGATAACAAACAATAAATGGGATGTCCCAGAGAATGAAAATATCATCCCCATTATTCTATGCACAGTCAGTTATAGAGCTCAAGATGGTGTTGATAAAAGATATGGATTCACTTATGTTCAAGGTGCTGCTGATGATCATGAATTATGGTCGTGCGGTCTGGATCCTCAAATGTTTTGGGCCAACGTTGAAACACTAACCAACAAAGATAAATCAGATGAAGAGCTTGTTCAGTGTGTTAGGAATCTTGTATTAGCCAAGAATTTACAGATTGCTTTATCAAAAAATGGATTACAAGATGTATTTGAAACAAAGGATACAATTACTTCAAAACTGACATTGGGTAAGATTGTCAATGGTTTGAAAATCAACATGCAATTATACGAAGAATTTGAATCACAATTCTCAATGATCATAATTTTAAGTGAAACTGTTGAATTGATTCTTGACGATAGCATTATTGATCCGATCATTCATATTTACAAATTACAAAGTGGTTCTAAGAAATCGTCCAAAGATCTTAGATTACAATTCCCCAAAATATACACTCAAGCAGTTCAAAATTTGAGAGATCCTACCACGAAACCACTTTTAATATGTTGCAACTCTGGTACTGATATGTCTATTGGTGTCTTACTTTCAATTCTTTGTAAAAACTATACACAAGAATGGGAACTTGCTGAAAATGAATTTGAAAAACGATCAATAACAAAAATCATGATCAGGAAACATTTGACACAACTGATTGCTCATTTACAAGGTCGTAATGTGAATCCATCTCGAGCAACATTAAATAGTGTAAATAGTTATCTTATGTAAATTTCTTAATAGTACCCAATAAGAGCGATACTTGACAAAAAGTTGAAAAATCATAGTGAAAAATTATTTGATGATTGATCTTATTAATGAGAAAGGAGTGTTGAATGGAAGCATGCTTCTAAGTCAAAGGGTTGTTTTAGTTGGGGGATCCACTCTACGATCATTTTCAAATATATATACAAGAAATGTTACTTTACAGGCGTCTCTAGAGACCAAATTGAATGAATATATACCAACGCATGTACGAATTCCAACTCCTACAAGAATTCAGATTCCTATATCACCTCGTCTTGAACAATCAAACTTGATCAATGACATGTTAATGAATAAATCTAATTTGAAATTTACATATACACATCTTCAAGAAATATATGAGACTTATAAAAATCGATTACCGTCGAAGTTAAATATGATGGAAATTTATGATATGAATGCATTTATAGAGTATTTCATTGAAATGGGTCAGTTGGGTTTGGCTCATCAAGTTTTAAGAGAGTTAGTGTCGAGGAGTCCTGGTGTCTTACTAAGTAATAATGAATGTGATGTTATGAGTGTAAGAAATTATATGAAGATAAGATGTGGATCACATTTCAAATCATGGAAACGTGGTGTTCGAAAAGGTAATTATAAGTCATTTGATGAACCATTTTTGTATCGTGTAATTGAATATAGTTTGAAAGAAAATGTACATGTATGGGATGAAGAAATATGTCTTGGTTTAGGATTTAATGGTAAGATTGGAATTATGGAAAAATATATGGCAAAGAAATGGGGTATAAATAAATCTGATGATGTTGAAGTTGCATTGGAAGGAACACTTACACCTGATGTGAAAATATTGAGTTCAATCATATCTTCATATTGTTACAATGATCATAATTTTGAAAGAAGCACGATGATTTTAGATAAATTTTTAAAGAGATATCCCAAATTAGATCTTGATGAAACCTTTTGGCGAAATATGTTTCATTGGAGTGTCATTTTAGATTCAAAGAAACCACGTAAGAATGGTAATAGTATGAATATTTGGAAGTTAATGAAAAAATGGTACTCATTAAAAGATAAAGAGATTCCATTTGATGTTGCTTTGTTGAAGGATTTATATCGTGTTATTAAACGTGATAATAATATAGTTGGCGCAATTGATATCTTCTGTAGTTGTTTCATCAAAGTATATCAAAGAGATGACAAGATTAGTGAAGATGAATGGAGACTGATAGTACGTTATCAAAAGCTAATTATTGCACGATTGATTAATAAGAAGAAATTTAATATGTGTCATGATTTTATAAAGGAATGGTATATTGGACTTGTAAATAAAAAGGATTTGATTGATTATGAGAAGAAAATGAAGAGGTTAAAGAGTGGTAAGCAAAAAATGTTATCGTATGATGAAATGGATGAAGAGGATATGATAATTGGTAAATTGTGGTAGAGGTTAAAGAAGTTAACTAATAATTGAAATATCATTTATATAGACAAATCTAGCAAAAATCCACCAACCGTACCTAAACCAAACCATTTGAGATTTATGAGCATTAAGCATCGAAGCTAACGCCAGGATATATTGTGAGAAAGTACTAAACACAGTGAATTTATCATGAGACGAAATTGGTTTTGGTGATTGTTGTTCATAAAAAAAACTGGCGATCAATTTAAATAGATCAAAATAGAATGCTGAATATTTCAAGACAAAATTTCGATCGTGACTATTCAATAACCATAACGTGAGGTTTTCATTAACTTGTTTGTATTTCATTGCCAATTCATAGCATGCTATATGATTAGGATGATTAGATACACCGAATTTATCAAACGTTAATAAGATATTTCGTTTGTTTGGATCCACAATTGACTGCAATTGTTGTACCATAGTTTCAATATTCCATTGAATGTCCATACCATCTGTATGATTAAATAAATGTATACTATAGGATCTATTATTTAATAATAAAGAGATTGATTGATTTAATTCATTAGTACGAATATTACCTAAACCATCAGCATTACCATTTGAAAAACAAATAATATTATAACTAATATTTTTAAATTGTTGTATATTTAATAAAATTGGTGAAAAAAACATTACTTCATCATCAGGATGTGCAATTAATAAATTAACAGTTGTATTATCTGATATAGGTAACTGTTTATTATTATTCACTAAATCACCAAAATAAGATGATAAAATTATATATAATAACCATAAAATGACATTAAACTTGATAATCTTGAATAATAATGTCATACTTACATTCGCACTTACACATACACATACAACAACCTCTCATATATAATAACTATAACTATATAATAACTATATAATAACTATATAATAAAAGATCTCATCGCATTGAAAGAATTTGAAAAATTGTGAAAAAACTGATGTTAATTACCCAGACAAAATATTATCACATGTTACGAGAGTTCCCCGGATTTTGATGATTATTTTTATTTTTGATTTCAACAGTTTTTATAACAGGGGCAATATAAGAATCGTGATTGGGTGGCAATATGAAATTATGAATGATTGATTGATAAGATTTGATTGTTTAAAGATTGGAATATATTGATGATAACGTCGATAACGTTGATAATTGAGCCAAGTATTGTATTTGTATAAGGGTTGAAGCTTTTTGTATTATATTATAAAGATTTTTAGGGAAAAAAGTTTGATGACAATTAATAAAAATATTACTAGTGATAGTGGCGATTCTATTATGCGTAGTGATAATAGTACAACAAGTATAAGTAGTGGATTACCAAAGGATACGATAAATACACCTTCGACCAATTTTAGAATTGCACAAGCTTGTGATAGATGTAGATCTAAAAAAACAAGATGTGATGGTAAGAGACCACAATGTTCACAATGTGCTTCTGTTGGGTTTGAATGTAGAATTAGTGATAAGTTAATTAGAAAATCTTTTCCAAGAGGTTATACAGAATCTTTAGAAGAAAGAGTTAGAGAACTAGAGGCAGAAAATAGAAGATTGGTGGCCTTATGTGATTTAAAAGAACAACAGATTAGTATGGTTTCAAAACCATCAGGTATATCACAAACAAATTTATATCTATTGAATAAAACTCATCAAAAGTTACCTTCATCTCATTCATCACCTTATGATACTTCCACAGAAAATGTATCTCCAATAACAAATACCAAATCTATTTCAGATCATGTTTGTAATGGTATATGTGGTCATACTACTGTTACAAATACTCAAAGTCATCATCAGCATAAATTACATACAAAACCTGTTGCAACAAATTTAAATTTAAATGATCCAACGTCAATTTCGTTTGAACAAGATGCCGCACCAGGTTTATTAGCTGCAAAAGCACTTAAATCAATCAAGAATCATGAAAAATCAACACAATTAACAACTTTAGTTTCATTATCAATACCAAGATCTACTGAAGAAATTTTATTCATACCACAATTATTTTCAAAGATTAGAAATGTCTTTGGATTTACATCAAAACAATCACTTTATACTGTAACTTTATTATCATCATTAAAAGTCGATTTACCATTGCCAAAATTAAATACTGAAACAGATTCAGTAAATTTGAAAATAATGGAAGAAACTAACATTTGGAATATTAAAGAATTAAGACATTTTTTAACACATGTAACAAAATTTAATATAATCAACTATAAACCAAATAAACAGCCACCACAAGGTTTAAATTTCAATCAGATTGATAATTTAGTTGATCTCTTTTTCAATCATTGGTCAAATATGATACCAGTATTAAATAAAGAAGAATTTTTCATTTATTATACAGATTTTAAACATGGTATACAACAATTAAATTCAAATGATCCAAATATTAATCTAGATAAAGTTATCGAATTTAATTATAAATTTTTTGCAACTTTATTATCAATTATTTGTCAAATGGGTCTACTGATCAAATTAAAAAATGAAAAAGTTAAAGATATTAACTTATCTTATATTTCTGCTTATTATCACAGATTAATCTTCACAATACCGAAAAATCCATATTTCACATTTGCTACAACATCAATAAAAGCATTACAATTATTATCATTGGTTTTATTCTATCATTTAAATACTGGTAATATTTTACAAATTTATGAATTACGTGGTAAATGTGTTTCGATGTCACAACAATTAAGATTGCATCGTTGTCCAAGTGCTGTATTGACGGGTTCAGGTTCAACAATGGATAAATTCGAACAAAGTAATAGAAGATTATTATTCTGGACAATTTATTATTTAGATGTTTTTTCGTCATTACAATTAGGTGTACCAAGATTAATTAAAGATCATGAAATTGAATGTGCTTTACCCATTGGTGCTACCGAACCAATATCAAGACCAACATCATCATTATCACAAAATGCACCATCACCAAATGCAATCAAATTAGAAGGTACCGTATCACAATTATCATTAGCAATAATCAGATTCTCAAAAGTATTAGGTAATATTTTGGATATTATTTTCAAACGTAATATGTCAGAATCTATTTCAAAGCAAATTGCTTTGATTCATGAAAATGCATTAGATAACTGGAGATGTAGACTGCCGTCAAACTATCAATTCAAACTAGATGTTAATGGATCTATGAATTTCAAAGATATTGAACACGATGAAGAAAATCTAACATTGATTATCCTTTATTTCCTAGCTAAATCATTGATTCATTTACCTGTTTATGCTACAAAGCCAATCTTAATAGATAATAAGAATAATAATACAGAAAGAGGCTCTTCATCATTTGTTACTTTACAACAGGCAATAAATTCAATGTTGATGGGGTTTAACTCGATAAATGATAAATATTTACCTATACCAATTGATTCCTCTCGTACAATGACAAGATTTTCTTTATTAAGTGCCACTTCTTCATTAGATTATATCAAAGGTGGATCTCTTTATATTGATAACAAAAATTTATTAATGGATATTATTCAAGATATTGAAAATGATAGAAAATTAGATCTTCCAGGTATCATTTCATGGCATAGTCTAAAATTATTGGACTTAACAATGAATTTATATTTACAAGGTACTAATGTTAAACCAGACAAGATTGAAAAATTTTTGGAAAAGAAATTGAATTATTATAACAAGTTGATGGGTAAACCAACTTTGAAGACAATGAATTTAACTACGTCAAAAAAAAGAAAGATAAAGACAGAGACAACCTCATCCGCTATGGGTCGAACACAAGATATCAAACAGGAAGAAGAAATGCAGCGACAACAAAAACCAAATAACTCTAAGAATAAAAAAATCAAATTGGAATATGAAAATGAATTACCCTTATCTGTTGAACTAACGACGCAACCAGCTGATCCAATATCTACACAGAATGCATTTGCCGAGGCTTTACAATTGGACCCAATTTTGAACTCAAACAAGTATCAACTCAGTAACTGGGATTTGAGTTGTTTTTTCTCGGATGCTAACAAAAACGGTGATGATTCCAATCAAACGAATATAAACCCCCAAAATTTTACCACTTCAAATTGCCTGAACCTTTCTCAAAATAATTCATTCACGGATATTGATAAATTATTCAAAATCCCAAGTAATTTAGATCTTATTGGAAATCTTCCATCAACAAAAAATAGTGGAACCCAAGGTCAACATCATCAAGCTATAACGCCGAATCCTAACAAGAATTCAAGTCTCTTCAAGAATAAAAGTAACAATAATAGTCTCTCTACAATGATGATGTTTTTGAACAATGAATTTCCATTCTCCTCTGGCAATTTGAATAATGTATATAATAATCAACAAAGTAAAGACAATATCAACAACCAAGGTAAAGAGGGTAATAGCAATAGTAATGTGCCTCGAACGAATAAAGTCAATGAAACTGATTACGATATTTCAGGCCAAACTTCAAACACTCAATCTGGGGAACAAAACTCAAGTAATTTCAATCCAGCTTATATTGTTGATGGGTCCCTAGGGTTAGCACCGTTATTAGTCGATGATGTATCTGATTACAATGACAGTAGTACTCAACCAGCTACAATTAAAACGCGACAGCAACAGCATGGAGAGGATTTCGGTGTTTTCGCAAACGATGACAATGAACCCGAAAAGGAGTTAATGATTGATGTTCCACGTAAGCACAGTTACATGATGCAAACTGCTGACGGTACCCATAGTAATAGAGCGATGCGTCGAAAGCGTAACACGGAAGCTGTCAATGATCTGTACAATTGGCAGAACTCTAAATAGGACTCCCATAGTACCATATCACCACTTGCACCGAATCTCGCTGAAAACTGTCTTTTATTTACCTATTGATTAATCCTTACACATTAAATAACGAACTATATACAGTCTAATCCTCATTTTGATATCCCATTCAATATAGCAATAACTTCACAATGTTTCGGAAATAAAAACGTTTTCTTATCCTCTTTAGGTACTGGGATTGGTCGTTATAACAACAGAAACCAGGGAACAGTTAAGATGTCATTGCAAAAAAGCGAAACTAAACAATGTTTATAGGTTCTGTTGGTGTTACTACAAAAAATACCCTGTATTTTCTACCGCATTTGTGGTAACCACAGTTATCAGCAGATACGGGAAAGCATACAGGTGACAATATTTCTGGCTCCAAGATCCTTATCTTGTATCCAATTATGTACTGTTGATATCGAGCACCCAAAAAGATACGTCCAACGATTCAATTACTTATAGTTGGCCAGAGCAATCCGATCTTGACTTAATGTTTGAAGAATATTTACTAATTGCTACCTGCATGCTAGCAACGTTGCAAAGTTGCTCAAATAAAAAGCCTTATCACCCATGAATGTTTGGCGCCATTTCAGAGAGTAAAAGAAAATCAATGGTTTCATTTCCTTTAGTTTCGGGCTCGTTCTTTCCATCTATTGGAATAATTTGAGATATTCCCTGGCTATGGACACCATTGACCTTTACGTATATTATTGTGATCTTTTGATCTTTGAGGTGTGGTTATATCAAATACTCTGACAGCGAACCATTCTTTTTCTGATGAAGAGCATTGCAATAATTTTGACGATCCTCTGCATCCTTTGTTTATCTTGATGGACTGTTGGCGTGAATCAAAGTTAATTCCCAATTGCGTGGGAAGCTCAATTATCAACAACATATTCATCATCAAAAGTTATACGTTGTACCCCTCTAATAGTGGCAACTCATCCTACTGAGATTTCAAAATTCGTATAGTGGTCATTTACCAATATATTGACTAACAGGAAAAAGCTTTACAACAACAACTCATCCCTCTGTGCCTGAATATTGTCATCCATGTCATCTTGGTTACCATAGCAATATTGCTATTTGCAACGCACTGCTTACGCGAATCATCTAAGAAGACTGGTAAGAAAAATAAGAAAAGTTTGAAGCATTATTAAAATAGTCTAAATGCCAGTTGTATCTCATGACAACGCTTTCGCGTTTATACAAACTTGTTATAATAATAGTTGCTAGGGTGACGTTGTCAATAGCAAGGGACGCGTAACTAAAAGAATGTTAGCCAGTTTACATAACCGAAAAGGGAACCTGTTTGTTATTTCTCTCAACTAATACCGACTACAAAGAATGGATTTCAACAGTGTGTTCATTAACGTGGACCTGATCAGGCAACCTGAAGAAGATTACTAACCCCCAATATGGCAATAAACCCAAGTATCGTGTTTTCACCTCCCACAAAATATTGTCAGGACAACCAAATGCCCCCATCATTACATTCATATTCCTCGAACGACAGGTAACTATAACAACGAATTATCAACAGTGTGACGCGATCATCAATTTTCTGAGAAGAGCTCGTACAAACTAGACGGAAAAATTTTTCACGCGTGCCTTTCAAATCTTGAAAAGTCTCAGTCTTGCTGTCGTTTCTTAGGTAATTCTTATGTAATTCTTTTGAATATCTAGGTGACATAAAACTGCACCTAGCAACAGCTTTTGACAGAGATAGTTCATTTTGGGAAACATGACGAATTCGATTGTAGAAAATGAGACGTTGCCAAAGGACTTTCAACTTTTTTGCCAACTTCTTATTACATTCATCTTGGGTTGGGTTTCCGTGATATATAAGGATGACTTTGAGTGCCTTATTTCACACACACATTTGGTCTTAAATCATTCAATTCTGCATAACTGTTGTATAGCTTTGAAAACATTAACTCTGAGCAAGTCACAGCTATATAAGATTAGATGAAGGGTCATAGCTCTACTCTGGAAGAGCATAGATATGACGGAAACAATGGAAATGTCATTTCTTTAGATACACATGAAATAAATAGCGCTCAGTTTCAAGAATTTGATATTTCCTCGAGAGAAGTGTCTCCATGTGTTGAAGAAGACCAGCTGGAAGCGAAAGAATTATACATAGAGGTTGATGACTATTCAACTGATTCTTCGTCTGGTGACTCAAGTTGTCCCTTTCAAAGAGAGGATTATTTTAGTAGTCGTTGGAAGGAGTACATTTTCATCCTGACTTGCATGCTCTCCAATATATTAAACCAAGCTGGTCAAACTCAAACGTTATCGTCCATGAATGTTATCATTGATGCTTTTCATTCGGATTCAAAGAAACAGACATGGTTATTGGCTTCATTCACATTAGTTTCAGGCTCTTTCATCTTGGTAAGTGGAAGAATAGGTGACATTTACGGACTAAAAAAAACTTTGGTAGGTGGATTCATATTTATGATTATTTGGTCTCTCGTTTGTGGATTTGCAGATTATTCACATAATGATGCATTTTTTATCATTTGTAGAGCATTTCAGGGTCTTGGCATCTCTTTTATTCTTCCAAATATCATGGGTTTAGTTGGTAATATTTACAAAGTGGGAACATTAAGAAAAAATATTGTCATTAGTTTGATTGGGTTATGTGCACCTCTAGGTGCTGCAATGGGTGGTTTATGGGCTGGTTTGATTGTATATGAGGATAAAAATCAATGGCCATGGATTTTTTATGCTTATGCCATTGCAGGCTTTTTAAACTTATTGATGGCATTATATGCTATTCCAGATAATGTACCAACTAATGTTAATGGATTTAAGATGGATTGGATTGGTTCTGTGATTGGTATTTTTGGATTGATTCTATTTAACTTTATCTGGAACCAGGGTCCTATTGACGGTTGGAACAAAGCCTACATCATTGTGCTTCTAATTGTTTCAGTGATATTACTGATCGCATTTTTCGTTTATGAGACTAAATATGCTGAGTCACCATTATTACCACCGGCTGTCACAGAAAATCGTAGAATTATAATGATCCTGAGTGCAATGTTTATGGGATGGGGTTCCTTTGGTATTTGGACGTTTTACTATTATTCATTTCAATTGAATCTACGACATTATTCTCCATTGTGGGCAGGAGGTACACATTTTATGTTTATTATTTGGGGTACGGTGGCAGCATTTGTTGTTGGCTTAACTATTAAGAGAGTGGGTCCAGAAATTTTATTATTTTTATCAATGACAGCTTTTACTGTGGGTTCTATCATGTTAAGTGTAACACCAGTTGATCAGGTTTATTGGAGAATGAATTTGGGAACGCAAATCATTTTAAGTTTTGGTATGGATCTTTCCTTCCCAGCTTCCTCAATCATATTGAGTGATTATCTGCCGATGCAATATCAAGGCATGGCTGGTTCTTTAGTCAATACAGTAGTCAACTACTCAACATCACTCTGCCTAGGTATGGGAACTACTGTTGAACGTCAAGTAAATAAAGATGGCACCGATACATTAAAGGGTTATAGAGGGGCACTTTACATGGGTATTGGGCTTGGTGGCCTTGGGATGTTGATTGCATTCAGTTTCCTTTCTGAAACGATATTCATGAACAAGAAGCAAAGACAAGATACAATAGAAGAACAATCTAAAGCACCATGAATTTATATATCTATGTATAAAATTCAACAATTAGGAGCCGGAATAAAAGAACATTACATGACAGTTTGATAAAAAGAATCTGCTATACTTATCTAGACAAACAGATAAGTATCTTTCCTTAATCTCGGTGCAAAAAAGAAGACAATTCCTAAAAAAGTGTTGTCAATCCAGTTTCCTCAGGTCTAAACCATTCCCTTTTCAAAGTATTCCACATGAGTTTGGCTAAATATATAGCTCTCTTTTCGCTCTTTGCTGAACCTTCGATGTACACTTTAAGTTTGGGTTCTGTGCCAGATCCACGCATAGTAAATCTCACCTTTTCATTTTCAGGACCATTAAATAGTTTGGCCGTAATCGTAATCATTTGAGAGTCTGGGTCTACAGGGAGAGTTGGCTTGTTATCTTTTGTATCAGATTGAAAACCAGTGGTTAAATCTCTGAAGGTCAAGATCTCAAATTCTTGGGCAATATTATCGGGGTATTTCATTTTGGGACAGTAATCATATCTTACAAAATCAAACACTTTCTTCGTTATACTTAGATCTGCTAGAATATAGTAACCATTGTATTGTTTATAATAACCATATCTAGAATAACATTTTTCAAGGATATCAAAAGGATCCTTTTGATTATCAACAAGATTTTTATAGTAAGCTTGCAGAAAAATAATACTAGCACTAATACCATCCTTATCATGTTCCATTCTCGGGAACATATAACCAATAGCCTCTTCATAACCAAAAGGTACAAAATATCCGGCTTTACTCAAATCAATAGCACGGTTACCAATCCACTTAAACCCAGTCAATGTATCCTCGTAATGGAATTTCTCAATCTCACCCATAGCTTTCAGCATTTGAGAAGATACTGTAGAGTTGAGCATCGCTAATGGATGAGCCTTCTTGAATTCAGCACTTTGTGATTGGTATGACTGTAACTCATAGTAAGCCAAAAAAATTCCAATCTCGTCACCTGTTAGTTGTTTCCATAAACCTGTTCTACTCTCTTTCACTGCAACAGAGAACCTGTCAGCATCAGGATCGTTTGCGATTACTAAAGAAATTCCTTGGTTTTCAGCCAGCTCAATGGCTTTATCTAAAGCACCCTTTTCTTCAGGATTTGGAAAACTAACTGTAGGGAAATTAGGATCAGGATGAACTTGTTCTTGAACGGAGATATAATTTTTGTTTTCTTCCAAACCCATTGTTTCTGAGACTATTCTGTCAAATATCTGATGTCCAACACCATGCATAGGAGTATACACGAACCACGGTACCTTGTTAGTATCATGGATTTTCTGAACCAAATTTTTCTCAATTAAAGTATCATCAATAGCTGCAACATATAAATCAGTCATTTTTTGTTGCACATACGTCAATTTGCCAGCCTTTTCACCATCAGAAAGAATTGTATCCCAATCCCATTCTTTTACCCATGGATCCAAATTTTCATATATTGCCTTTGCAATGTTCATATCATGAGGTGGAATAATTTGGCAACCATTACCATAATATACCTTATAACCATTGTCCATTTTTGGATTGTGACTAGCTGTTATCATTACACCTACGGATGCTCCAATTTTATCCACACTAAATGGAACCAATGGTGTGTGAACTAATGAGTCTTTTGGATTTAGATGATAAACAGTAAAACCGGCTTTTAAGAAAATAGCAGCTGTAACTGAAGCAAATTCCTTTGAATGAAATCTATGATCATGGCCTACTACAGCAGTTAAATTGTTTGGGGACTGTTGTTTGATATAAGTAGTTAGTCCCTGCGTGGCCTGAAGGATAACCAAGGAATTCATCCTATCAAAACCGGCTTCCATTCTTCCTCGTAACCCAGCAGTTCCAAATTCAATACGATGCTCAAACCTTCTACGTAATTCATCCCATTCTTCCTTTTCACATAACTTTATAACTTCATTGATTGTTTCTCTATTCCGGTCGAGTCTAAACCATTCTGAAATGGCATGCTTTAAATCTTGAGGAAGCTTTTCAACTAATAATCCTTCAAACTGAAGCTCTTTACTGGAGCACATTTCCCTCTTTCTTTTGTTTTTATTTTAAGTTCTCGAGGTCATTTATGTTACATTGGTTACTCTTAAGGGACCAGGACCAAAATTTTTTTCTGCAGTCGGAATCTTATTATGAAATTATGATATTATTTACTATTACATAATTAAGTACATCACATTATTCATCATCTAGCATGTTCATGATTTCTTCGTCAAGACTGGAATCACTTTCGTCTTCAATTCCATCTTCAATGTGAGCCTTCTTAACCAATGCCTCTTTACCATTCTCTGAATCATTCTCTAATGGTCTTTTTAGACTATTGATATCATGTTTTTCAATAGAGTCTTCATTATCTTCACTCTCCATTTCATCGTCATCATTATCGTCACCAAACTCCTCTTCTTCCTCGTCCAACCATGAAGCACCACCTGTAAATAGTTCTATAGGGGTTCCTTTTTTATCTTCTGTAGAATCAAAGTTCTCTATGCTATCTTGAGTAATTTTACTAGTATCAAATGATTTACTTTTATTTGATTTCAATTTGGTCTTGAAATCCTCTAACTCTTTTTCTGTGACAGGTTGGTCTACAATCAAGCTGTATAATTTTTCATCTACCCGTTTCCAACTAATGAGCGACTCAAATACCCAATCAGGATGAACCACCTTTATATTGGGATTAAATGATTTAGCAAGTCGTGCCTTATATGTACCTGGAGTCTTTGTAATAATATGTGTAGTGTTTTCATCTATATCTGCTGTAGTTGTTGCACCAAATTTATTTGTCCAGATAACTATATCAGCCTTTTGAATATTAGTATTTAATGGAATTAAACCAGAAAATACAAAATGACAATTTTTAAATACTTTTGATTTCATTAATGGCATTATATATTTAATGTCAGCATTCGGAGAATCTTCTTCTAAAATCTCATAAAATTTTTCATGTATCTTTGCTAGTGTATCCTTCAGATAAAATAGTTCGTCATCATCATCTATAAGCAATTTTTGGTTATGTAGGTGCTTTTGTAGTGTGGCTAATGGTCTATTCTTTTGTTGTACTTCTAGAGATGCTGAAAATTCTAATTTTTTTGTCCATTCATCCTTTGATTCTGTAGCAACAGGTTCGTCAGGTGATGACATGTTAAATTTTTGTTCCTGACGTTTAACCTCTTGATCAATTTTCTCTTGCAGTTTTTTCTCTGTGTCCATGATATCAGTAAGTAATTCATCGGATTCCTTTACTTTGTTTTTAGATCTTCTACCTAACTGCAACATTGTCGTCTGTTGTTTTGGTAAAAAGTTAGAGTTGATATCACCTACACCAACAAAGAAATTATATGGAACTACTTTAATCAAGTTTGGCGACCAATTCCAAACGTCACCTCTATCATCTATAATCACAACCATGGATTGGTCTGTTGGAAATAATCTCTCCAGAGACTTTTGAGTCATTGAACCGTTCTCATCTCTTGAAAGAATACGATTGCCAAACAACGAACCATCAGGATCAATAATCTTTGCAATCTCGAGAGCGTATGCTCTGGTTGCCATTGTATATATATGCATTTCGAATAATGGAGCAACCTTCTCGAAGAACTCCTTGAGACCTGGTCTTACCTTAACATAATACCAACATTTCCTAAGTGGTGGTTTAGGACCCATATACATGAACGGTAATATCGGCTCTTCTTCTAACGAGAATGACTTAACATCCTTTAAGGTCTCATAATTTGGGTTTTTCTCATCGTGTTTCCATTCCCCAATGGTAGGATCCACACCACAGTGAATAACAGTTTGATCTAAATCTACAACTAGCACTAATTTTTTTCCTTTTCTCAGTCTCATTACAAAATCTTTATCTAAATCATACGCAGCCTCTCTACTAATCTTTAAATTTGTATCAGTATGCGATATAGCTATGTTTGCCGTTTGTTCAGTCTCATCTACTTCTTTACCGCACATGGTGCACAACCCACCATATACTATATCATGGTTACAGGGTCTTCTAATTTCTGCAATGACTTGATTAGGTCCTGCAATTTCATCACCTTTCTCCACAGTCCAAGTTAAAAATTCTCCTTCAAAAGGACTCTCGAAGAACTCAATAGATTCTCTTATAGATTTCTTTTCCCTCTCTTGTTCCTCTACAGAGTTTGCTATCTCTACGAAATACCAAAATTTATATGCAAAGATACGATCTCCCTTTTCAATCTTATCCGACGGTGATACTAATAATTCATCAATGGTTATAGGATATGGCAACCCTAATGGAGTCACTATGGGTGTTGGGGTAGTCATTTCCTTTATCGACTCTGTCTTATATAAATATTTTTTCACTGTCAAACTAGATATTAATGTTTATTTTTTAATTAACGGTTTTGTTTTGTTTTGATTTCTTGGATATCAAGGGACTGAAAAATTATACGTGAGATGTGATTTATTGGATCTTGGATCTTGATAAAACTAGAGTGAAGTTTGATATGGCGACTGAATGCTGTCTTTTGGGATAGTTGTTAGATTATTTTGCATGAATGTGTGATATATTGTTGTAGAGCATATCTAGGTAGTTGCAGTGTGATTCTCTCGATGTTAACTGTCTATGTAAGTATGGTAATAAATAATGATAAGCCTATATCAGTTATTTTGATTCACTTAGTGTAAAAAGAATTGGAGAATGATGATGATGATTGTTTAACTTATATAGTACTTATTATCATCTAAAATACAGATACAAAAACTTATATGATGATAATCAAGTGATTTGAATAAAAACGAGGTGATCTTGAGAAATCGTTGTCAAAAACACATTTTCTTTACACGTTACCATTTAATAGAGCATCGATGGCACCTTGAACGGAACCACCGGAACGTCTTAAAGCTGCAACATTTTTATCAAAATCAAAGAATCCCATATCATTCAATTGTCTTAATTGCGACTCATACCTTTCTTCGGGAGGTCTAGTATCGGCTGGTTGTTGTTGTTGTTGTTGTTGAGCGGGTTGTGGGAAGTTTGGGTTATTACCTAACATCGAGGCTAACAATGCAGGATCAAAAGGTGGTCTAGCACCTGGTATATTTGAGTTACCAAAAGGGTTTGCAGCTCTTTCAAACAAAGCAGCAAAAGGATTAGCAGGTGGTACTTGTGTATTTGTTGTGGATGTGGTCGTATCAGCAGTATTGGAATTGTTGGTTGTTGATTCGGCAGTTTCTGTAACATCAGCTTCTGTACTTGTGTTACCTGGAGCCGGGAATGCACTATCTGGTGCGCCGGCAGTTGCAGCACCATTATTCATCATACTTGCGAATTGCATACTTTGTCTAATCATGGCTGGGTTAGTCAGCATGTGTCTAAACATTGGACTTTGAAGCATTTCTCTTGCATTAGGACCCAATGCTTGTAAATGAGGGTTTGATCTAATCATAAAATCAACCATTTGTGGATTAGACAACATTTCATTCATTTGAGATTGAACCATTGGATTTTCCAACATATTTAACATATCTTCTTGGTTTGGTGCATTTGTTAATCCACCATCTGGTCCGAACATATCAGCAGATGGTAAATTAAGACCAAATCCTGCATATCTAGCAGAAGTTAAATCAGCTAATGGATTAAATCCAGCAGTTGCACCAGTGGAAATATTTTGTGGTACACTAGCTGGTGATTTATTATTATTTGAAGTAGTTGAGTTTGTTGAATTTGAATTTGAGTTTGTAGTTTTATTACCACCTGACTTGACCAAATGAACAGAATGATCATCCTTTATATCATATGACTCTATAGTTTGATCATCCTTTAATATCTTACCTGAATAAATAAGACGTTGGTTCTCTGCAGGAATATCAGATACTTTTGCAATATTAGTTTTAAATTCAGCAATTGTAGCTGATTCTTCAATTGAAACATCCCATTTGTTAGGACCTGACTTGATATGAATGGTGATTGTCATCTTGTCTTGACTTCTCTTCTTCTTTACACTTGGCTCAACCCTTTTAATAATACCTCAATATGAATATCAAATATATATTTTATATTATCACAAGGTGGCAAAATGATATCATATAAGGTGTCGTGTGTGGGTGTTGACCAATATTCTTTTAATAAGTAACAAGTATTGTATATGTTATAGAGTAATGATTGATTATAATAAGCAAAGTTCGAGTCAGTTGGTGTTTGTATGTGAAGGAGAGTATGTGGGGATAATATCGTTGGCTTTAGAGTACAAAAACAAAAAATGTAGGTTGTACCAAGTTCGTTTCTCCTAATACTACTTTTATCAGTTTGGTTGTGTTTTTATATATATGTAATGATATTATTAAGACCTTATCTCTTGTTATATGTAACTTCAATATCGCATTAAATGAACAATATGTTAGAGATAACTATATATATATATATATCTTAGATGAAAAATGTAGCACACAAGACAATGGATGAAGTACTAAGTAACGAATGTCGTAAAGTATAACCAGAGAAATAGGTACTTCACATGACAAGGGAGTGGCGACAACAACATGTGATATCGAGAAATAGGGTGGCGGCTATTCTACTTGTGTCTTGGCGGCTATTTTGGATATATAAAGGGTGGGTGTTTCAAGATTTCGAAATTTTATTTCTCTTTTCTATTCATCACTTTAAAATAGAATTAAAGTGATTTTTGACAAGATGTTAAACACATTACCTGCTATAAGATAACAGAATAACTTCGATTGGAATTACTCTCACAGTATATTTTATACATATTCAAGTACATCTCCAATGGTAGTGAATTCGTCGTATTATCAAAGATATAGTTTTTAAACCATTTTATACAGAACCACTACTTTCCTGAAAAATATTCTAAGAACATTTCATAATATTATATTACCCATATAAATCAAACTTTACTTTAGTGTATCGTTTACTATATTGTCACAGTTAACTATATTCATTTTTCGAGACATGCAGAAATGTGTCAATCGGGTGATACTGCACGTGCTTCTTCGACGGTGACTCTGAAAAATATCAAAAAAAAACGAAAAATTATTAGTTTGCTGAAAAGAGTGAGCATTGATATCATTAATTTTATTCTTCTATTCGCACATATAAAGTAGCAATCTTCGATCGGAAGCGTGTCGAGTTGTATCACTATAGATTGGTGTTTGTACTATAGTATTCATCATTAAACACACCTTTTATATTTTCCCATGAAAAGTGATAGCAATGAAAGGCCTTCCTTACAGTCCTCCATGACTGACTCTAATTTGAGAGGTAGAGGATCTAATCAAAGATCAACTCCTGCTTGGATTAGAAGTACCTCTGCTTCAAATTTACTCTCAAGGCAACGAAGAGCATCCAACCAAAATACACATTCTCTTAATCATAGTAATAAACACAATAATGGTTCTCCATCTCCTATAAGAACCGCATTTAGTGCAATGGTAAATCCAGCAGGTATCCCCAAACAACAACAACAACAACAACGTAGTTCACCTCAAATTCCATCCCTATCCATATCAAACTCGGCTGCATTGAAAGCAGTTGCAAGTGATACTGATATCATCTCATATAATGCACGTCGTGCTATTCAACAACAAGTTCAAGAAAGTGAGGATAGTATTGTTGATGTATTACCTTCGTTCGAGATGTACAACGCTTTACATAGGCACATTCCTCAGGGAAATGTTGATCCAGATATTCACGATTTTCCTCCCTCTTATGCAGATACTCAAACTCAAAGTGGTTTAGCTTCACAAGCTACATCATCATCTTCCCTTGTTGATCTTATTCCCCAACCAACTCATGATCATGTTAATCAACATTCTAATTCTAATAATCACTCTACTAATTTATTGAACAATTTACACCCATTGACAACTCAACATTTGGCAATCAATCAAATTCGCACGATCGATGAAAATGAGGATATCATCCCAATACAAGATGATCTTAATGAAAATGAAAACATATTCATTGATAAACTATACACTTTGCCAAAATTATCTACACCTGTTGAAATAGATATTCGTGTAACAAAACATCCTTCCCAACCACCTTTGAAACCAGAGGAGGAATCAATACTAAAGGAATACACTTCTGGCGATGTCATTCACGGTTATTGTGTTATTGAAAATAAATCATCGACGCCACTTAAATTTGAAATGTTTTATGTCACATTAGAAGCATACACATCCATAATCGACCGTCAAAAGGGCAAACGAACAGTTAAACGATTCTTGCGTATGGTAGACTTATCAGCCTCTTGGTCATATACAAATATTGACATGGGTACTGGTTTCCGTATTGTTCCTGGTCAAGTTGATTTTGATAAGAGTGTCACTGGTCTCTCCAACGGTAGAATACTTCAGCCTGGCGTCAAATATAAAAAATTCTTTATGTTTAAGTTTCCGAAACAATTGCTTGATGTTACTTGCAAACAAGAACATTTTGCTCATTGTCTACTTCCACCAAGTTTTGGTATAGACAAGTATAGGAATAACTGTAAATATGGTGGTATCAAGGTTAACAATGTTTTGGGTTGTGGACATCTTGGTTCAAAGGGTAGTCCTATCCTCACTTGTGATCTTGTCGACGATAATTTGAGTATAAATTATACTGTTGATGCAAGAATTGTTGGGAAAGATAAAAAGACCAAAAAATTGAATATAATGAAGGAGAGAGAATACAACGTTAGATTCGTTCCGTTTGGTTTTGATTCAAGTTTAATCGGAGAGAGAGGCTCTAGTAACCAATTAAAGGACTTAATTCAATTAATACAAGATCGATTAGAGGCCCTTGAAAGAATATTTGAAAGGTTAGAGAAAAATGAACCTATTAAAAATGAGGATATTCATGGTACAGATTTAAGTGGAACAGTGGACAGTAATACAGAATTGGATTCAGCAGAGATACTTCAAAGAAAACTGGATCAGTTACATATACGAAACCGATCTTATAATGATTCAAATATGATCCCTCAATTAAATGGATCTCAAGTAGATATCAAAAATTTAGTACCACATGAGGATATGGTAGAAGCAGAATTGAGTTATAAAATGAAAAATAAGCATAAACCATCAAAAATGGGTTTATTTTCGGGATTCCGTCCTTCAGCTTCTTCAAGTACATTAAATAATTCAAAAGATGATAAATCGAACTCAGATAGATTCGGATTGATTCTAGTTAACGCAAAAATTCCTCACAAAAGTCTACCTTATCAATCACCATCGTTATTGAAAAAGACAAATAAGTTCGACACGAAGTCGAAAGTTGCACAGGAAAATTGGTTGAAACTTTTACAATCGCTACCAGAATCCGAAAGATCACCTTTGAAACGTCTAACTTTAAGTTTGACCTGTATTCAGTCAAATAATAGTACACCACATCAGCCACCGGAAATTCAAGCTATTACCACTGAACTAATTTGTATCACTGGTAGATCTGAAAATTCAATTCCAATCAAATTCAATGCGGAATTATTAATGAATGAAGATAAGATAAAATCGATTAAAGAAATGTTTAATGGGTTCATTAGCAAGATCGCAGATTATAATAAAAAATTCATGGATAACTATAAAACCTTAAACGAATTGTACAATATTAACCGTCAAAATATGAGAGAACGTGAACTGAAATTTACAGATTTTATCTCGGGGCAAATCTATAATGATGTCGAATCTCTCAGCAATTTAACTATATCAGTGTCTCATCTCCCTGATATCTTCAAGAAACAACTAGACACTTTGAAAGATGAGGATAAATTGTCGACAACAGTTTCTCATTCGGAATTTTCGAATAATCTATTATCGATTACATCATCCCCAATGAAAAAATCGAATAGTGTCAAGATAGTTAATGCAAAGGGTGCGTTATCTTCTGCTTCATCCATATCGAGAAATTCAATTGCAAGTAAATTCACCGATCAAATTATCCACGAATGGGTTCAAACATCTCCATTGCAATATGATAGAGAGGTTAATGTTAACTTGGAATTCAACCAACATATTCTCGAAACACTGGTACCAAGTTTTGAAAGTTGTCTATCTTGCAGATTTTACTGTATCCGTGTTAATATCAAATTTCATCACATTGGATCAACATTCATCGATATTCCAGTCACTGTTAAACACTTCCAACTTTAATTTAACTGTTAATCGTATATAGAATGTACATTATTTTTATACTGGATATTTACGATTCTCAAGCTTTTTTTTGAACAAGTGACAATATTTAGCAAAGCGATGTTTCAGATTTACTTCGAAGACAAGGCAAGACAAGAAAGGGACCAAAAGATTAGTAGATGCTGGCAGCTTATATTCTATTATTCTATACTTCAGCCTCGTATGTGACTGCGATTTACATCTCATCGAGGGAAGCTGAAGAATACAAGACAAAAAGAGATGATCCTCGAATCATCAGACAAAGGATGAAGATGATCATATATGTGATGGGTGTAAACATGATTTTAGTGCCAATCTGCCAGAGTATACTAAGTCACCAAACGATCAGCTATAAGGAAGCGTTTATACGAATTGGTTTTCTTCCAGGTTTCGTGAACGGTCACCGGGATCTGTTGACATACCTTTTGGGCATTATTAAAAGTTTGATCCTTGTAATGATGCTTTTTATTGGTCCCCTCGCCGATAATATAATGTTTTACTTATTCACTGGAGGTAAGTCGTTGTATAGTGACTTCGTTGAGCTATTTGATAATATATGGGGTGTTCGCAACTACATATTTGCACCAATTACGGAAGAAACCTTTTACACATCGTTACTGCTTACTACATATTTACAATTGTTCCCTAGAGAATCACTCACATATCAGAAGCTTCTGTTTGAACCATCAATCTTCTTTGGATTGGCACATGCACATCATGCTTATGAACTTTTCAAAGCGGGAACACACAATGCAGTAAACATAATCATAAGCACCTTATTTCAATTACTTTATACAACAATCTTTGGTACTATCACAAAATATGTGTTTATGAAGACCGGTGGGAATCTTTGGGCGTGTATTCTATTGCACAGCTTCTGTAACATAATGGGATTTCCCGGTGCATCTTCTCTCGTTAGTCATTTCACAATCATTGAAAAGAATAAGAAATGGGACAGACTGGTTCATTTGTGGGGGAAGATCTATTTAGGTCTGCTGCCTATTGGTGTCCTTTTATTCTTCAAAAATTTAAGAATGTTGTCAGATAGACACACCCAATTATATAGTAATTAGGTAAACTGCTCATAGATATGAATGCACTGGATGACAATAAGTACAATCATCAGGATGTTGTTGTCCTCGCCAGCCCATGTATACATGAGATCTCAAATATGAACTTTACATAATACTTCGTATATTTCAATGATCCCGAGAATTAGATATTCGGGAATTTTCCACTTACTATTGACATCGATTGAAAACCATTATTGAGAAAAGCATTCTGTGGAGGAACTACTATTTTATTAAAAGTAATCCTGTTTGCTTTTAAATCAATTCTTTACTGGTAATTATTTGCTGAACGGAAAGGAGAGGTTTGTTCGTGTGTAACTGGCATCACTAGAATACAACGGAAGCAAAATGGAGGCTGAAAAGGATGATGATGGCAATGCTAACAATGAACCTCTGGGTAATAGTCAAGAAAGACCTCACCCAATAGATTCCCAGCTTGAGAAGAGGAAATCAGATTTATTTATCGCAGCCAGGTTTTTGGATAGCGAAGTTCAAAATGTTAATAATTTGAAGAGGCTGTCCATCGGATCAATAGATTTGTTGATGGATCCAGAATTGGAGTATACCATTGAGAATAATAGTGGTAGGGCAACAAATAATACGGAGACAAATGTATCTCCTGCGAAAAACAGAAATCGTAATAGTTATAGAAAGTCATGGATTCTTTCCTTTGAGGATACTAAGGAAACTGCTGAAGAAGATGAGGAACATGAAGTTGTGGAGCAAGTAAATAGTATACAAACCAGACTTGAGAAGCTGAGAATAAACACAACAAAGGCTTTAGTAGAACAGGAAGTTGAGTCATTACCTAAGATACCTAAAAGAAGAGCTAGTCATAAACCCTCTACTCGCTCAAGAGAATCGTCCCTGTCGAAACACCTACAACCTGATGAAGATCTCTCAAAGAGTCTACTATGGGTGTCAGCAGACCAACATCCTAATTTCAAACCAGAAAATTACATTGAACTAGTCCAGGATACCTTACAGCAAATAAGTAGTGATGATAATGGTGGTGAAATTAAAACTTCAACTGGTGATCTCAAAGATGCGGAACTAGAAACAAACTTTAAAAGAGATAAGCAACGTCTTTCAAGGCATGCATCGAAAAAAAGGTACTCTTTTGTAAGAAGACCTTCTCGTTTGAGGAGATCGTATACAGATCATAGTGATGCATCCAGTAATGCCGCTTTAGAAGAATTGGAAGATATAGAGCTGATTCCAGAAAGAACGGTCTCGAAAACTCAGGAAAATATCTGGAAAAGAAGATCAATGCATAATGATGTCATTTTCAAGGAATCCTCTCCAGTAAAGGAAAGTTTTGTCTCACTGAAAGATTTAAGCGAGGAGATCACTAAGATATCAGCAAGAGCTGGGTTGACAAAAAATGATGCAGTTACCTTAGCAACAACCTTGAGTATGGCAACTTCAATTCAATTAGAAGACGAATGTTTATCAAATCAAACAGGTTCAAAAGGAGACCAATCATTTAAAACCAGTCGAATCTCTGATGATGCTGATGGTAAAATCAAATGCAATTTTGCCTCTTCGATAGCATTAAAAAACAATCCAAGTATACCAAAGAGATCAGTTTTAAGAGGTACAAATAGGTTCAGTCGTAAGGCGTCAAGTGATAGTTCTTTATCCTCAGTGAAACAAACATCTTCCACTGATCTTGATTCATCGAATAGCACTAATAGTATTGAAGGAAATTTAATTATGTCTCCTTTGAGTCATACGTTAGTAAAGAAGGCCCATAAGATGAGTATACCTGAACGTGGGTCTGTCCATATTACTACACCGTCTTCAGACCTTCAGGATATTTATGATCACTATCAACAAAAGAGTGCTGAATTAGAAGAGGAAATGTATGAGTCAAGAAGTATTGAAAAGCTGGATTTCACTGACAAGACAAATATAATTGAGGTAGAAGGCGTTAAGGGAACCAATAAGAATGTTGAATATATTTCAAAGATGAAAAACAAGATGGAGCAAAAGCCAAGACTCAGTAAAGACGAATCAATTGTAGCTAGTCCTACATGTAATACTAATATGGGTGAACATAAAACATTAAAACAGGTGATTGGAAGTTGGCAATGGTTAAACGGCAAAAATGGAAAGATTGGATCAGATATTCCTTCAATTTCAGATATTGACCATTCTAGAGGAGAATTATCGCATAGGCCGACGACTGCAGTGGTCGAGAGAGGCGTAACTCATGATAAGACGGTTGCTAGGAGTGGTAGTGGTCATAGACGTAACAAAATTGAAGAAAAATTGGCCAGTTTGTTCAAACTTAGAACTCATGGATATAGTAGACACAATAATTGTAGGAGCCAGGAAGAAGACGAAGAAAATAAAATCAAACCTCATGCTTCTGAGAAGAGAAGGTATAAGAATGGGTTCTCCAAGTTCCATAAATCTATGGAGAGCACTGAAAATACTACTCAGCCCAATGAGATTGGTAATAGTTCCATTGAGAACATTACCTTGACTATGAAAAAGAAAGTCGGCCACGAACGTTTTCATAGGGATGTCGACCATGACAGTAGTGCATCTGACCAAACTGCTGTTGATTTCGAATTAATCGAAGAGACTCAAAAAGTTACAGAAAGCTCTATCCTTCTAGATAACGTGTCTACCATTGAAGCAGTAGAGGCGACCATTGAAGCAATAGATACTACCACGGAAGAGGAACATCAAATCAGTTCATACGCAGAATTAGAAAAACATGTATCGATGAAATCCTATGAAGTAGAACCCACCACCGATATTTCTGGTGATGACAAGAATCAAAATGCAGGCAACGAACCAGTCATGAGTTTACATCCTGCTGTAAATATCACATCTAAGGACTTTATCAAAAATCAACATACCCATCATATTCTATCACAAGAAGTTGATATAAAGAAGAGAGAGAGACCCGTACTAAAATCGAGAAAGTCGGGTATCCATACCAATGTTAAAAATGTTGGAATAGAGATGAGAAGCTCAAGGCAACAGAAGAAAAGAAACAGGTCTCACCATCATCAAACGCGATCTGGAACGGGCACATCACATAAAAGCATACGCAAGTTCACTAAAAAGCGACCTGAACAAAAACAAACGTCAACCTTAAGTCCGAGGTCTATATTGCCTCCAAGAAAGCTCACATTTAACGATGTAGTAAGACCTGAGAGTCCCAACGGGCCTGTTCAGTTCACAGACAGTGCATTTGGTTTTCCGCTGCCTCTACTGACGATATCTACGGTGATCATGTTTGACCACCGGCTACCTATCAATGTCGAGCGTGCCATATACAGACTCAGTCATTTAAAACTAAGCAACCCAAAGCGTGCATTACGAGAACAAGTCCTACTTTCAAACTTTATGTACGCCTACCTCAACCTAGTGAATCACACACTGTACATGGAGCAACAACAACAACAACAGCAACAACAATAACAGGCCATTGTACCCACTGCTGCTGACAGCAACAATTTTTATTCTCCGGATTAGAGGTACCTTATAGCTCAAACCTCAAAGCTGCTTATCAAAACCCTCGTGCCTTGCTTATACTAGCACTTTCCTCTTCGGGCCGAGCTTTGCGTGTTTTGTACTGCAGGCACTGCAAAAATAACTCGCTCGAGCGATAAATTTGTCATGTTGCTTGCGGAAATTCCACAAAGAGAGAAAGAGAGCAGCTGAACCATCAGTTGCGGGCTTTGATTCTTGTATAAATACAAGACCTGACGCGTTTAGGTCTAGCAGTTCCTATGGTTTTTTTCTTTCATTGCTAGTGATGTAGTAGTAAGAATAAGTAATATAACAAAATGAGCACTACATTGGAACTATATTCTGCTGAGAAGCTAGCTCAACATAATTCCGAGACGGACTGTTGGGTCACTGTTCATAAAAGAAAGATTTATGATATTTCAAAGTTTGTGAGAAAGTATCCTAACGAGAAGCAACTTTTAGAACATGGTGGTAGGGATATTTCCCATCTTTACGAAGGTAAGGAAAAAGAGAACAATCTTTGGGAACTATTTAAAAGTGACGAGGACTTTCTTGTTGGTATTCTTGCTACCGAACTAGAAGAACAAGAGTTGTTGTCCAATGCAGATCATAAGGTGGAAATCACTATAACAGACGACAAATTTGATTCTAGTACTTTTGTCAGCAGTTTACCAACAGAAGATAAATTGACAATTGCTACAGACATTAAAAAGGACTTTACAAAACATCATTTCTTGGATTTAGACAGAGCTTTGATTCCTCAAGTATTGTTTGGTAATTTCTCAAAGGATTTTTACGTTGATCAAATTCATAGACCAAGACACTACGGTAAGGGTTCAGCTCCATTATTTGGTAACTTTTTAGAACCATTATCCAAAACAACTTGGCAGGTTATCCCATTAGTTTGGGGCCCTGTTGTCATTTATCACATGACTGTTGCTTTGAAAAACATGAATGTTCTATTTGCATGTTTCCTCTTCTGTGTCGGTATTTTCGTTTGGACTTTGATCGAATACTGTATGCATAGATTTGTTTTCCATTTCGATGATTGGTTACCAGAGAATAACGTTGCGTTTGTGCTCCATTTCTTATTGCACGGTGTTCACCACTATCTGCCAATGGACCCATACCGTTTAGTAATGCCGCCAACTTTATTCCTTATCCTTTGTACCCCATTTTACAAATTAGTCTTTAAATTACTACCATTGTATTGGGCCTATGCAGGATTTGCCGGTGGGTTATGTGGTTACATACTTTATGATTTAACACATTATGCATTACATCACGCAAGAATGCCTTCTTTCTTGCGTAAGTTGAAGAAGTATCATTTAGAACATCACTATAAGAATTATCAATTGGGATTTGGTGTTACTTCTTGGTTTTGGGATAAAGTTTTTGACACTTATTTGGCCAATGACTCTCCTATTTCTAAGATGAAGTATGAGTAAGTGTATTTTTTCTCACCATTTATGAACGTTACTTGTGTTGTCTTTTCAAGTATTTTATTCTTCTATTCTGTATAAAAGTTTTTTTGATGACCATTCATTAGTTATTACTTTATATGTTTATGTACTATTTAGTAAAAATCGAGATGTATTATGATAAAGTTGAATATTGTCTATTGGTGAATATTGCAAGAATTGAATTGTTCCGATCGATATGCATTATAGGGTTTTGCTAATTTAATTTAGTGTTCTGAAGAAATTAAAAAGTATTCAGCTTAAAACAAGTTTACCTTTAGTATAAACGACCCAGGTAAAAAACTACTAACAATCATTATATGACTTTAACAAATAATATAAGTTTTGAATAAGAATCGTTTTTTTGAATATTTATTTTGTAAAAAGATGAATTATAAAGATTTTTTCATTATATCAACTTTAGTAAATAATTATTTTAAAAATAATGCAAAACCATCTGGCAATGAAATGACAGTAAGTAGTTTTATAAAAGACGTTTTTAGAAATATTTCTAGTGTTGCCCTCACTTTCATGGAAACGAAATATTCTTCATTCAGAGTATATTATGATGTCAGGCATACAATCTAATTCCATTACTCAATAGATAGCAACACTACTCAAGTGTATTAAAACCTCAATATACTCAGTCGTCCATTCTTTGACCTTTCTAAGATATAATATCTAATGGTAAACTTGTATTTCAATGTTTCTTATCTAATTCAAAATACTCTGATGTATTTGTCATTATTCCAGTGACTAAATAAAATCATTGCTATACACAGTAATCAAGTCCAGGTGGTGACTCCATTTTTCATTACACATTGCTTAGGTTCTAATAAACCTTCTAAGCCATGCAATTTTTCAGCACAAAACCCAACAATAAGTCATATTTTATCACAGATTCATCTTCTGCTGAAGTGTATACATGATCTGCAACACACCCATACTCTGATGTGTAATCCGACAATTCACAAGTTTTAGTTATTCGTATTGCACCTTTCAAATATTACATGTGATCTGTGCTTGTGTCTTATCTGGAAATTTTATAAGTAGAGGCTTCATCTACTGTTCGATATAATATTTGCAACTGAAACGAGAGTTGACTGTGTCTAACCCTATCAATAAGTATATCTAATAATTACTTGACACTATAGATATAAAGTGTATAGGGTATTTTTGAAAGTATGAGTTACGTCAAGAATATTTGCAACGAATGTTTCACTCATCTGAACAAATTAAGTATTACAAAGTTTCCAAAAAACACAAGGAAGTTGAAACTCTTTGATTCGACCGTTGTATACTCTCCTTACTTTCTTATTTCTAATAACAGGGTTGTGTTAGGAGGCTTTCTAATAAAATTGACACCTTTCTTTGAAAGAAATTTTTGCCATAATTACAGGAATTGATCTATTTATAAAAGTAATGGTTTAGTATTCCTTAAGCAAACTGAAACTTAAAACAATTTCTGTTGATTGGAAATAATATCTTCTGTAACTACATAGACCTTGAAAATGAATGTCATGATAAACTAATGATAAAATCATTTCAGATTTGGATCATCTGACTGGGTCTTTTGTTTTTTTCATTTTATCTACGTCCTCACGACTTCAAGAACTGTTCCAACATCCTCACTATCACCATCAGATCAACTGGCGTCACAGTGGGTTCATTTGAAATTTTTTCTTCTTCTTATCGTTATCGACTGAGATAGTCATTTGGATGAATAGAACTGATGTAGGTTTTGGAAACACATTAGAAATGTAGTGGAAATGTTTCATAAGGACATATGGGGTAATGCGTCATTGATTTTTTTGTGTATGCTTTGAACGATCAACTTTCGTGGAAACGATCATTGTCTAGATGAAGATTCTAGATAGGAAACAACAATGGTAAAAGAAATATGTCCTGAGGAAAACAATTGTCAACGAAAGTATTCCTGTCTTTAGAAAAGCTTAGTTATTATAACCTCTCTATAACTACAAAGTTTAATGACATTAAAATAAACTGAGTAAGCTTGTATAAATAACTAGCAAACTGACAAGCATTACTGTTAAAGTATATGGTATTTTTTCAATGCTGGAACAAAAACCAACTGCTTGGAATGATCTATCGTTATGAGCAAAGTCTCAATTGTCACAGGGTCTGTAGCGAAAACCTCAGCAGCAGACGGATCAGGGTAAACCTTACTTTTTTGCATCATTTGGAACATGCCTGACAAACCTTGAATATGTCTATCTACGAAAATTGTCAGAAATATGAGGATCATATTTCATATTGTAAAGACAGACTTTATTACATTCATTATGAGATGCTTTTCCCAAATAGGAATTAGAGACAGAAAAGTATTGATGAAAAATTTTCATGAAAAATAAAGTTGATGTCGAGATATTTAAAGATACAGAAAATGAAGAACTTTAGGTCTATCAGAGATGTGGTCAGTCATTTTTACTTAGTACCTGATTGGTCTTTTAAACTATAAAAGATATATAAAGTTATACCAAATATCAATATTATTTTTCTTATGTCGAAAATTTTCATTTCTCGACGTTTACCGTTAACGTGTCAGCGCACACAAGTGATATCTAAATGTGCTTTTACACGATATACTGTGTTTCAATACACATTATTTCCAACAGAAAAATGAAATGATAAGTATGACGGAAATGATATTGTAATGTGACAACACTTCACAATCCATGTATGAGTATGTGATAACTAAAATTAGTACAGCTTCTTTGTTGTACACAGAATGTCTATACAAGATATCAACAAAGTCATATGATCGACCGAGCGATTTTTATCGAGATGAAAAATATTTTTTCCACTCATCTCAAATATATAAGATGATGGAATTTGACAAATCTAATTCTTTATTTCTGTCTGTTTCCATTTACTATTACTTTGTATTTTTATATAAAATCTACAGAGACAAATATAATTACTTTTTATTATAATTCTTATTCTATCCAATGACACCAATTAACAATATAGTAAATGGAGCAGACTCCAATTCTGACTTAGGTCAAAGTAAATAAATTTACTTAGTGTATATTTTATATTGTATAAAATAACCGATCAATTATCATTATAAAAGATGTCCAAATTTAATATTAAATCTTACAAAAGAGTAGAAGAGTCTGAGGAGAAACCTAGCTCTTCAATAGTTTCTCAACAAAAATGTTAACGGCAGTCAACACAACAATAATTTGGCTTGAAAATAGATTGTCAATGCCAACAACATCCGAATGCAAAGTTGTTAGCAAATAACCAAATGGTCTTATAGTGTAGTGGTTATCACCTTCGGTTCTGATCCGAGTAACCCCGGTTCGAATCCGGGTAGGACCTCTTAATTTTTTTCGATTTTAGCGCCACATCATCCTTTTGATCCTCTGGAACAGTCATAATCAAACAGAACAGCTGTCATACACCTAAGTAACAATACTACTCAGTCCCTTTCATACAAGAAATTCTTTTAATTTTTGCAACAAAATCGTTGCTGAAAGGTTCAAAAAATTGTCAGTGAAACGATTTTGTCAAAATCTCGGAATATCCCGAAATTTCACTGAAAAGTTGCCAAATCAATCACTATCAGGAGACAGAGTCATGTGCTGGTTGATCGAATATATAAAGGTTTGTAACTTTGGTAATATTCACCTGCTGAATTTCATATGAACGAATAACGAAACAATACAACAAAAACTATATAATGACAAAATTAGAAGACTATCAAAAGAATTTTCTTGATTTAGCTGTCGAATGTGATGCACTAAGATTTGGTGAATTTACTCTCAAGTCAGGTAGAAAGTCTCCATATTTCTTTAATTTGGGATTTTTCAATACAGGTAAATTATTGTCAAATTTAGCTACTGCTTATGCTATTGCAATTATTGAATCTGGTTTAGATTTTGATGTCATTTATGGCCCAGCTTATAAAGGTATACCTTTATGTAGTATTGTTTGTGCTAAGTTAGCAGAAATTGAAGGCACTAAATATGCAAATATACAGTACGCTTTTAATAGAAAGGAGATTAAGAATCATGGTGAAGGTGGGAATATTGTTGGTGCAAATTTGGAAGATAAAAAAATTTTGATTATTGATGATGTTATGACTGCTGGTACTGCTATTAATGAAGCATTTGAAACTATTGCTGCTGCAAAAGGTATAGTTGTTGGTACGATTATTGCCCTCGATAGACAAGAAGTTGTTAATATCCAAGATAAAGAACGTAAGAGTGCAACACAAGTTGTTTCAAAGAAATATAACATTCCTGTATTGAAAATTGTCTCATTATCTGATATTATCGATTATTTAAGTAACGATAAAATCTCTGTTGAACAAATGAAACAAATTAAGGATTATCGTGCTACTTATGGCGTTGCATACTAATTCTCAAAAGTTGATAACAACCACATCTATAACTTACTGAACTGCTTCATATAAATGTATAAATATACAAGATTAACCTCAATCCAATCCAATCCAATCCAATCATAGTAATGAAAGTTTACCTCACAAAAATTGTCATCCATGTTGATAACATCAGCATATGACTACAATTCCTAGTGAGTTCAACTCATTCTGATTCAATTCTGAGTCTTTTCATTGATATTTGCTTGATTTTATTGTTTCACATAGTATGAAAGTTCATGGAAATTTCATCAGGCGAACATGAAAAATGAAATACTAAGAAAGAACTGTCTGTTAAACAAGTCAATTTTATTCAGGTTAAAAAAGATTATACAGACGTGGAAGTCATATTGAATCAGATGAGTGGGATTGGAGTTGAGGATGATATACTGACAGGTATTTATTCTGATCCGGAAGTACCGATTGATGATTTGAATAATCAAGATTCCACCGTTGTTGATTCAGTTAAAACAACTCAAAAATTATCTAAAGCTGACAAAGTAATGATACAATCTGCTAATGAGGTTTTGAATTCTTTGGAACATAGTCATCGAACGGATTTAACTTTGCATTTATATTCCTCTTTTCTTTTAAAAAGATTATTATATAGAGCTAATGAAAAGAAATATCCTTTTGAAATTAATCAATTCGTGAAAACACAACTAAAGGATAATTGGGTTAGTTGGCCAAATTCTAATGTAGTTATTGATCCACAGACAACTTCAATCTATGAGGACTCGCCAGTGACCATAGAAGAATTACCTAAACTAAAATCCAATGAAGTCTCTGATCTCGCATTAAGTCATTCCACAGATATGTTACAAATGGAAATTAATGGTCATTGGCAACATTTATTGTCTGAATCATCCAATAAATCTGGCCAAACATTAGATGTTGACAAATTGAACATACCAGAAGATATAACGAATACTGTTGTCGATAAATTAGATAATATATTTGCAAGACTACACTATAAAGTTGCAAGGCAAAATAAGATCAAAATATCAAAAGATGAAGATAAAGAAACACAAAATACTCAAATTAATATCGAGGAAAGAGATAGAGAGGTCAAGGCAAATAAAAGAATAAAATTAACATATCATGATATTATTGAATCTGGATGTGAAATGAATGAAAATATGAAAGAGATTTATATGAAATCATTAGAACTATACAATGATATACCCAACACTTTCAATAAAAGTAAATTCAAGCTACCCAAAAAAGTACTGAAAAAGTATAGACTTTCAAAGAAAGACAATTCCTTAAAGAAGAAATCTAGAGTGAATGAGATTGTTAGAAATATCCAAGGCGATTATATTACTTTGAACCAAGCACTTTCAGATAGTAGATGGACTGAAAAGGAAAGGGAAACTCTACTGGAGACTAGTAAAAAAGAAACTGAGGCAGCTTTAAATAAGAAATCTTTCCTAGGAGTTAGTGGTTATGATCTTATTGAAAATGAGAAAGATAATGATATCAAATCTACATTTGAAAAACCTGTCTTGGAACAGGATATACAATCAAACATCAATATTAGCCTATTTGGTGCTGATACATATGATATAGATGACTGTATTGTAACTATACCGTTTCCCAAACCACCACCAAGGATCAAGAAAGAAAATTCATCTCATAATTTAAACCAAGATCTTTGATTTTGTCATATATATTCAAAGTATGGAATTTTGGGTTTTTTCAATGCTTTATTCTTTGTATTATTACCATCACATTCACATCATCTCAAAAATCTTCACCACCGAAATAATAGACTATAATAACATAATATCTTTATTACTACACACATTATATTATATTATTTCTTACATGCATTATTAATTTATACTTTTCAACAGAACGTCAGATTTTCAGTCATATAATATTCAGCCAACTGTTCCTTTTCATGCTAATCTAATCAGTACTATTTGTGCTCTTTCTCTTTTGATTTTTTGCTCTTCTTCAATTTCTTTTCCTGCCTTGACTTCTTCTCCTTCCTTTCCTGCCTTGACTTCTTGTCATTTTTATGCTTCTTCTCTATTTTGTCAGATCGTTTGCGTCTATCACTCTTTGACCTTTTTGACTTATGTGTTTTACTGTCTTTATCATCATGTCTCTTTCTTTTCTTCGACTTCAGCGATTTTGACACTACCACTGTCTGTGTTTTGAGAGTAAATTCCTTATTATCAATAGTACCTTTCAACCCCTCACCCTTCACAAAGAACTGGTAAAGTGGTGAACTCTGCTTAGAAATACCGGATGCAACAACAGTATTTTGAGTAAATGTAATTTTGTCTCCCTTTGAGTTGGAGCCCACCTCTAAATTTTTGAGTTGACCATCGAACAATCTTTCCCACCACGCCTCACTATCGTCAGTTCCAAATGCACCTCCAAGACCTTTCTTATCTCTCTTGTGCTTGACCAGAATGGGTTTCTTTAGGCCACCTTTTCTTAAAGCTTCACCTTCTTCCCAACCATAGGATTTCAAATATTCTCTACTGTTCATGCTCATTTCAAAAGATGCGCTCCCGTTATAATTCACTCACAAGCTATGATGCTTACGATGTTCACGATGTTCACTTGAGATGGTCTGTAACAGTACAATTTTGCAAGCTCATCGCAAAAATTTTTCAATATGAGAAATTTCATTATGAAATTTCCAAGGAACCTCAGACTCCAGTTTCAATAGTTAAGGAAAAGGCTTCGAAAGATGTTAGAAGCTAGTAAAAGATCATTGGAGGATGAAACATACCAAGAAGATGAACAAAACAAACGTGCTAAGGAATTAGTACCAAAAAATAGACAGTTAACTACTGTGCTGGTAAAAAATCTTCCTAAAAACTATAATCAGACAAAGATACGAAAATATTTTCAAGATTGTGGAGTTATCAGTAATGTAGATACTGCAGACACCTTGGACAAGAAGTCTAGATATGCTAAAATAGAATTTGGTAATCAAGAGGGATCTCTTGCAGCTTTAACAAAGACATTCAAAAAAATAGGTTCCCACGAAATTGAGGTAGTTCCATCAGAAGGTATGACTTTATGGATAACTAATTTTCCACCAGCTTATACTGCCAAAGAAATTAGAGAGCTATTCACTAACTCAGGTATAGTTGCAATAAGTATCAGATTACCATCTCATCGTTTCAATTCCAACAGACGATTTGCATATGTGGATGTTTGTTCACAAAGTGACTCAACTAGTGCAATTGAGTCGCTAAATAGCAAATGCATTGATGGTTATAATTTAGTGGTGAAAGTTTCAAACCCATCAGAGAGTACCAAAAGAACTGATGCTGGATCTTTAGAAAAGAGGGAACTTTTCATAAGGAACCTAAATACACATTCTTTGAGCGAATCTCAACTTCGAAAATTATTTGCTGAGTTTGGAGAAATAGAGTCTATAAGAATACCTCATCTCAGAGATGGTATGAAAAATGCATGTGCTTTTGTAACCTTCACTGATAGAGAACATGCCAAGAGAGCACTGGAATTAGACAGTACTGATTTTAATGATAGAGTGATTTCTGTGACATTAGCAGACAACAAAGCATACCTTGAACGCCAGGAAGTGAAAAGAATAATGACATCAAGAAATTACCAAAAACTGAGTTCTGTGATATCTATATTCCCAATATCTGATAAATCATCAAAAGAGAACATAGAGGCATTTTTCCTAGAAACTACGAAACTTCCCAAGGAAGTCATTGACAGGGTTTATCTAGTTAATGATTACAATGGCGCATTAATTGTTTTAAAGGACTTTCATCTTGCACCAAAATGCAATATGCTGCTGAATGGTATCAAATTTCAAAATAAAGTAATACAATCAGGATCAGTATCTGATTTGAAGAATCATACTAAAGAGAAACAATTTGGTAGGAATGACTCAACTCAAGTTCATATGAACAAAATTCAAATTACAAATAATAAAAAGGAAGAAACGCATAATCGGACTACACCAGAACGACAGTCTTCAGAAAACTTGACACCAATGTCTAATGATGACTTTAGAAATATGTTTCTGGGTAAATAGATTTTGAAGTGAGTCAAACAAAATGGCATTGTAACACATATATAATATTTTGTTATATAGTTTATATACAGGAAACTTAAATTACTTACAGATAATCCCATTTATCAACATACGAAGGAATTTTAGCGTCTGTTTGCTTAGATTCCTTTAAAATAAGACCGTTTCCAGCTTTGATTGTGACAGGCAATTCTTTAAACGCTTTCAGACTTTCATCACCATTTACTAGCCTTTTCCAAGAAGCATTACAGTATTCAATGACCTTCAGTGTTTCATTGACACCTTGATATTTCTCGTTTAATACAAACTGATTCTTAGGTTTACCTTGTGGTAACTTATAGTTTCTAAACCATTCTCTTGTTTGACTTAACAACCCTGGCATGTGCTTTTCAATATCGTCTAAATTCTTAATATTTGCTGCTAGAGGATCATCAACATCAATTACCATAACTTTCCAATCCAGTTCACCATCATCTATAAGACCCAGGGAACCTAAAATTTTGACCTTCTTAACTTCACCCGTTTTGATAATGTTCGAACCTATTTCGCAACAGTCTAAGGGATCATTATCACCTCTCAAACCTGTTCCTTCAAACTCTTCACGAGTTGGGTCTTCCCAAGTCTGTGGCAATGCCCCATAATTATGCATATATCCGTGGAATGGAAAGATGTTATTGACATATCTTAACATACCATTTTTAGAATCTTGAACTATTGGATTATATTTCATTTCTTTCGATATTTCAAATTTAGCATTGGTCCAACGAGGTATCTCAACAACCATGTTCACCGTTGCAGTCTCCTCACAAAGATCTAAAGGAACATCATGAAAGTAGGATCCAGTTTCGCCGTTTGCTAATTGCAAATATTGCTTGAACGTTGGAGTATATTTCTGACCTTGACAAATGCTAGAAAAGGTTCTTGAAACAGAACCATTTAAAATATTATTCACTTGATTAGCTCTACCCAATGCAACCTTGGTGGTTCTTAGCATGTGTAATTATTATTACCAATGTTGTGTTTCCTTAGATTATTATTGCCTTTGATATCCAACTTTTTTGTCTTCACCGAAGCTCAGATATCAAGTTAACTTGAATATGCATTTTGATGAATTATTGTATATATTTGGTTTTAACTAAGCAAATTATACAATTGAGCGACGTAGTTCACTCTCTAGTTCGTCTTCATCCAATTTATCGAAGAACGGGTTATCACAGTCTAATTCTATGGTATCCTGTCTAGAAATTGGATCTTTCTCTAGGTCTGCATATGTAGGTGGTTTGCCAGTAAACTTGACTTTACCGTTAGTGTCTATCGAAGCGTTCGCATCAGAACAATAGACTATACCTTGTAAATCTCGAATGATTTCTTTTGAAAAACCATATTCATCCTCTGGGATCCAAAGGATTGGGCATTTTGCACTGACAGCAGGATAATCATATGCGTGAGATATGGCGGATTCATCATTAAGATCAGCTGGGTCTGCCAAATTATAAACCTCAGGCAGAATATTCTTGACAGCTTTGTAAGAGCAATATATGTGAGGGAATATAAATCTTTTCCAGAAGGGTGCTGATGGTAATCTTGTGACATCACCATCTGCTAGTAATGGAACTTGGATCAGATTATTCTGCTGATTATCTTTATTTGGTTCAAAGGTATACTTCAAAGTTTGTTCAGTGGTGCTAGACTTTAAATCATTCTCACTCCGTTTTGTTTTATACGGTTGATACTTGGGAATTGGATAATGTGGTAATTCTATGATTGAGTCGGCACTATTTTGACCATCCTTATTGTAGATGTTAGTAAATGATGGCGTGTCTGTTTTACCATCTAACGGTTTCATAGTGTCAACAGGCAAAACGGTCATCAAATTATCAAATGCTTGACTTAAATGATAATGGAGAAGCACTGTGACAATAAGACCGACAATTTGCAAGGCAATGGGACCCCAACCTTTACCAACTACAAACAAACCCAACATACAGACTTGACCAACATATAAACCAACCATGGTTTGAAATAAAGCTCTTGGATAGTAAATACCTCTAGCATCTGGAGATTCTTTGAACACATACGTCAAGTTGTAAAGATAAGCAACATAGAGGAAGAAGAACCCAAATGCACCAAATAATAAGATCAATGGTGAAATAATAGCATATGAAAAGATAATGACAGCCAAATTGGTGTAAATTGGGAAAGTAGTGCCCCAAGATAATGAATCTAAATTGGTGAAGCGAGTATATTTTGCACGGACAGTCTTGTCTAACAAGACACTTAAGATGTAGTATAGTGCTAAGGGAGCAATTTGCAGAAGAGCACCCGATGAAATAGACATACCTTGCAAGATAGTGTAGGCGATATAAAAATTCGAAGACTTTGGTAAATTAGTGGCTAACAGATTCATTGCACTCTTTGGGTCAGAAACAATTTGAGCAACAGCTGAAGTAGCTGCAGAGGCAAGACTTGTAACTAAAAAGACTTGAACAACTTGGAAACCAAAATATGCGTTTTGTGTGAAATGTTCAACTTTTTGAGTAGTTGGACAACCTTGCATGATGCCCATACCTCTAATCATAGTAGGTAAAAAACTCATCAAGGATGCTAATGCAGCAGTCGGTGCTAAAGCAGTCAACAAACCTAATAAGACATCAGGCAATTTGTAAATAAACTTCAACCAACTAACTTGTTTGGTTAGATAAGTAACGTTTGATATCAAACCAACGAACGCAACAGGGAACGCCCATAATAGAATCAAAACAACAATAGCCACAGCTGATAATAGTTCTCTCGACAGTCTTTCCCACCAAAATAATTTCAGATTAAACCATACAACATCACTTGGTTCAATACCGATATAAGCTGGTTTCATGTATAGTGGAGCATGATAAGTTGTTATTTGTTGTGCAACTTGAGCTTGGTACTGTGATTCAAATTCAACAAAGACAGAGTTGAATGGCTCAGCTTCATTATGTGTTACTTGTAATTTATTAATCTCTTCTTCAATCTTCGGTAACGCTTTCTTCATGTAATCGATAGTATCAACTTTTTTTTTAAATAAAAGTCTATTCTTAAAGCTTAAGTGATGTTTCGGTCTACTCTTATAGGGAACATATTCCGATATTTCATCTGAGACCATCATTACTGGATCCTTCTTTCTTAATTTACATATTCTTTTAACGGCATCTCTTAGATATGAAGACTCAGCAGCTTCTAACTGCATTGCCATCTTTTGTCTCTTGTTGACTAAAGTATCTATATTTTTGGCAGCTCTAGCAATCCAAACACGTTTGACACCGTCAAATAATTTTGAAAACTCTTCTTCACTCAGGTATTGTTGAGGTACCGTCGAAAATAAAACCACTCTCGACGATAATCTTTTCGCATAACGTGGTGAGGCAAGAATAGCTTGTCTTACAGAGGTATAGAAAAATAATTCTCTATACATGATGAACATGAATAGCCAATAAAAGATCCAACCTAGGAAGACATGAGCGTAATAACGACGATCATCCTTAACGTTTTGGTATGCTAATTGATTCATACCACTTTCATGATTCCCACGATTTGCATTTATAGGCAGTAAGATTGGGAATAAATATAACATTGAGATTGTACAGTAGGCACAAATGACGTATAGATAACGAAGAAAGAAATATCCGTCAATACCAGCTTGTCTAATTATAAAATTATCAGATTTCTTTAATAATGGAATAATCCACGCCCACGGTCCATTAGGCAACGGTTCAGGTTTCTTTTCATCACTAATCAAATCGAATGATGACTTGGGTTCATAAATTCTCTTTAGTTTAATTCTCAAAAGAACAAATAAAGCCAAGAATGTACCGAAAATGACACTATTCGAGATCAGCGACGTCAGTACTTGCTGGGTAGAAGTACTTGTGGCACCCATATTCACTTATATATTTCTTTGTAAAAATATAACCAACTAGCTTTTTCTAACAAATACATATCAACAAAAAGACTAATTTGCTAATTTTTTATATAATAATGTAGGCAACAAAAAAATTATATTGGTGAAGACAATCAAAGAAAAGTTAATGCAGTCAGAGTGAACAGGATTTTGATTATACAAAACTTGTCGAAGAACCACTTAGCATATAGTTATATATATATATATAAGTGTATTTGTATATTTGCTGACAGCCTCGCCCCAAAGAAAGCTCATCATACTTCAAATCTATCTAGTAATAAGTTCCAAAAGAGCTAGGAATCTCAAAGTTGTATTGCCAGAAACAGCGAAAACTGGAGTATCAGGACTCTCGAGCGAATAATCATGACAGATGTATGTTGTTCACAGTCATCTCATATCTGATTCTACCATCTATGCATAGGACCTTATTTGTAGAATAATGTGCTAAATGTGGTAATTATTTCCAGTTTAGGAAACTTTTTCAGTTCATTTGCTTAATCATCGAATTTACTTTTTGATGGAATTAGATACATAGCAATGAACAAACTGTCAAGTGAGAGAAGACAAAAATTTGACATTTGACAGTTTGAAATTGGTCTGTGATAGGCGCATTTTAAACATGGAAGACCCTTTGGTGAAATGGAGTAGTTGTAGTACTCAGTATCATCCTATAGAGGTTCCAAGAGAGCAAATCAAGAGATTACATATCTACGACTTTGATAATACGTTATATAAATCACCACAGCCAAACAAATTATTGTACACAAGAAAGGTCTATGATGTTGTTGGACATAGTTGGTGGAGCCAGCGTAATATTTTGAACGAATCCTTTTATGAATCATTAGCTGCAGAGTCCATTGATGATTATTGGAATTCCAAGATTAGAAAATTAGCTGCTTTATCTTTTGAAAATAGAGAGACTGTTTCTATTTTACTTACTGGTAGACAGGAAGAGATTTTTGATAAACTGATTGATGAGATGCTTACCACAACTAGGCAAGTCAGATCCTTAGGTGAGTCTCAATTGAAGTTTAATGCTGTTTGCTTGAAAAAGCATGGTGATAACGGTGACGCACCACCCACGCTTCAATATAAATATGAATGTATTACTGATCTGATAAATTATTTTCCAGGACTTGAAGAAGTTACAATATATGAGGATAGATTATCACACATCAATAATTTCAAAAATTATTTCAATAAATTTAGTACAGATAGGAAATTTCAATGGTTTGTAATTCCAGTACCACCAATATCCAAGACACTAAATATTGTACAAGAATATATGGCTATTCAAAGTTTCTTTCAGAAAGAGGCTTTAAAACCTTTGAATACTTACCCAGAGTTGACAATGACCAGTAATCAAACTGGATTTTTCTTAGATTCAAACTCTCAGAAGAAGTTAATTCAGCAAGCATTTTCAACTATAAGTCAAACGAAAAAAAAGTATAGACTCTCTGAAATGTTAAGTTATCCCTTATATATCCCTGTTGTACAACCCAATGAAAAGGTTCCAACAGTACCAATGGGGAAAATGTTCAGTACTAATGTAGAGATCGTTTCAAATCTTCGACATACTAAAGCAATCACTGCAATAACAGTAGAAAAGCATGATACAAGAACTTCCTTATGGCAATTCTATAATCAAAAAGAAGGTGATACTCCATGTACCGTTATCTTTAAAGTCACAGATATTGGATACGCACCAACACCCAATCAAAGGAAGAACATTTATGATGTTTGTTTTAAAGCTGAACCAGCTTACAAAACAAATTATGTTTGGTCTAAATTTCCATTGTTTCTTGTAATTGGGCATCAAACATGTGGTCCATTAGACAAACAATTCCCAAAAGTTGTCAATCATTTATTAAGTGGTCAACAAAATCATTATAAATGGGTAAAACTTTCAAGACCAATATTTATACAAACAACATTTGGATATTTTTCTAAATTAATATTTAACGATCAGAACACTGGAATTACATATTAAGCATTGAAAATGAATCTTTTAAATTTTGTATACACATTTTATAAAAGGTGGGGATTAAAGATTGATTAATGAACGTAGTTCACTATCTGTTGCTAATCTATTTTCCATCTTCTTTCTTGCATTCCAAACCAGATATTTTTTCCTTTCTTGAATATCTAAATCTTTAAAGACGACATTATCAAATTCATGATTATCATCACTAATATCAACATTGAATTTGGTTAATAAATTTTCAGATCTAATTTTACTAATCTTTCTTGGGTCATTACTTTGTGTACTATTATTGTTTCTAAGGGTTGTATCTGGTCTATAATTTGGTGGATATGCAAATGGTTCACCTCTAAGATATCTTTCGACAGTGATTTCCACTGAACCTGATTGTTGTAATGCAAATCTAATCTGTTCTACATGTAAATTTGGAGCAACGTTTTGAACAGAAGATATCATATCCTGAGTAACATTGTTACCAATATTACGAGGAGGTTGACTTTGTAATCTTTGAATTCCAATTCTATTTGAAGTGTCTTGTACATGTGATCTTGATTGCTGAATTCTACTTGTTGAAGGATGTGTATCAGTTTGTAAAAACCATTTTAACACAAAGAATCCAATTAACAAAGTAAGTATAATAGGTAACACTGATGAATCCATGAGAGTTTCGGATGGTTCAAGTCAATTCTGTGTATTTTGTAAACTTATTTTCTGTTAAAAATGTCAAATTTCATTGACTTGTCATTTTTTGATTTTCTTAGTAAGGTCCGTTTTCAATATCAACGATATATTAACTATGTATAGTAATAGTAATAGTGGTAGCTATATTACATACGATATATTAAGATGAGAAATGCTTAGGAATATTAGTTTGTACCACTTTTGAATTCCATTCTAAATTTTTTTTTCTGATTTTTAACTTTATAAATGAATTGTGGTATACAATCTGCTTCTTTTACTGTAAATGAATTGAAATGTCTTTGTACTTCATTAGCAAGATCCTTTTTCAATATTCTTGCATCTGGTTTATCAATTTTATTTCTTTCGAACGAATATGTCTTTGAACCTAATTTAGAACCTAATAAATAACCATTAAATGTCATATTATCAGGAATATTTAAATGGAAATGATCTTTATAATTACGTAAAAAATCATCTGAATATCTTTCAAAATCAGATGGATGACATAATACTTTGAGTTTATCTGGATGATTATCTGTTATATGAGTATTTACCAGATCCCTGAGATACTGTTGTTGAGCAGCTGTAAATCTTTGCTTGTTATTATTGTTATTGTTGTTACTGTTACTGTTATTGTTGTTTCCGTTATTATTGTTAGCTATATTATTGTTGGAAAAACCGTTATTATTTGATTTTAAACTACCACTTGAATGTGTCTTACCAGTTGAATTACCTCTTGTTGATTTAGTATCTGATTCACTATTTGAATTAGTTGCCCTTGCCATCTCTTTTATCGTTACTACTACTTGGTACGTTATGTGAGACTTGATCATACAATTTTTTTTTTCACTTCTATTTAGAAAAGACTATTTAGTTAGTTGATATAAACCTGTTAAGATTCTGCCAGATAAGTAATTTACAATGATCAATATCTGGTAAATCTAATATTCGTGTCAATTGCAAATAAGTATACGACAAATTTTGATTCAAAATGGTTTTGTCATTTGTATCAATCTCAAAATCTGTCTCCGTTAAGAGACATTGTTTAGGAATCTTAGTGAAATCCAATGTAGGTTTATCATTTCTAAAATTTATATATTGTGAAACACTAAGAAACATTCTATCAATACCGAATGTCTTGAACCAACAACTTTCAAGAAACTCAATTGATCCTGAATATGAATGTAATGAAATTTGCACTTGTGTTGATTCTAAGAGTAATTTTTTACAAGTATCAAAGAGTAACAAATGACTAGAAACACCATGTAATGACACATTAAGTTGTTTCTTTACAGCGAGTGTTAACATATATTCTAAAACACGTCTTTGATGATTTAAAGAGACTTTAATTTTCGTTCGGATACCATTTGGCCTCAATGTAAACGATTTATCTAAACCAATCTCACCTATAAACTCAATTTGATCCCAATTTATACTCGATATATACTTGTCAATATTACGAGGTTGTGGTAATGAATCTATTATTTCGTAAAGATTCAAGGGAAATGATTCCAATACATTACGATAATGAGTATCTTTATCGATATTCTCGGATTCAAATGTAAACCAATGAGAATACCATGGATGAATACCAAATCCTTTATGTATGCTAGACAAATTTGGTAAAAATTCAATCTTGTTATAATCAATTGAATTAGTACTCATAAGACATCGAATTGTAGTATTTTCATCATTTTCAAAACCAAAATTTGTTGTGTTTATTGAAACGTGACAATGTGCATCTACCAATGGTATCATTATCACTCACTCTCTGTCACTCTGTCTCTCTCTTTCTCTCTGTCTCTTTATTATATAATGAACAAAATATTATATAAAAATTCAATGATTACCCTACCACAACAATTTTCAAAATGAAATTCTTTGGCGGGTATCGATAAGATACGGAGTATATAAGGGGTAGAATTCAAGTGGCAACAAGTGTTTTCTATTATATTATTACCACTTTTGAAGAAACAAGAATAACAACAACAACAACAAACACAATGACATTGCTAGTTGCTGCACTCTTCCTTCCTTATAAACCTCATTTTGAGTTTGAATCCGTTGACGAAACCGTCAAGGAGTTGATTAAACAACCTGAACCAACTAAACTCAATAAACAACCTTTACCACAACAACCTATATTGTCTCCAGCAGATACACCATATGGTGAAAGAAACAAATCACAGGATTCTCTTGTACTTAATACAGAACCATTCTTTAGAATTAAATCTCCTGTTCCATTAGAAAGAGTTATGTCTTCAGATCAATTCATTGAAAGTTTAACAGCAAATGCAACAACTTCTGGTTTACAATCTCCTTCGACAAATGCATCAAAGATAAATAATCAATCACATTCTGCTGTTTATGGTAAATATGGTATTACCGTATCATCTGTTGAAAACTTATTTGGTAAATCACCTCAACATTCTTTACCACCATCAGATATACAAACAAATCGATCAAATATTATTGATCCAACAGAATCTTTATTGAAAAATGTTAATAAAAGTCTTACTCGTAATGTTACCGTTGATAAAAATCTTCCATCAGGTGTAATCAAATTTCAACAACAATCAAGACCAATTAGACCAACAATGAAAAGATTCGGTTCAAATAATAGCACTACTTCAGTTACATCAAAATTACAATTTTCTCATACTTTTCAAGATCATGATGAAACAAATGAAGAAATCTTATCACCATCACCATCACCATCATCTTCACAATCTCAATCTCCTTCTATGCCACCTGTTATCCCTACTGAACCAATTCCAAAATTATCAGCTCCATCCCCAAGAAAAAAAGTTAGAGATTTAATCAAGAGTCCCCTTGAAAATATTAGACAATATGATTCTGACTTAGATACAGATTGTCATGATATTGAATTTAATGTACCAGCATTTGGTGGATTTTCAAATACAAATATTAGACTTAAATCATCAATACTCAAAAAGTCACCTGATATGTTCAATAATATTTCTTGGGATATTGTTCCAGATGATTTAAAGGGTAATGGTTCATTAAAGAATGCAATTAATCAAGCTGTTAATGAAGAAACAATTAAGGAAAAAGTTTGTTGGATTGGAACATTAAGTGTTCCTATGAATGATATCCCTGAAGATTTAACCTCAAATATTTATTCAACATTAACTCAAGAATTTAATTCATTTCCAGTAGAAATTGATGATGATACATTTGTTGGAAGTTATAAAAATTATGGTAAACAAATTTTATGGCCAACTCTTCATTATGAAATTCCAGATAATCCAACATCAAAGACATTTGAAAAAAATTCTTGGAAACTTTATAAAAATTTGAACCAAAAATTTGCAGATGAATTAATTAAACAATATAAGACAGGTGATACAATTTGGATTCATGATTATCATTTATTATTAGTCCCCAGATTTGTTAGAGAAAAATTACCAAAAGCAAAAATTGGATTTTTCTTACATTTATCATTCCCTTCTTCAGAAGTATTTAGATGTTTGGCTCATAGAGAAGAGATATTAGATGGTATGTTAGGTGCAAATTTTATTGGCTTTCAAACCAAAGAATATGCAAGACATTTTACAGGAACTTGTAATAGATTAGTAATGGCTGATGTTGTCTTAGATGATGAAGGTGGATCTGAATTACAATATCATGGTGAAATAATCAAAGTTGGTAATATTCCAATCGGTATAGATGCATTTAATTTACAATTAAATATTTTTGAAAATGATTCTATTAAAGAATGGAGAAGTTTAGTTAGAGAAAGATGGGGTCAGGTTAAACTTATCATCTGTAGAGATCAATTTGATTCGATTAGAGGTTTAGTCAAAAAATTATTATCATTTGAGAAATTCTTGTTAGAAAATCCAACTTATGTCGGTAAAGTGGCATTGATTCAAATGTGTATTGGTAAAAGTAATGATGAAGATTTAAAGAGAAATATATCTACAATAGTAGATAGAATTAATTCAATTTCAATGAACATTGGTGATACACCACATGTAGTATTCTTACATCAAGATTTAGAATTTGAACAATATTTAGCTCTCAACGCAGAGGCTGATTTATTTTGGGTAAATTCATTAAGAGAAGGTATGAATTTAACTTGTCATGAATTTATTGCTTCATCTATTGAGAAAAAGGCTCCTTTACTTTTATCTGAATTTACTGGAAGTGCACTTGAATTAAATGATCATGCATTCTTAATTAATCCATGGGATATAAATGCTGTTGCCAAAACTTTAAAGATTGCATTAGATCAACCATATAACAAAAGAAGTTATCAATGGAAACAAATGTTGAAAAAGATAACAATAAATGATTCAGATAATTGGGTCTTAAAAAATTTAAATATGATTAAAACGTCATGGACATTTCTTCAAGAAAGATCAACATTATTTAAAATCAATTACCCAAGAATTTTAGAAAATTATTCAAAATCAGAGAAAAGATTATTTATTTTCAAAATTTTTGAGCCACCAACTTCAAGAATGATCATCACCTTAAATGAATTAGCTTCAAAGAAGGACAACATCGTTTATGTTCTCAATTCATATACAAAATCAGTTTTGGAGATCTTGTATAATCGTGCACCAAACGTTGGTTTATTAGCAGAGAATGGTGCTTATGTCAAAATTGATAACATATGGTATAATATGGTTGATCACATTGACTGGAAGATTGAAGTAATAAAAATATTAACTGACAAGATGGAAAGATTACCAGGGTCCTATTATAAAGTCTCTGATTCTTTGATCCAATTCCATACAGAAAATGCTTTGGATAAAGATCGTATTGATAATGCAATTGGTGAAACCATAACACATATCAATACATTATTTGATGATAAGGATATTCATGCATATATTCACAGAGGTGTAGTATTTGTACAACAAACTGGTCTTGCATTACATGCAGTTCAATTTTTGTTCAATTATTACAATTCAGTCAGTGTAAATAATACAGAAGAAAACGACAGAGATAACGATAATGTTACTCAGAGATTCTTCAAATCCAAAACTGCAACACCTCCAACATTGCCAACACCACCACCACCACCACCACAAAGAAAAAATTCCAATGGGAATGACAACGCACAAGCTCCAATTGATTTTGCTTTCATTGCAGGTTCCTCTTCTCCAATAATTGACCCTGTCTTCAAATTTATCAAGGACGAACTTTCATCTGAGACTTTAAAATACGGCCATACAGTTACTTATGGTACCAACATTTCCAGTTTCGCCAAAGAACACGTAAATGGACTCAATGAACTCTTCATCACTCTCCAAAAACTATCCAAAGTGTAAGCATCAAAAACATCGCTATATATCTGTACATCATCCTACTCGCTACAATTAACAAACTGACTTTATTACTCTGCTAAATCATCAACAACGATTTTAATATCACACCTTACGAAAGTGAAATTTTGCACTTTTCTGCCGCAGAAACAAATTTTTCACTTCAAATGCAATGAAAAATTCCATGATTGAAAGACAGTTTAGTTATAAACTAAGAATTAGAGAAAAATAACACTTTGACTTGCAACTCTCTTAGCAACAACAATAAACAACTTTTGATAAATATGGGTAAGAAGAACACAAAAGGTGGTAAGAAAGGTAGAAGAGGTAAGAACGAGTCTGATGGTCCAAAGCGTGAGCTTTACTATAAGGAAGAAGGCCAAGAATATGCTCAAATTACCAAAATGTTAGGTAACGGTAGAGTTGAAGCCTCTTGTTTTGACGGTGTTAAGAGAATGGCTCATATTAGAGGTAAATTGAGAAAGAAGGTTTGGATGGGTCAAGGTGATATCATTCTTGTCTCTTTAAGAGATTTCCAAGATGACCAATGTGATGTTGTTCACAAATATAACTTAGATGAAGCTAGAACTTTGAAGAATCAAGGTGAATTACCTGAATCTGCCAAGATTAATGAAGGTGAGAACTTTGGTTTCGAATCAGATGAAGATGTTAACTTCGAATTCGGTAACGCTGATGAAGATGAAGATGATGACGACGAATTAGATATCGATGATATTTAAACCAATTCACCATTTGACTTAAATGCTGAATTTCACTACTCATATATACAAAAGAATAAGAGGACAAATTGGGAATATACTCTCTCCCTCTATTTGCTTGCATCGTTCGTCTTATAATAAAAATAATTTTACGCATCAATGCTTGTGTGCCTTTGTATTATAAAATTTTAAAGTAGTATTAATCTATATTTGTTGTCAACTGTTATAAAACCATTCTATGTATTTTATCTATTCATTTTATACTTATAAATTGCTATTGTTACTATCTTTATTCTTTCAGTTGATACTTGTTGTACCAAGTGAAATTTTTGCGATGACCATTGAAAAAAAACTTGTTTGAATCGAGAAGAACAGGCAAGAGAGAATTGGGGGAAGAGCTTGAGCACCGACAGTGGAAGCAATTCGTTGATCAATTTTGTCATGGATCAAGATCTATACAGACAGACCAAACTTCTGAAAGAGGTCCTGTTGAAAAAGGACTTTCTTAACATTAATAATGAAAATAAAGATGAAAGATTCAGTACACTATATTCAATGTTTGACCAACTCTTCCAACCTTTGACGTCAGAATCAACTGAATTGACTGGAGATTGCAGATTATTAATGACTGATACACTTTCAATTTGGATTCTGAGAACAACGAAAATTCTAGAAAATAAAAAGATTGACAGCAAAGACTTCCTCGAGACTATCAGGAAACAACTATTTACCTTTGACAACAGTGACACAATCTTTCAATATGTAATTGATTTTTGGTCTGACAGTACATTATCATTAGTTAACGCTTTAAAAGACTTGTTTATCAAATTTTTGAACTTATTAAGATTTATTTATGCCAGTGATGATTACAAAAACTTTTTATACAACTGGTTACAGCAAATTTTAGATATTCCTTCGAATTTACGTATTCAGTACCATCTTCTAGACATACTTTCGAATGATTTAGATCTATATCGAGTACTTGAGCAAAGACCAATGTTCATAGAGACATCTTTATCGATGATTTCAAAGGAATCTCTCTCAAACCCTATTGGTAAATGCCTAGCAAGTTTATTAACAAATATTTATGGTATACATTTCGAAAATAATCCAGAAAATATCATGCAATGGATCAAACTATGGGATGAAGTTACTATAAGATACCTTCAAAAGCCAAAATATACCAAACCAATGACTTTATATTTCCTTGAGCCATTATTCAAAAATATGAAACCAGAAGTCTTTTTAACATTTATCCAGGATGATAAATTGAAAAAGAATCCATTTTTACTTCTTACGTTATTGAAGGTCGGTCAAAATATATCTATTGAAGAACCATTCCATGATGGGAAACTGATCTCTTTAGATACTATAGAGCTATTTTTACAAAATGATGAATATAAGCTCTCGACCTTTGAAATCTTGACGTTCTCGAATAAAAAATCTGAACATATTCATTCTTATATTTTTGATATTATAAAGAGACATCTAAGAATATTTTTTGCAGAAACAGAAATTGAAACCAGCAATTATTTTGCCAGTGCTTTCAAAAACTTCATTTATAGAATCAGAGATTCTGCATATTCAATAGAAAGAAAACTGAAAAAGTTACAAAAGGCTAATAAATTTCCAGAAGAACAAATGGAGGCTGTTAAAGAATTGAAAATGTATGAAGATTTCTTAAATTGGCTATTTGAATTTCTCAAAACAGAAATGATTCCAGGAATTCAATATCAAAGAAATCCACTAGCTGTCGTAATCTTAAAGATACTGATTGAATCTGGTTTGGATAAATCAGTTCCAGAAAAATATTTGTCAAAACAAGACAGAAGAGAGTACCCATTTAGTATATCAGTTTTTGCTGATACAGCTCTTTTCAGATTGCTCGTGGACAATTTATCAAACTATTTTGCAGATATCCGTCAACCAGCAAAGGACTTATTGTTAATTGCATACCAATGCGAGGGAACAGAAGATTTGTTTTTAGGCTTAGATAAAAAAAGTTTAGAAATAGTCGCAACTAGAAATATGAACGTATATCAAAATTCTGATATCGGTGCCACAATTGAGTCATTTCTTTTCAACATCTCTCCTAACAAACAAGATTATATCCAAACTGAACTAAAAAAGTTGAAAGTTCAGATAGCCAAGACAAAAGAGGACTATATTCAAAATGCTAACAATAATATCAGTGGACATTTGACATCTTTAAATTTGTTTCTAAATGAATATGATTTTGATGCTGATGCTGCTACTGCAAAAAGACTATTCTCTCAGCTTTGGAACCCTATCACTGATATCTGGGATTTAGTTAAAGAAATCCTATGTTATGATTCTGATGATGGACAGATTCCTGAAAAGTATTTGAAAAGTGATGTTTCTGAGCAATTAATTACAAGTTATGCTTATAGATCTGTCAAAGAAATGGCATCCTTGCTGAATACTATTATGGTCAAGTACAATTTAAAGGCTGACGAAATGGTTACTATCGGGGACCTATTGATATCTCAATTACTTTCGATTCGTCATAGTGGTGCTTTCCAGGCAGTTTTACCAGCTTTCAGAACATATTGCGAAACGTGTAGTAGTAATCTACCAGAACAGCTTGACATCTGGTTAGACATGATTATGGATTTTCTTAAAGTTAAGACACAACATATTACCAGAAGATCAGGTGGGCTACCTTACTTGATTACCAATATTTTGAGAGCTGAAAAAGAGAAAGAAAAGCCAAAATTGAAAAGAGTTTTTGAGGACTTACTCAATATAGCATCTACTGGTACCGATGAACATCAAGATAAATTAGATTTGCCCCAGGTCAATGCATTCAACTGTATTAAGGCTATTTTCATTGAATCAAGTTTATCCGAGTCATGTACTCCATATGTGCCAATTGCATTAAAGTTATCATTCAAATATTTCACATCTGATATTTGGGCTTTAAGGAATTGCTCTTTGATGTTATTCACATCGTTACAAAATAGAATATTTGGAAAATCAGGCAAGTGCTTAAGTGCACGTCTTTTTTTTAGTAGATATACTGGCTTGAAAGATGTTTTTCTTCATATTCTTACTCAGTCTGTGAAGGATCAAGAAAAGTCAATATTGGGTTCAGAATTGAAGTATGAAGCCATCTTTCTAGTGCTTAACGTTCTTCTATGTCTAAATTCAACACCAGGTTATGAAGGCTTAGATCCATTGATAACAGAAATCAAAAAATGTTTAGGTGACAAGAATTGGAAGATTAGAGATATGGCTGCTAGAACAATTACAGCCCTGACCGTTCACCCATACATGGAATCCATAGAATTACTTGAAGATATTACTATTTCAAATCAGAATAAAGTCCATGGTACTTTATTAGCTGTTTACAATTTGATAAAAGATGGTAATAAAGATTACGAAACTGAAGAAAGACGTTTGGTACTTGCAAATATTTTGTATTCCAAAGCTAGACTGTTCCTAGGAGGCAATATGCCATACATTACCAACATTGCATATTTGAATATCATGAATCTTTTACTGGATAAGGTGTCTCTATGTAAATCTATAGAAGGTGAATTTTTGTTATTGCTGGGTGATTACTTTGTTTACCACAATAATACGTATGAGATTGACGGTAGTAAAAATTTATGTTTATCCCTAGTATTACAACTATTACTAAATCATGAGAGAGATGAAAATGCGAAACTATTATATCAACTTGGTTTGGAATCCGATTTCTATGAAGTTCAAACGACAGCTTTAGAATTCATGGTAGATGATCTTGATTTTACAGCTTTTACCGAAATCGAAAGTGGATTCATCGTGATAAAATTACAACAACTTTTGAGCAACAAAGAAACATTACCTGTCGTGAAATCATTAGCTATTAAAACTTTACAACGTTCTTCAAATGGTTTACCGTTGGATATCATCCTTAAAATCATAGAAACCCCTAATGCAGAAGAGACGAAATTATCTGCCATCGAATCATTAGGTAAAGTTATAGATGAAGATTTGTTTGACAAGTTTTGGACTTCTCTTCTTCCGTATATGAATGATGAATCGCCTGAGGACTTTAGAATGGCCTCATTGAATAGTTTAATTAACTATTTGCAAAGGTATTCAAATATAACGGTACTGATTCAGATACATAAGATGCTGAGTGATGATGATTGTGACATTAGAGAAGCTGCATCGGCATTTATTAATAGGCAATTTATTGTAAATCGGTGGGATATTGAATGTAGCCCATGTGTCACTGCGTCGAAGTTTCAGCCGATATTAACGAATTTATTCGATACAAAGGATATATCTGCTTCGATGACCTTTGAGATCAAATGCTTCTTCACAAATTATGATATTACGAGCAGCGAAGTTATTGATTCTGAAGGTTTATTTGAGGCAGAAAAATCGAACCAATATAGAAATGATATTGTTCAGACGATTCAGTATGTTAAAATACTGAATGGATTAGGCAGGAAATACACACAAGATATTATCGACTTTATATTTTTGGAACAGGAGAGAGTTTCGAAATATTTGAGTCAGCATCATGTGGTTGATCACCCATTGGGTTGGTTGTCGAATCCTGAATGTTTCTCGAGAATCATTGTATTGAGAAAACTACTGTCTATGTATCTGCCAGAAATTGCAGATGCATTCGACAAGAAACTTCAGACAAGAAATATGCATCCGTTGGTATTTGAATACCTTTTTGTCGATATATAGATGATTAAGAATTTTGTATCATGTAGAAACTGAGCGATGAGCTAAAATGAAATTCGGACTCAATGAAAAATGTTGAAATTCCAAACTTGTCAGTTAAAAACTTGAATGATCTTGTCCATACCATAACAGTGTACGAGGGTAATACTTGTTATTTTAGCAAGTAACTGTAGATATTTTGCCAAGAATATGCTTTTAGAGGATGACTTTATGACTGTTTGGTCAAATGTAGGAAACTTCCTTAACCAAAATGATTTAGTCTCATTGGGACTTACTTCAAAACAGTTTCAATATTCAATTGTTCAGCCAAAGTTATATAGAAGGATTCACATTACTGAACATCCAATCATGAGAAGTGACAAGTGGTACATAGACTCTCAGACAACATATATTGGAGGTTATCGAGCGATGAAGAAAACTGAAGATCAAAATGATTTGTTTCTATTTGATAAAATTGAAAGACTGTTAGAAGCTTCCTCCAGTTCTCTGAATTTGATAAAAGAATTAGTTATTGACCATGACGTTTTTGCAGATGGCGATGTTGGCTTCGATCTGTTAAGTAAGTTCATTGATATACTTCTCGATTTAGGAAACTTAGAAATAATTGACATTAAGGACAAAGAATTGTTTGATTTGTACTACAAAAAGATCTTAACCTTTACAAACTTGAGACAAGTTCATTTGAAAGATTTCAATGCTTGTGAAGAAATAACTTCAATGAAACAACTTCAATCCTTGAAAATTGAAGTGTCAGAGTCAGACTTTGAGCCTGAAAAATTGAGTACTGAAGTGAAAGAAACATTTGATACAAAATTGGTTGAATTACAAATACTTATCGAAGAAAAAAAATCATCATTTTTGAATATTTTAAGCTATTTGGTAGATCAAGAAGTGAGATTATCAAATATTACCAAATTTAAATTTGATTTTGTGCACATCTTAGAAGACAATGCACAACCTGACACATATGGTAAAGATGTGTTTCAAAATCTTTCCTCGTTGCTAAATTCAAGGAAATTGTCAAAACTAGAAATTGAATTTTGTTGTTATATTGAAGATTGTAATTGCATGGACCAATTTCTCTCACAACTGGGACCAGAGTTGCATTCTTTACGAGAATTGGGATTGAGTGAAGAACATCATAACGGTAATGGGAGTCACATTCTAGAAGAAAATTTTGATGTGACAATTTGTAAATTTATATTGAGTATTCCTCTAGTGGATCAAAATTTGAAAAGTTTAAGTATTAAGCATGATCCACCATTGAATGGAATGGCTGAAGATACTGTTGAAGGCAATTATTATCGTAGAAGGAAACTGTATGAAAACTTTCTGCCAAATTTAAAATCTTTAGAAAGACTAATTGCACCTAAGATGCTTCAATCAATTACACCATATGAAATAATTGCTTGCGATATATTATGGAATGGTTGTACATGTCCTCATTGCAAAAAATATCTGTCAAGATTAGATGAGTATTTAATGAATCATCAATATTATTCAACAGAACATTATGAATATCTTGATATTATACCGCCAGTATTTTTTGGATATATGGGAGATTCTTTAGTATTACGAACAAACAATCAATTAGGATGGGATTTAGATGCATTCAAACATCCACCTGTCACAATATACTGGAATCTTCATGGTTATGAGAATATTCATCATTTTGAAGACTATAGGTGCTTATTTGATGAAACAGATTATCAGCCTCTTGTTAAATGTGTTTCTCATTTCTTCAATGGTTATTTACAGCATTTGGTTCAATTCTTGCCTAATTTGAAGCTTGCACAATTATCAGGTATATTTTACACCATAGGGAAACATAACAATTCCCATACAAACTATGACTGTATTTATGACTAAATCTTCTTAATCACTCAATATTAACGATATGAATATCTGTATATGCTTTGTAAATCCGTACACCTTCAATGATTATCAAATATCCCGACGTTTGAAGTATTATGAAAAATTCAGTATAATTTGCTAACACCATCAATAAATAAGAGGAATACCTTTTGAATAAAACACTAATCCTGTAAATATACACATCGAGATAATTTTGTTTGAGGTTTGTAGAAGGACTGTGACGTTTGCTGGTAAAAAGATTTCTTTGCAAGATACACATTCATCTAAAAAATAAGCGATCCTTTCAGTTAATTTGTACTTTGATTTAAATCTTTTGGTCCACTCAAAGTACATCTAACGTTGAATAAATGTTCCTTAAGGGGCGAATAACATTCATTACAATAACATATTTAAAAGAAATTCACTACTCATGATAAGAAGAAAGCTTCTGCGATGTTATTTAAGACGACAGGACAGTACCAGACTATTCAGCATTTACATTTCACATAATAATATGCCATCAAGTCTAAATACACCAACAAACATTAATGATACATTAAATGACAACTCAGTAGAAAATTTGGAGAATAAAAATGATGAGTTTTCAAGGTGGATTAAGAATAGTTATATTGAAACACCAAGTTCAAATTTATATTCAAAAGCAGAGCATATTTATAATTCAAAGACAAACCAAGATTCAAGTGGTAAAAATTTTATTGGCGGAGTACCAGCAATTGATGATGATACTTTCAATATTATTTGGAAACAGAAATTTATGCTTGGTGATATAGATACTGTGAATGTTATTTTAAGACGAATACGAAATAGGAGAACAGCATTCAATGTTTCACAATTATTGATTTTAATCAAAGCATTACAATGTTCCAATAACAGTTTTGATATTCATAGAATATATGAGGGATACAGACAATATTTGAGATTTTTTTTTATACATGATGTTAAATCAAATGAAAATGAAATATTTTTAGAGGGACTTATAAAAGTTGAATATGCATTGAAAAATTATGATATCTGTGAAGATTTATTCTCACAATATATCAAATATTCCAGGATAAAATCTGAAATTATTTTACTAGGTTTGAAATCATTTGTAGGGAATAACAATTTTCAATTAGCTAAAGAATTTTTTGTTCAAATCATGTCTAATAAAGAGATTTTCCCTTTGGATTGTCATGATTTCTACCTGTTCTTGAAATTTTTGAATAAATCCATGGATTATAAGAACATGAAATTTTTTTATCAGATTTTTATGAAATATAATCAAACGAATAAGAAATTGGTTGATCCATATTTCCGTATGACTTCATTGATGCATCAAGTTTATCTCATATTGAATAATGAAGGTGAACTTAAAAAATTTCTTGGGAGCGAGTTTGTAGTGAAATCAGGATACTTTGATCATATTACATTCCAACTAACTGAATTTTACTATAAGTTATTCAAATTATCTCCAATGAATGGTAATAATATGGATACAATTCAATTACCCTCCGAACTGACTGAGAAAATGAATAAATTTTTTTTGCAATTACAAGATAGACCAGAAGTTAGAAAGACTTTTTATAAGTCAATGTTACGAGTCTTTGTGAAATTAAATAACTTGAAAGAATTAGAAAGAATGATTGATATAATTTACCAAGACAAAGAAATAAATTTGAATATGGAACATCATGCTCTTATAGTACAATATTTTATTACAAATGGACAAATTCCGAACCTTGTCAACTATTTTAGAGAGCTAATCAATAAGAATATTTCTGTTGATTTGTATTTCCTATTTTGTTCAATGTATCAAGTTTTCGCCAAGACATACCCTAATCTAGTGTCAGAATATAAAAATGAAATAAAGTTATTATTACAAAATTATCAACCAGGGAAACAATATTTTACATTTTATTTCCCATGGGTTACTAAATATAATCAACTCTGGTATGGTGAAAATAATCTTAGATATATTGATGAAGAAACATTTACAAAATTCAAAAATGCTATATCCAAGAATGATCTCATTGATGCAAGGACTATTCTTATCAGTAGGAATAGAGATGGTATTGTACCTGAATTTAAAATGTACTATTTGATGTTAGACATGTGTTTAAATAGTGGATTTATTAGTTTAGCTAATATGATTAGTGATATGATACGTGAGATGTTTAGAGGTGAACAAATTCCAATAAAAGTTGAACTTTTATGGTTGGAAAAGACTTTGTCTGATGAACAATACGCTACAAAAGAATGGAAAATTTCAAAATTGATCAATTTTACTAAGGCTCATTCCAAAGAATTAAATTTTCAAAATTTAATACAATTAATCCACATTCATATTGATATCAAAGATTTTGAAAATTGCACAGAATTGATCCGACAAAGTCATGATATGATGAATAAGAATGATAAATATCAATGGTTAATGTATTATTCATGTAGTTTAAAACTAGAAACAATGCGATTAGATTTTGAAAAATTTGTTGAAATCTTAAATGAATGGAATAATAATCCCATAGCGACTCATGTCACTCGTAAGATTATAAAAGATATAAATGGATGGAAAAAATATTTTATCAAGAAGTTTGAAACGAATGAGGAAGAACTTTGGGATATGGGATACGATGAACAATTCATCAGTAGAGGTAAAGAAATAATACATGAAAAACTTAGTTTTTTGAATAAAGAAATAGAATTACTTGGTGAAAGATACGGTGATGATACTGTTCAGGGATTAGAGAGTATTAAAAGTATCAGTACATTATTAAAGCAAACGATGGATATTGAAACAAGTAAGATGAATCAAGAACATGCTATTAAACGTGCCGAATTACAAAAACTGGCCAAATTAAATAAAACGAAATAGACAATATTCCACATACATATACACATTACTATGTAGTTCTTGTAAATATAAATATAACAATTTTTACAATATTTAATATTTATTTATTTTGGTATTACTGTCGTCGGACAGTGTCACATTTCACGATCGACGAATAACTTTTGTATGATTGGTTCTTCATAACCCGGCGAGTCAGAAAGACCGAGAGAACCGAGGGATCAACTATAAGAAGTACAATATATAATAAGACAAAATCGTTAAGATAGTTTAACATCATTGAAGTAAACTAATCAAACAATACACTAAAATATGGCAAACAAAGTAATAGAATTACAAAAATTATATCAAAGATCAACAAAACCATTATGGTGGAGACATCCAAGATCTGCATTTTATTTATATCCATTTTATGGTTTATTAACAGTTGCAGTTATTGCACCATTATTATATATTCCAAACGCAATTATGGGTATCAAGGCTAAGAAGATGTAAGCCTGATTTATATATATATATATATATATATAAATGAAAATAAATATTAATAATGTTAGTATTTGATTTAATCTTCATCTTCCCAATTTATTGGATCATCACTATTTAAAAAATCATTAAGTAACTTCTTTTGGGTCTCTTTATGTTTAGTTTCTGTAAGGATCTTTTTCTGTTGTTCAATCTTTTCTTTCAACAGAACCATCTTTGATTTATTCACCGGAAGCTTCTTCTTGGAATCTCGATCTACTGAAGATGGAGGTGTTGGGTATGTATCAACCTTTGGTAGTCCAATTGTATGTCCACCAAGAGATAATGTATTTTGCAAATCATCATCATTCTTCTTCTTATGAAATGATGAGCCTTTCCTATCATTCTTTCTTACTGTAGAGTTGGATGATTTCTTTTGAGGTTTAGCTTCCAACTCTTCGGCATCTGCCCATCTTGATTCTAAAACCATATCAAAATAAAACAACTACAAAGTTGGTAACCAAATATTTATACCTTCAATGTTCTTTACTCATCTGCTTAACAACTGTTAAAGTTACTATCTGAAAAATTATATATGAGAAGTTACCCTGTGAAATATTTGATAACGTAAAAGTGAAAAATTTCATTATTTGATAATCATCAGATCTGATAACTAATGAGATCCAGTTAGTATGAGATCAGATCTGAGATACTTTGTATGGTGAGTGGTCTTTTTTCATGTTGTCATACATGAAATGTGAATTGGGACTGATGTTAATCTGGTAGATTTTCATTATAAAAGATCTTTTGAGTGATTTTTTCTGTATTGTATTCCGATAGAATCTCTGCATGATAGTTTTATTGTTTGAGATTGTCTCTCTTGACTTGATGCCATCCTTCCTGCAAGGGATAATTTTTCATCTTGGTTTTTGATTATCTCTCTTTGTAAGACCCATTTAATCAACTTTTTTCATTGTATTCCTTAGTTCTCTTAATAACGAGTAGAAAGGGATTTTCATTACTAACATCACAAATAGTCCAATATAAACGTACTGACTATGCCAAGGATAACATTGTCAAGCACAACACCGACACCTAGTCAATCCATGACAAATATGGCTAATGATTTTCAAGTTCATTCAAGTAGGTTACCTAAATTACCCATGGAAACAGATTTTGAAATTGATGAAGAACCATTGCGTCAACAAGCATCTTTCATAGATAAACATGTAACTCCCAATTTGGGGATAATATATTTATTACTATCACAATTCTTCAATTCAATAATGATTGTATCAACAAAGGTCTTGGAGACAAATCCAGATAATGAAACTAAAATCAAACCATTACAAATTTTGGTTGTTAGAATGGCAATTACATATATGGGTTGTTTGATTTATATGTTTATTAATAGATCAACAGTGGAATATGTACCATTTGGTAATCCTTCTATTAGAAAATGGTTGATTTTAAGAGGTTGTATGGGATTCTTTGGTGTCTTTGGTATGTATTTCTCATTGCAATATCTTTCAATTAGTGATTCTGTTTTGATTACATTTCTTTCACCAAGTTTAAGTATTTTACTCTCTTGGATAATTTTAAGAGAAATTATTAACCGTTGGGAAATTGCAGGTTCATTACTTTCATTTATTGGTGTTGTATTAATTATTAGACCTCCATTTTTATTTGGAAGTTTAGCTTCATCTGATTTAGATCCTAATGCTGCTGTAGAGACTAGTAATTTAACAGATAGATTAATTGCAACATTAGTTGCACTTTGGGGTGCTTTAGGAGCCAGTTGTGTTTATATTGTAATAAGATTTATGGGAAATAAAGCACATGCAATAATGAATGTAAGTTATTTTTCACTTGTAACATTGATTGTTGCATTGATTGGTATTATTTTCTTACCAAATATGCAATTTCAAATGCCACATTCATTAACTGAATGGATATTATTTGCAAATCTTGGATTCTTTGGATTCTTTCATCAATTATTATTAACAATGGGAATTCAAAGAGAAAGAGCAGGTAGAGGTTCATTAATTTGGTATACACAAATGATTTATGCATTATTTTGGGATTTCACATTATATCATCATTGGCCATCGATTTGGTCATGGTGTGGTATGTTTATTATAATTGGTAGTACATTAGTAGTTTTAAAATTCAAATCTTCAAAAGAAGAACCTGCTAAACCAATAGATGATGGTATCAACAGAGATAATATCGAGTTAGATGATTTTACGACTGATACTTAATATCAATCATTCAATAAACTAAGCTTCTTATAGAGGTTGATATATAGAGGTTGATATATATATTTAGTTCAACATACTGTGAATAGCAACCATCGATAGAGAAATAAGATCCATCTTGGAATATCAAATGGGATTCAGATATTTTTGTTAGACGACACTTCATTAAAAGTCGACAAAATATTACTCTTATCTACAATTTATATTTCAAATTACTTTATGGGTTCCAAGATAATTGTAACATAAATAACTTCTTGTGAGGGTGATCATCTTGATTCAATGATAGTAAGCAAGAAGAATGTATAAATATTCATTTTTAGCTATATATTATAAAACGGCAAAATCATATGTATCAGCAAGTACCTCTGTAATTTTTCTTAGTAACTTTCTTAACTTCTTCATTCTTCTTGGAATCACCACCTTCCTTCTCATCTCCTGTATCTTGTTCTGGAGATGCTAATACCAATAACATATTATAAACAAAAGTCTTTCTTAAACCAGGAGTTTGAAATTCTTTATCCTCAATATGTTTTGTTAGTTTACTATAAGAATGAATCAATCTTTGAATTGACATCTTAATATCGGTCAATAGTAATTCGGCAAGATCAAGGTTCATTTCACTTCTGAAGACAACTCTTAATACTTCATATTTATCAGAGTCATCAGTTGAATTTGGTAATGGATAATTTGGTATAATCCAACCACGACCTCTTAATAATGTAGATAACATAACTTGAGGAATTTCACTGTATTTTTCTTTAAATTCATCTGATAATCCAAATGCAACTAAGGGAACACCAGGTTTATAATCTTGTGGATTACACCAATAATCATCAACGAATTTTGGTAATGAATTATCGTCAATATTTTCATGAATACTACTAATTACTTTAAAGCAATTACCTAATTCACCCATATTAGAGATTCCATGAGAGAAAACTCTTGCCACATACATTGATTTTTGGAAAGTCTGCCTATAACCATCAAACCCCTTTGAGATAAAGTTGAAATATTGATGTACAACTTGAAAACCAGGTCTTGAGAAATTTAAACCAAAAGTTTCTTCAGTTCCACCCAGGTATTTGAGTCTAAATCTTAATTCTGGTGAAAGATAATTATCATCTTTCCAAACAACCCAACCTAAACCTGGAGTTGTTAAACCAAATTTATGACCACTAGTATTAATACTAACTACTCTAGAATTATTGAAAGCCCATTTTTCAAGACCAAATTTTTTCATATGAGAGTTTTCAAAAGTAAATGGTACAATAAAACCACCAGATGCACCATCAACATGAATTGGGATATTTTTATTTGACCAATCTGGATGTTTCTTTTCAATTTGATCTAGGACATTACAAACTTGTTCAACATTTTCAAAATGACCTGTATAAGTCGTACCCATTATGACAAAACAACCAATAGTATTTTCATCAACATAATCCCAAAGAGTTTCTGGATCTAATTTATGGTTACTCATAAAACTTACTGGAACCAATTTACATTCAACTTCAAAATATCTAGTAAATTTCTCCAATGCAACTTGACAAGCAGAACTCATTATAATATTTGGTTTTCCAATTGATTTACCAGCTTTTGACATTTTATGTTCCCATGCTTTCTTCATAGCTAATCCACCTAACATAATTGCTTCTGAAGAACCGGTTGTAGCACAACCAATAGGATGATCATTTGGATCAGAATGCCAAAGACGAGAAATGATTGAAATACAACGTTGAGTCAATTCAATCAATTGAGGATATTCATCATTATCGGCGAGATTCTTGTTAATATTTTCTTGAATTAATCTTTTTGCAATTGGAGTTGTAAAAGTGTTAACAAAACTTGCTAAATTTAAATGTGGATTACCATCTAAAGTCAATTCATTGTGAATCAACTGATAGGTAAGTTCTTCAGGAATACCATTTTCAGGTATTTCATATTTGTTTCTCAATTGATTTGAAGCATCTTGAGCAGTAGTTTGTTGATTTAAAGATAATAATTTAGCTTCAGGTACAATTGGAATATCTCTTAATTTTATCTCCTTTTCGTTGTGTCTATGAAGCATTTTACTTAAAGATGTGTATATAATATTAGTGATGATCCTTTACAAAAAGAACAAAGGAAAGTACTAGTACTAGTACTATACTTATATATATATATATATATAACAATAAGGGAACTCTGTATCCCTTGATGAGATGAACCCGACTTCCCAAATAGGAGAAGTATGGCTTGTTAAACGGCTTAAGAATTAAAGTATTCTGTTACTGTATCATAAACTACGTACACTCACTCACGTATCACTATACTTTATAATACTATAAGATGAGATACTATACCATATATACATAACATACTATACAATACAATATACTACATGAAAATACCATATATTATGCAAAATATACAACAAGTACACTAAATATGCAATACATTACATTATGTAATATAATACGATATAAGGTAGTTTATAATACACTACCATCATATACAATGCTATTATCATACTCTGTCCATAATAGACTATAATACAGCATATATTATATAGTTTATATTACCTGGGCACTATAATATACTATACTATATACTATACTATATACTATAATATACTATAATATATAAGACCTATTTAGGGTTGATAAGAGAAAGTATATTATAATATTATATAGTATAGTGTATTTACAGTCTATTATTATAGTGAAGTATAGTATCTTGTATGTTATAGTACTGTGGTGGATTGTACTATATTGTATTACACTGTAATTAACTGTATTGTATCTTAGTGTCTCCTATGCTGCGTTGTACTTAAAGATATGATATCTTGTAGAATACAGTATAGTGTAGTAATACTATATTATAATAATTCACTAGGGAAGGGTAATACTATTTGGATATTAGTATACTGTATTACAGTATACTATTGTATTGTAGTGTGTAGTAGAGTATATTACCATATACTGTATTGTAATAAGATACACTACCATGACTGTGGAGATACATCTTTACCGAAACAATATTGATGCTACACTCTATATAATACAATATATACTGCTCTATATATAATATACCATTTACACACTAATACTTATATGATAACAGGGAAGCTAGTTTTTATTCATACTAGCTTACTTTAATATAATACGTTGAAATGTGATAACGGCCTTGTTTTAAGAGATGGCTTTTGATGCGTGTATATATATACTTGAAATATTATATATTGTTTATTGTATGTGAAATTTGAGCAAGTAATGTATGAAGAGCTCTTCCTATAGCAAATATATTCTTATCATATGTTGTTTTCTTTTCTTTGAAATCTAAAATATAGCAATTGATAATCTTCTAAATCATAAATGATCCTATCCATCTTTTGATAACCTGGCACTTGTTCCACTATTGTCATTAATCTATTAAATGATTTTGAATTCAACATATCCTTTGTGAAAAATGTTGTACAAAATTCTTTTGGTTGAAACACTTTTAAAACTTTATTCATTACATCTACATTATCTTTTCCACCATTTGATATTTGATTAACAGGTACATTACTTTCAAAAGATGCATATGACCAACCTTTCTCTGGTGTAACATGTAAAGTATAATAATACTGTTCATCAATAATCATATTTGATGAATAACCACATGGTGAGAATGCAAAAGCATCATGATGAAATGATATCTTTTGCGATTTCGTATCATAAATTTTATCTAAACTTGTCTTCTTTGTCATATTATAACCTAATAAATGACCTTCATCATCTGCATCATCATTACTCTCACATGATTCTTCACTTTTGGGATCTCTGTTACAAACAAATTGTTCAGCACATTTATGATCAAGTCCTGTCATTAAAATTTCTAAAGTTTCATCATTTTCATATTCTGTATTTTGATTTTGGTTTTGAGGACTCTTGTATGGAATCATGATCTTGTTTGTATCAGTGACATACAAATGCCAATTGTTAGCATCATTTCTACCAACTAAATAACTCTTACCATAACAGAAAAATGTATTCAAATATTTAACTTCATCATCCCAATTCTTATGAATAGATCTTTGTTTTGCAGGAAACATAAATGATCTACGAGAATAGAAAACTTTATAAGGATGAAATTTATCATCATGTCTTAAATCCCATTGAAGTTCTTCATTAACAAGTCTAAATAATTCAGGTAAACATAATAATGTGGTTGTTGTTCCACATGTCTTGAGAGTAATTTTATGATCATATACAAACATTGAGGATTCAGATAATAAGAAAGCATCCATTTTCTCACTAGATTTGATTGAAAGTACTTCACATGCAACTAATTTCAATACATGAACCCATTTAGACACTTCAATGGATCTTAAAGTATTTGAACTAGTTTCAATTGAACGAGAATCTGGATAAAACCAAATTTCTAATAATTTCTCTGGTCCCTCAAATGACTCTGTTGAATCCAAAGTAGCAGAGAGAGCATGATCAATATAAGAATGATTTGTCAATTCTGCAATAGTCACTGTCATTAGCGAACGAAAACCTTGGTCACAATGTGTACTTCTTCCAACAAGAGACTACTTCTTCTTCTTCTTCTTCTTCTTTATACATTTTTTATTTCAATCATCGAACATCAAATGTGAAAAATTTTGATATTTGCGCTTTGACTGAAAAATTTTTACTGTTTTGATAATTTTTGCGTATTGAAATTGACAGATGAGAGTGAAAATGAGAGAATTATGAGACGTTATGAGTAGATTAGACGTTGATTTATGTATTTAGTTGTGTTTTTGATGATTTGGTGAGTGAAATACAGTTGGTTTTGTGAATTGAGCATGTCTGGAGCGAGTTTTAGCTCTTGTTTAGTTTTGTATGTAGATTGGGATGATGTTTCTGTTCAAATGTCGATTGGAGTGTTTCGTAGTAGATCCACTAACTAGTAGTTATATAATTGCAATACAAGACCTTTTACAATCCATCTCATCAGTAATAGTAACCTCTTACTTTCACTTTCATGAAATTTCAATCTTGAAAAATTTGAACTACTTAATAAACAGTACATAACTAGTCAAAGAAACAAGATATATCATGTCTTTTGGTGGCACTAATAGCTTCCAATCGTATGATAGGGATGAGGGTATTGGTCATAATGGCGTCCGTGTTTCTTTGAATTATTTTGATGGATTACCTGATCAATCTTTGCTTAATTCTTTGACATCAAATGAATTACGTCTAATATTCAAATCTTTACTCAAGAGAGATGACAAGACTAAAGAGAAAGCACTAGCTGATTTGACTGGTTTAGTTAATAAAGAACTGGATCAAACAGACAAGAAATTTCATTCACAATTGTTTCAAGATGATATTTTCTTATTATGTTGGTCACAAATTTATGCAAAACTGATCACTAATGAAGCCAAGACTATTAGACTTTCGGCTCATTCTATAACGATTAGTTTTATTAAGTTGCTAGGAAAGCGTATCTTTAAATATTTAAAGGATTTTATTCCTTTACTTTTATTGGGAACCTGTGATATTGATACTTTCGTTAGCAAATCATGTCAAGAACAATTTAGTCAATGTTTCAATCAAAATACTGAAAAATTAGATTCTCTTTGGTCCGTATTTCATGAACAAATCTTATATTTGATTAAAGAGGTTATTGTCAATGAAAATGAGGAATCTATTTCAGATGTTCGTTATATCTCAAAAGAAGAATCACAGTTTAAATATAATCGTCTTATGACAAGTTCAATTCTTTTACTCATTTCATTAATCAAGTTTAATGAGGGTTATGCTAAATCAGAATTTAAACATATCTACAAAGAAATACTCAGCTTTGAACCTCTATGGAGATCCTTTAATTTGAAAAGTACTTATAACTTAAGGTTTTATCAGTCAATGTTAACGTTAACAGATTTATTATACAAAACTTCATTTTTCAAGTATAATAAAGATGTATTTAAGACAGCTATCAGAAGATTGTTCAAGTCAATGACCCAAATTAATCATAAAAATATTATGAATTATAATACATTGACTCCCACGATAATATTATTGTTGGTTAAATTAACAGATTACAAAGAAGGAAAGATTTGGTCTTATGATAAGGACTCCAAGAATAAATTATTGGGATTCCTCTCAATTGCATCAAAAAATACAATGCCTGGATTTTATATCACAATGTTTTCCTTATATGATTCAACAAAGACTCTGAATTTGCTAAGTTATGACCTGGAATGGTTACCTATTTGGGAAAAATCATTGAAGGAATTAAATGGGAAACCATTCTTAGGAAGATATGGTAATGAGCTTCTTATTGAATTTTGGGAAAATTTTGGAAAATTTATTGAATGTAATAACAAAGAAGAAGTTGATACAAAGGACATTTTACAAAAAAATATTTTGGGAACATTACGTAGTGGTTACAATTTGAAAGAAATGAATGCTTTGGAAAAGTTGTTGGCCAAACTTACTGATTCAGCAATGCTTAAAAATGAAACTCAATCATATCTTGAGCACAGTGAGAAGACAACCCCAAAACACTTATTGGATAATCTATTAACTATATTATTCTTATGCCCAAATAACAAGGATTCATTGTTATGTCTATTTGATACTATATTTGACAAATTATCGGAAAACCCATCTGCAACAATTGAGAAACAACCTGAAATCCTGAAGATATTAAAGACTTTCATAAATTCCAACAGCTCCTGTCTAGTTGAAAAGATATCAAAATTTATCTTTGAAGTGCCAACTTGGGTTGAAAGGGATACATATAACGAATTTTCAAATGTCATCATTGCCTACTCTAATTCTATCTTTATTGAATCTAATGATGAATGGTTAACCTCATTTGAAGATTTCTTCTCGGCGATTTTCTCAATTGGAGTAGATAATCACAAGATAACAAATACATTGAACAGACTGAATAAGAAACGGTACAATGAATTATATTCTAACTCAGTGGACATCAGAGAGTTCTTGGAAGACTATATCAATACCTATGATTACAAAGATAACCTTTTTGATTTTTTCAAAGGACATTGCTTAAATGTTGAGAACGTTGGTATTTTTTATAAGAGATCGATTGTCAATGGGCATTTAGGTCAATTTTGTGATAATGTTCAATACTTGAACAGTGATTTAAAGAGACAACTAATGGAAAATACAGATTTCCTGAGAGATACTTTGTTTGTAATTTCAGATGAAACTACAGAAAAAATTTATAATTTAGCAATGTCATTCGTTAGAGAAAATAATAAAGTTATTGTCAAAAAATCAATGTCAATCATCATTGAATGTGTGAAAAATGCCAATGACATTTTCAAACTCATCACAAAGGATTCATTATGTTTGAGCTTTGCAAACGAATTATTGGATCATCTAGAAGCAGTGGAGATGTTCATCCCAGGCGATATCCAAAGAGTCTTTTTAAATGATGTGCCTTTTATTGACAGCCGAGTTGCATTAATCAATAATTTAAAGATTAGCACTCATATCTTAACCACCTCCAATAAAGTTGCCGATGTAAAGAAATGGGAACAATTAATCAAATTTGGTCTTTTTTTAGATCGAGTATTAGAACAAAGAGAAGAATTTGTCAATGATCAAATTGTTTTATTGTTAACAATGATCGTCGAATTGGTAAATGACTACAACAACATATCTTCAGCGCCGGATATTAGATTAGATGAATTTAAACACACACTTTACAAACAAGAAATTGGTAATACTGTTAATTTGCAAAATGTATTTAAAGCTCTGACAGTACCAGAAAATACTACTCAAAGTAGCAGCGATATCATATTATCTTTATTGAACAAGACTTATCCCGTTGTTACATTGTACCAATCGAGGATATTAAAGAAATTACTGCTTAATGATGTTGACACTATATCGAGTTCATACCTATTGACTCATATTCCATCTTTAGAGAAATTTGTAACTAAGACAATTAGAAGTAAAGAAACTGGAAATTATGCTAATTTAATTCAGTGTTCTGTGCTTCTCTCTGTCTTCTCCAGGGTCAATAATGATTCAACTTTACAAAAATTAAGGACGATGTTAGCATCAGAATCTATTGGCATTAGAGAAACTGATTTGACAAAGGAAACTAGTAGCACATGTAGTGCCTTGATTTTATTGACAAACATGTTGAAAGTAGATGGACATGAAAGCAAAGAATCCAATTTTGTTCCTATCATGCCTCAGCGTCTAAATATGATGTTCAATACGTATAACAACTGGCTCGATAGTGAAATCATTTATGAACCAGAGTTTATTACCATGCGTCTAGTATTACTGAACCTATGCACGGCGATGTTAAAGATAACTAGTGTCCGAGATGTAAAAGCAGTTGTTGATTTGGCAGGTAAGTTACTGTTTGATTCATTAACCTTGTGTCAACTGAACGATACACCTAACTTACAGGAATTACGCCATTATTGTTTGAAGCTATATGAAGTTTGGTATCCAGTTGATGATATTGGTGATTATATAGATGATGTCAAGGAATCTGTCGTAGAATGTTGCTTCGTCGACTTCCCATTGGAACTGAATAACCAAATTGCAGTTAATTTCTATTCGACACTATCAAAAATCATTCGTGAAACCTTTATTGTTAAAGAGTTGGTTCCACACTACGATAAATTCTTGAAACTCATAATGAAGAAAGAAATGACCAACTGCCCCTGTATTAATCAAATTCGTTTAGCTATTATCATATTAGAGTTGATTGTTAAAGAAAGACAGCAGGAACTAGTGATTGAATTTGAATTAAAAAAGCATGATAGCGATGAGGACGATGAAAGTTCTGATGAAAATGCAGAGTTCAAAATTTCAGATGAATTAATCGAGAGATTAGATAATAACATGCCTACTGAATATTTAGAGAATGCTGATGAAGTCTTATTCATCAAATATTTGTGGAATTGGGAAATTACTTTGAAATTTTTTGAAGGAATATCATACAAATTGCGTCAATTGTACATTGATCAATTAAAATCTAAAAATTTAATAAACAGGATGTTTGATTTCATATCGGATCAAATTAATCTAAATGATACGAACTTTTGGAAAGAAATATTACAAGCCAATAGTATATCTGATTATGATCATCTTGTGAATGAATTTGCATCTCAAAGGGAACCCATTATGGATGAATCCAAATATATGCTTGGTCATATCCTTTATCAGATGTTTAATAATGTTGGTTCGTTAACTAGTGCTTGGTTTTTAAACATTAAAGATAGATCTCTTCAAAACAAAATTGACAAATTTGTTTCAGAATTTATCTCTCCAATCTTAATCTCTGAAGAGATCAAAAATGTTGAAAATAAAATGGATAACCTTACAGATAAGGATGATGCATTAAGTATCAAGATCAATAAAGTCATTAATGAAGTTAAGGCTAGTTATTTGATTGATGAACAAAAGCTGGAAATATCTTTCAAGATTCCAAGTAATTATCCATTACGAAATGTTCAAGTAATTGGTGTTTCAAGAGTTGGTATTAGCGAACAGAAGTGGAAACAATGGATCATGTCTACACAACATATTATAACTGGTATGAATGGTTCTGTGCTAGATTCATTAGAATTATTTACAAAGAATGTCAATTTACAATTCTCAGGTTTTGAAGAATGTGCTATTTGTTATTCTATCTTGCATGCAGTTGACAGGAAACTACCTACCAAAGTTTGTCCAACTTGTGACAACAAGTTTCACGGTGCTTGTTTGTACAAATGGTTCAGATCATCTGGTAATAATACATGTCCATTATGCCGTAGTGAAATTCCATTCAGAAAATAAAAAATTCAGAGTCAATAGAAGGTAACATATATACAATATTTTAAGTACATTTTACTCACAAACTCTCAGAACTTGTTTGATTCCAGCTACTTTATACTACTCAAATCAAGCATTTAAGCCAAGACTTGCGATATTTTTCATATAATTTTTCAATTGAATGTGAAAAATTATTCACTAAGTGACACTAAATAATAAACAACAGGTTCCCATTGAGATGAAAAATAACCATAACCAGTCATTGCAAATTATCAGAAGATCGTATTATGAGAGTAATATCTAAGAGAAGACTCAAATTTTTGGTTATATTTGGTGTTCTTGTACTTTCAATTACATCCTTAGTTAGAAGTATCGTAAGATTTCAATTAAACCAAGAGATTAGATACTACAAGAAATATTTCAAATCTAACAGGGATGTTTTAGAACATATTTATAACCCGTTAGAAATCAAACAGCTTACAGAACAATCGATAGATGAACTTTATAAGATGAGATTGATGAGAGAGGACAAACAAAATCATCCAATCGACTGGAATGAGTATGCTTATGTTAATTATGCAACTAACATGAATTATTTGTGCAATTCTTTGATCATGTTTGACAAGTTGAAAAAATTTGGTACCAAGGCAAAGTTAGTCTTACTATTATCCTCTCAGATCAAGGATGAGTTAGAATCCAATGGAGATGATGGGCCTGAAAAGACTATAGATTTCATGTTAGAAAGAATCAAATCATTAGATGCTAATCAAGTTATTGTCAAAGAGATTGAACCTATCATCAAACATAATGATAAAACAATATGGTCTCATAGTTTGACTAAATTAAGAGTGTTTAATCAAACAGAATATAAACGAATAATATATTTGGATAATGATGCTTTTATAAAGGATAATCTTGATGAATTATTTTTTATACCAGAATATATTAGGTTTGCTGCTCCAGTTAACTATTGGGCATTGAATGAAAAGGATATGAAAAAGGCATGTCATGAATTAAGAGATAAGGAAGGTGTTTCTCTCAATTTGAATCAACATAACAAAAAGTTATTGACAAGAATAAAGAATGGTAAAATGATTTATAATCATTTACCAAGTTTACCTCCAAGTTTATATTTAACATCAGAAAATGTTGCTAAATCTATCATTGCTTCTACTTCTTGGGCTCACCCATTTTTCGATTTCCATACAAATACACAAAAGAGTAAATTAAAGTTTGCTTCTACTCTTATGGTTATTTCTCCTTCAAATGAATTATTCAAAGGTATTATGACAGAAGTATTGCCGATGTTACAAGATAAGAAAGAGATGTATGATATGGATATTATCAACGATGTTTTATTTGATCTAAGAAAGATAATCTATTATCAATTTGATTTATTTAGAAAGATTAAGAAATTGTTTGAACCTGAAACAGTTGTTCTTCCATTCGGTAGATATTCTTTATTATCTGGCTCAATAAGGAACTCAAATCAGTATGATATGATTGCGAATGATGTTCTTGGCTATAAGAGATATGATGAAAACGGTAAAGAATTGACACATGATGTTTCTATGTACATTAAGAATGCTAAAGTTATTCATTTTTCAGATTATCCTGTTAGTAAACCATGGGAATATCACTCGGTTCAAGATTTGGCTTGTCAATTAAGCCCAAAACAATCAGAGGAAGACAGCAAGGAGATCTGCGGTGTATGGTATTCATTATACGGTACATATTTGGAAGAGAGACACATGTGTAGAGACCCAGATTACCAGTCACTATTGATATAGATAGTCCAATATATAGTACCCTAACAAACTGTGATGTTATTACCCGTCTACCGAAAAACTTTTCGGTGAAAATTTTACTATAAATCAAGAAAGTCATTGTCACTTTGTTCGTAAGTTTAACTTCATGATTCAAAAGACCCAATTATTTATTGATGGAATGTCGTGATTAGTACATTTGATTCAAAGGTATGAAATTATGTTTCAGTGCCCTTATATTCAAGTAATCCAAATCAGGTTTACACAGGTGAAGAGGACATTCAACAACATATATTTTGCTTAAGCGTTATCTATTTGAGTTTTTCAATTGGATAAACTTTTGTAGAGGATTCTGTGATTAGATTGAAAGGTTTCATTGTGTTTCACTTCCATAACTTTGTCTTTTGATCAGATCAAATTTAAGGTTTTCTCATAAACATGATGTTAGTTGTATTGAACTTTGAAACTCTTTTGTCAAATTTTTGATTTGGGTTATGTAAGTGTGCATTCTGATTCATAGTAATATTAGATTTTGGATCAAATGAACTGATTAATGAGTATAGAAGTCATAGAGTTAAAATCCTATTTAATCGCTCAACTGTTGTTTAATAACAGCTTGTAGTTTCAAAATTGGGAAAAATCTTTTTATTAATGCATTACTTTTTCAAAAAATTTTGTTACATATATATACATTGTTAGCCAAATTTTGGTAACAATTAAACGTAAATTTTATTAACCAATGGTAAAACAGCATCAAGAATATCTTTTCTCTTTAATTTTTGTGCTGAGGTAACAAACCCATTTTCTGGTGTCCATTCTTCATCAAATATAACAATACCTTGAATTAATTCAATACCTGATAAACCTTGTGATCTTGCAGTTTTAAACATATCAGCTAAGATTGCATCATTTAATTTTTTATTTTCTAAATATGATTCAATATTATCATTTTTTTGCATTATACCTAATGAAATTGCTAATTTTGTTATAGCAGGTAATACAGGAACGATAATTGCCACAGGTTTGATTTTTGTTTGATCAGCATAAACACAAATATTACTAACATATTGATTTGATCTGTAAACAGATTCTAATTTTTCTAATGCAATATATTCACCATTTAATGTTTTAACTAAATTTTTTTTTCTATCAATAATTTTCAATTGACCAGTTGAAGTCCATTCACCAATATCACCAGTTTTAAACCAACCATCTTTTGTTAATGCATTTTGTGTTTCATTTGGATTTTTATAATATTCTGGTAAGACAGGACCACCTTTAATCCAAAGTTCACCTTGATTATTTTTAGCAAAATAATTTAAATCTTCACAATCAACTAATTTTGCTGTAATTGCACCTGTTAAACAACCAACACCATATTCAAAATGATCAGGTAAAGTAACAAATCCATTTGCAACAGTTTCTGTTAAACCATAACCTAATAACATTGGACATAATAAATTTGATAAGAAAATTTGTGCATCTTTACTTATTGGTGAACCACCATTCATTATAAATTTTAATTGACCACCAGTTGCTTCTTTAACTTTTTTAAAGATTAAATTTGCAATTAAATCACTACCAGGTAAATGATATTTCTTAAGAGTTAATCTTAAATTATAAGCTGACCAGAAAAGATTTTGTTTAAAAGAGGGTAAATTTTTCAATTGTGTTAAAATACCTTTTCTAACAGTTTCCCAAACAGCAGCAACACCAACCATAATTGTTGGTTTAAATTCCATTAAATCACCTTTACAATTATGAGTTGAATTTGATGTTAAAGTCTTAACATTAGCATAACCTAATGTACCACCCCAAAAGAATGCAATTAATTCGAATGCTAATTCAAAGATATGAGCCAAGGGTAAAAATGCAATAATACGATCAGTATGATCAATTTTATTTAATACAGTAAAACTAACACCAGCAACACCTGATAAAATATTTGAATGTGTTAGTACAACACCCTTTGGATCACCAGTTGAACCTGAAGTATACATAATACAAGATAAATCATTTGGTTTTGGTGGATGTGGATCAATTTCATTAATTGAATCATTACCTAATTTTAAAATTTCATCAAATGAATAAATAGTTATATCAGGTCTAATTTTTTTAATTTGAGTTAATGAATCATTTGCTATTTGAAAGATTTTACCATTTTGTCTTTTATCCAATGGATCAATTGTTTCAGAATAAATTAAATATTTAATATCTGGTGTAAATTCTAATACAGTTGTTAATCTTTTTAAAAGAGAATTATCTGTAAAGATAGCTTTTGTGTTTGTTTGTGTCATTGAATGAATTAAACCAGATTCACCTAAAGTATCATAAGCTGTTACAATTGGTATATTTTGTGATTGTGAACCCAAATACATTTGCATCCATTTTTTACTTGTTGATGCAAATATATGTAATTTATCATCTTGACTTTTTAAACCAATTTTAATAAGACCTCTACCAATTGAATGCATTATTTTGGTTAATTTATCATAAGTAATATATTTATAATTTGACATTTCATAATATAACCAAATTTTTTCAGTTGGAACATCTTTACCATCAATTTTTTTATTTATAATTTTAGTCTTTTCATGAATATCAATGATATCTCTCCAACCCATTGCATTTTTATTACCATTTCTTTCAAAACATTCCAAGACGAATTCATAAATTGTATTACATTTCATACCATATGGTCTCATTATAGCTTCTTTAATACATTTTGAATGTCTTCTTGGAGCAGTTTCATTTGAATTAGCAGGTTTACCAACAGGAACAGTAACTTGATATGTCATATTACTTACTCTTAATCTTTACTTACCTTCAATTGGTGTTGTCAAAGTGAAGAATAAAATAAATCATATTTTCAAAAATAGTTGCTGTATTTATATTAAAATAAATTTTGCCGCCGAAATGACGCCACCCAACAAAAAAAAGGTATTGGCGGCAAAATCGGCAACCAAAACAAATTTTTGTTGAATTCAAAAAAAATCCAACAAAAATAAAATTGGTGGGGACGAAAGACACGTGAGAAGAGAGAGACGGGAGAGACAAGAAAGAGGATAACAAACTATATAGAATAGAATAGAAGTAGAATACAGAAAGAGAAGAGGATAAACAACAACAACAAAGAGGGTAAAGAGAAAGAGAAATAGAAAGAAAGAAAGAGGGTAATACGCAACATGTGGTTTAAAAAAGAAAATGAATTTAAAAATACAAGAAATAATAGAAAATTATGTTGGGATAGTAGAGATGATTATTTTAACTGTTTAAACAAGATTAATATTATTATACCAACAAATAAACAAAATGAACAATTAGAGAAAAAATTTTGTAAACAAGAGAAAAATAATTTTGAACAAAATTGTGCTCGTAGTTGGATAACTTATTTTAAAGAGAAAAGAATAAATGATTTTAGAAAGATTGAAATGGCAAAACAACAACAACAAAGAGGCATTGAATAGTAAATAAAGTGATGTTTATTTGTAATTCTGTATATATAATATAATATAATACTATTCTATGTGAAAAGCCGAGATGACATCTTTAAACACGAAGTGGTTCATTGCAGAAGAATATTAAGATACTCTCATCGGTGAGGCAACAATCTATATAGTGGAAACAGCATAGCTTCTTTTCACTATTAATGGGTGCATTCTCGCCTCGGTATGAATTGAAAATTTCAGTCTATACAAATTATATAAGGAGTTGAACTGAACTAGATCATAAAAGTGATTAACAGAAAATTATACGTGACAAAGACATTATGATGAATAATAAAGAATTAAGAATCACTTCGTTGTTGATTCTGGATTCAATTTTTTTCCTTTTGGAAATTACAATTGGTTATATGACCCATTCTTTAGCATTAATTGCAGATTCATTTCATATGTTAAATGATATAATATCATTAGTAGTAGCATTTTGGGCTGTTAAAGTTGCAAAAAATCGTAACGCTGATGCTAATTATACTTATGGTTGGAAAAGAGCTGAAATTCTAGGTGCTTTAATAAACGCTGTATTTTTAATTGCTCTTTGTTTCTCGATTTTGATCGAAGCTATTCAAAGACTTATTCAACCTCAAACAATTGAAAATCCAAAATTAGTCATGTACGTTGGTGTTGCTGGTTTGGTCTCTAATATCATCGGTTTGTTTTTATTTCATGAACATGATGAGAGCAGCAATGTCGATATTGAAAGTATCCCAAACGTTCCAGTAATTACAAATACTACAGTTGATATCCTAACTGAAAATACTTCTTTATTAACAGATAAATCTAATCAAAGGAAACCAAAACAGGCAAAATCTCTTAATATGAAAGGTTTATTCTTACATGTTATGGGTGATGCTTTAGGTAATATTGGTGTCATCACCGCAGCTCTTTTCATATGGAAAACTAATTATTCATGGAAATATTATATGGATCCAATTGTCTCTTTAGTCATTACAGTAATAATTTTTTCATCTGCAATGCCATTATCTCGTAAAGCTTCCAAGATCTTATTACAAGCTACACCATCAGATATATCCGCTGAAAAGATTCGTAATGAAATTCTGTCATTACCAGGTGTCATTGCAATTCATGATTTCCATATTTGGAATCTAACAGAATCAATCACTATTGCTTCGATTCATGTTAAATTAGATATACCACCAAATGATTTCACAACTTCTGCTAAATTAATTAGAGAAATTTTTCATAATCACGGTATTCATTCAGCTACTGTACAACCTGAATTTGTTTCAGGTAATGTCAGCGAAGGTGATAGAAGAAGATTTTCAATTATTGCAGGTGGTATGGATCAACAAGATCCAGTGACACAGACTCTTGCAACCGCATATGGTTCTACAACAAAGGATACTAATTGCAATTTAGACGACGCAGTCAACTGTCGTTCAGATGTATGTAACTAACATCTCATATAAATAAACCTACCAATACCAATACATCGTCTCATTTACTGTCACTTCTTGGTATATAACTCTGTCACAGTTACCCGTATCTGTCCGTACATTACGAGATTTTATCGAACATGAAATAACGATGGCCTGGAAAATTTTTATTGAGGGAGACCAACTGGTGTAAAAGGTGAAGACTGATAGAGTGATAAACCGTTCCATTTGGGATAGATAGATAGATAGATAGATACGAGAAACTAGGCAGTATGGAGGATTCTGAAGCATCAACTAGTAAGTTTGTTCCCGAGTATAGACGTACCAATTTTAAAAACAAGGGTAGATTCACTGCTGATGAATTACGTCGTAGAAGAGATACACAACAAGTTGAATTAAGAAAGGCTAAAAGGGATGAAGTATTAGCTAAGAGAAGAAATTTTATACCACCACCTGTTGATGGTGATGATTCTGAGGATGAAGAACCTGATGATAATGTTGCTGATCAACAATTTTATAATCAATTACAACAAGAATTACCTCAGATGATAACACAGATTCAATCTAATGATTTTCAAGAACAATTAGCTGCCACTGTTAAATTTAGACAAATTTTATCTAGAGAACATCATCCACCTATTGACGTTGTCATTCAAGCAGGTGTTGTTCCAACATTAGTTAATTTTATGAATGAAAATCAACCAGAAATGTTACAATTAGAAGCAGCTTGGGCTTTAACAAATATTGCTTCAGGTACATCTGATCAAACTAAAGTTGTTGTTGAAGCAGGTGCAGTCCCATTGTTTATTCAATTGTTATATACAGGTACCGTTGAAGTTCAAGAACAAGCTATCTGGGCTCTTGGTAATGTTGCTGGTGATTCGACAGACTACAGAGATTATGTCTTACAATGTTCTGCTATGGATCCAATCTTAAGTCTTTTCAACTCTACAAAGACATCCTTAATTAGAACTGCCACTTGGACTTTATCCAATTTATGTCGTGGTAAGAAACCTCAACCAGATTGGTCAATTGTCTCTAAAGCATTACCAACACTTGCTAAATTGATTTATTCTTTAGATAATGAAACTTTAGTGGATGCATGTTGGGCTATCTCTTATTTATCCGATGGACCTCCAGAAGCTATTCAAGCTGTCATCGATGTTAGAATTCCAAAGAGATTAGTTGAATTATTAGATCATTCTTCAACTTTAGTTCAAACTCCAGCTTTAAGAGCGGTTGGTAATATTGTCACTGGTAATGATTTACAAACACAAGTTGTTATCAATTGTGGTGTTTTAAATGCTCTAAGAAACTTATTAAATTCTCCAAAGGAATCTATCAAGAAGGAAGCTTGTTGGACCATTTCTAATATTACAGCAGGTAACTCTGAACAAATTCAAGCTGTTATCGATGCCAATTTAATACCATCTTTGGTTAAAATTTTAAGTAATGCAGATTATAAGACAAAGAAGGAAGCATGTTGGGCTATCTCCAATGCATCATCCGGTGGTTTACAAAAACCAGAAATTATTAGATATTTGGTTTCTCAAGGTTGTATAAAGCCATTATGTGATTTATTAGAGATTGCTGATAATAGAATCATGGAGGTTTCCTTGGATGCTCTTGAAAATATCTTGAAGATGGGTGAAGCAGACAAGGAAGCTCGTAATCTCAATATCAATGAAAACGCAGACCTTATTGAAAAGGCAGGTGGTATGGAAAAGATTTTCAATTGTCAACAGAATCAAAATGATAAGATTTATGAAAAGGCTTATAATATCATTGAAACCTTTTTCGGTGAAGAGGATGATGCTATTGATGAAAGTATGGCTCCACAAACAGCAGGAAATACATTTGGATTTGGATCTAACGTTAATCAAGAATTCAATTTCAACTAATATCTATCTAGTTCATCATATAATGATAATAATAATAATATAGTATGTAAAATTTCAATTGTATTATACAAGTGAAACAAAGACGCGTTCAAGAAATTCAGGTAACAAACAAACGGTCTGTAGTTAAGTAATCAAGCAGAGACAACATATTAGAGGCAGGTAGTTGTATGCATGAACCAGCAATCGCAATATAACAAGACAAATGGATGGGCGTATCAACCGTCAGAGTCGCAAAGACAAGATACAAAATTGAAAGTTGAAAGATTAAAATTGTTACATGAGATGAAAATAAATGAAAGGAAACAAAGAGATTTATCCAATAGTGATAAAATTCCCAATAATGAATTGTTTAATGAAAGAAATATCAAGGAAGAATCAACTCATGAACATATAAAGATTGAAGGAAAAAACAACCCATCTCGTCGATTGTTTTCATATATTGATGATGATGATGATGATAATTCTCCATTACAATTCAAACGTGCGCCAATTGATCTTCATGATGATGAGGAAGATGACGATGATGAAAACTATATCCCCAAGATGGTATCACCAAGTACTTTACTTTTATCTAGAGGAGTTACTCGGGATAAATTTGATCCTATACAAGTACCCAAGAGATTCTCATCGAATACATCTGCTGTTGACACCAATATAAGAAGTAGAAAATCATCCAGAAGTCAATCTGTAAGAAAAATATTAGGTGATCCATTGCCATTACCATATATCAATGATTTAAATGAGAGCTTGCAATCAAAAGCACCAATTATTCTTACTGATGATAAATTGAGTGAAAAGACACAACGAATGAACGACAAATGGAGAAGGTTAATTTCACAAGATAAATTAGCTGTTGAGAAACGATTACGAGAATTGCACAACTTGGAAAACAAAACCAAAGAACGAAATAGTAGTGGATATGATCTCAGTAGACAATATTCAAATAAAGATCACTCGTCATCTGTGATTATAAGTAATCCATCTATTCCAGGTGATGATGATTCAATACCTATAACGACATCTTTATCAAGGATGTCTCAAGAAATAGGTAACTCTGATTCATTGAACAAGATAAAACGAGATATAGAGATGAATAGAGAAAAACTAGATTTAATCATTAGCCTCTTATCAGAGAATGCGACATCACAGACACGTCTGAAACCGACTAAACTGTTTAAATTAAAAGTATCAAGCGACTTAATACTTTGGACAATTTGTATTATTATACTTCTATTATGTAATATATACGTGTATTATTATCTATGAAATTTCATAAGGATTTCATGAGATGATGCTTATTCAGTGATGACAACTTAGTCATTGAAATCATTCACTGTTGGTTGACCATCTTCACTCTTCATGTACATGTCAATGGCTAATGAGAAAGCTGCAAATCCAGCGCAACCCATAGCAGCAGCTTGTGGACCACTCTTGTATCCTAATCCACCGCCTGTGATACAACCAGCCCATAAACCGTTATATATATCGTTTTTGGCTCTTACTGACTCAACAACACATTCAACACCAGCATAAATCATACCAATATAGCCAAAATTTTTAGCACTTGAATATGATCTCTTTCCCATATCAGCAAATTGTAACTTAACTTGTTGCTTGATTGGTAATTCTGCCATTTTGGTTACAGTTGCAACATTGGCTAATGGTGTATGAATTGGAGTATCATAAGCCATTGAAGCCATGAATAGCCCAAGGACACCACCAAGAGCGAAACCGGTGACTCCACTAACTGCAGTCTTACCAGGACAAGAAGTCATAAGATTAACCATCATTTCAGCACCTCTTTCACTCTGTTCAGCAGGTGTGAGTTGATTCCATGGTTTCTTAGGAGGTGGACAAGTTTGGGCAAGACCAAACCCTGTATACACCATTTCTCTCTTGTGATATTTTCCATTTATCGTTAAGATCTCATAATTTTTCAGAATTGCCTTTAATATTTATGAGATGCTCATCGCTTAGGCAACTGTTCTTCGAGAGTACATTGAAATTAGTATCCTAAGACATGGGGAATGAAAGAATGGTACGATATATATGTGGAACAGGTTCGGTGTTTGACGGTTGGTCTGTGAAAAGGGTTTGGAAGAAAGAAGAGATGAGTTGGAATAATTTAATCAAATCTTACAAGTCTACTGAATATTTGTTCCCATCTTTAGAAGTGTCTTCGTTTGATGAATTGGATGAAAGTGATACTATATTTCAAAAACCTGTTCTTTGTCAGGATATTTATTGGTCTCATGATGGTACCTCTTTAATTGCAATATTTGATGATAATGGTATTCGACAATACTTAATTCCCGAAGACAGTGACAGTAAACGAGATCTAGTTCCATTCCAGAGATTCTTTAAGAATCAATCAATTGTTTCAAGTGAGATGCATTATAAATATTCGTTGTGTAACGATGAAACATCAACGCAATTTAATACGATATTGCTCAGTTCAAGAAATATTCCATTACAATTATATACATTGAACCCAGAACAACATAAGCCCTTACAAGCGTACGATGTTGTTAATGACCAGAATGAAAAGTATGAAGTTCCATATTCGATAAAATATTTGAGTGATCATCAATTTTTGACAGGTTCTACTAGAAATAGAGTATCTTTATATGATGTAAATCGAGGCCAACCAACTTGGACTGTTCGATCAGATAAATCACAATGTGGCACTGGACATAACAAGGCAATTGTTTCATGCTTTGATGAATTAGCCAACCCAAATTTTTATGAACTAGATTCATTATTCACCCCATCCAAACTTTTAGGTACTTATAAGAATGAAATCTTTAGAATTGATAATCGTACATCGCGTCTGCAAAGTTTGGTTAAGACTTCCAAAAGTAAGGGCAAAGGAATATATCAGATGCTTCAAAGTGAGAATGGTCATTTTTTGTACGTTTTCAAGAGACATTCTTCTGTTATCGAAATCCTTGATATGAGACATAGTTATCAGAAAATCAATGAATTGATGCTACCATTTCAAATCCTCAATCAAAAACACAAGGCTAGCTTAACTACGTACGATGGTCTTACAATGGGCACCTCTACAGGTCAATTGGTCAATTGGTCAAGAGATATAATTGAATTTGGAGCCATCGTTCAAGACTCTTCGCAACCTGACAAAAACATTGCACCGGATTCAATTTCAAACACAGTTGACCCAAATACTCGAATTAACATAGTCACACATAATCCAGCTGCCCTCGACACTCTAGCCATCTCTCAAACACCAGACAAGCATTCATTACCTTCCAAATCAGCTAAAAGTTCTATGCAAATTGTATCAATCACATGACTTTTTGTGCTTTTAAAGATTTTTCCTAATTAAGAATTTAGAAAATTTTTCAGTAAAATTTTTCACGGAAACAACTTTTTTTCTAAATTTACGCTCATCTCTTAAAACTCATCACCTTTGAAAGGATTAGGTATAAGGTATCAAGGGACTGCAGTTTTGTAACATGACTACCCAGGACAACATTAAGCCGCTTGTGGATCGGATTTTACTTAACCCTTTGCATTTCAAGCAAGCGACGATCAAACCCAAGACTTCGTCTGAATCGATTAAGAACTCCACGTATATAATGATCTCCAATGCCAAACAAAATCATAAACAGGTCAAGAAGACTGATTTGCAAGCCAAGGATGAAACTTTAAGTAATAATAAGAAAGTCAAGAAGGTTATGTTACCAGAATCCATGGCAGAAGCAATTGCTATGTATGCATCACACCCAAAGACGTCAAAGAAAAATAAGATGACTAAGAAAATAGAGACAATGGGAAGTTTGAAGAAGGAAGAAGAGGAAGAAGAAGAAACTGAATCATCTTCCAGTAATGAAAGTCAGACCTTCCATGAGGCTAAGGAGTACATAGATCGATCTGATAGTGAAGATAGCAACTTAGTGGTCGGCGAGACTGAAACCTTAAAAGACAATGGACGAAATGCTATTTTGGGTACTAACGAGAAGGATAGTAGCGAAGACCTTGGTGAAGACCTTGGTGAAGAAATAACTTTAGACGCGGCGGGTTTACCCACCAAACCGAATCTCAAGGAGTCTGAATCAAACAATGACACATCTGATTCCTCAAGGGATTCAACTCAAGAATCTTCGCCTATGGAATCATCTGTGGAACCAACAACTGATGAAACGAAAGATGATGATGAAAATGATGATGATTTCGAAATAAGCAAAAATAATTCAGAATCGGAGGACGATGAAGCTGTGGATGATCCAATGAGTGACGACGAAGAAGAAGATATTTCAGATAATGAAAAGATACAATTGCAAGAGGAAACAAAGGAATATGAAAGAGAAAGAGCTAAAGCGACTGCATTAAAACAGGGAAAGAATAAAGCTGAGATAGAAAAAGAGAAAAAGGACAACGAGAATGATGATGAATTGAAACATAAGATCCCGGAAACTAAAAGATCAGTAACTCCCCCAACAACAATTTCAGATATTGACAATTTTTATAAGTTCAATGAAAATATTACAGATGAGGGTTCTATACTTCCATCACGTATCCTTAAGAATTGGGGTCCAGAACTATCACAACTAAGACCTCGTGGTTTAGTCAATCATGGTGTTACCTGTTATACTAATGCAGCCGTTCAAGCATTTACTCATATCCCAGCAATCCAGCATTACCTGTTTGATATCTTACAAGGTAAGTATAGTGATACAATTGACTCAAATTCAGTTTCTGTAACCTTCGCAGAGACTACCAAAAAGATGTGGTTACCAAATGATAAATTCAAAAAGAAAAATGTCTCATACATTGACCCAAAGAAACTAATTGCCAAACTAGAAGATATCAATTGTATAATGAGTGAATGGCAACAGGAAGATTCTCATGAATACTTTATGTCGTTGATGTCTCGATTACAAGAAGATTCTGTACCAAAGGGTCATAAATTAACAGAATCAGTTATTTATGATATCTTTGGCGGTCTATTAAAACAATGTGTTACTTGTAAAAGCTGTGGTGAAGTTTCCAAGACTGAACAACCATTCTATGATCTATCTCTGCACTTAAAAGGTAAAAAAAAATTAGACACGTCTGAAGAAATTTCTTTGCCTTCTTCATCATCAACTGTCAACGATAGTAATCCTAATTCTATTTCACAAAATGACAATAACAACACTAAATCTCAAACTTTAGATTCAAACATTGCATCTCAAAGTAATAATAACACGCTGTCGTCTGATGCTTCAAGCACAGCAATAAACCGTAGATTTTCAATTGAAAAATCAATCAAAGATTTCTTCAATCCCGAACTAATCAAGGTCGATAGTGAGCAAAAGGGTTACGTTTGTGAAAAGTGTCATAAGATAACTAATGCAGTCAAAAGAAACGCCATCATTAGAGCACCAGAAACATTATTAATTCATCTAAAAAAATTCAGATTCAATGGCACCTCTTCATCTAAAATGAAACAAGCAGTTTCATATCCAATGTTTTTGGACTTGACTGAATACTGTGACACTGATGAAATTCCAAAGAACAAAAATTTACTTCCATGTAAATATCAATTAATCAGTGTTGTTGTTCATGAAGGTAGATCATTGTCGTCCGGTCATTATATTGCTCACTGTAAACAACCAGATGGATCTTGGGCCACATACGATGATGAATATATTAATAGAACTACTGAACGGGATGTTTTGAGAGAACCAAATGCATATTATTTGGTTTACACCAGATTGACTCCAAAACAAATCAAATTGAAGGACACATTGCCAAATGGTACATTGATTGGTTTCCCAACTCAAAACAATGGCCGAATCATTAACTCAAATAACAGAAATGCATCTACCAATAATTCACCTCTGAATAAAAACAAGAATAAGAGGAAGTTTAATAAAAACAAGAAAAGAAAATTCAACAAGAATTAAATAGCATCTATAGATATGTAAAACCATTAAAAAAAGTAGAAAATTTAGGAAACGATATCTCTTAATATATTGTAGGAATAATGAAAATTTTGATATATACATGTATTGTAGAATAAATAATCACAGTTCTTATGGGACAACATTTATTCCCATACTCTTAGCAACCCCAATGACAGATTTAACGATTCCTTGCATATCTAAAAGTGCATGTCTCTCATCAGTCTTCTTAATTTTGGCAATTTCATAGATATGTTTTAGCGATAGTTCACCCACAGTCCTATCCTTGACATTCAAATTTGGTTGTCCAGCACCTTTTTCAATACCCAGGGCCTTCAAAAGTAGATAGCCAGTAGGAGGTGACTTCATTTCAAAGGAAAATGTTCTATCAGGTTTGATGGTGATCAGTACAGGAATAGGAATGCCAGTCTCATATTTTGCTGTTCTAGCATTGAACTCTTTACAAAAATCCATGGCCTTGATACCTTTAGAACCCAAAGCTGGACCAACTGGTGGAGATGGAGCTGCCTTTCCTGCAGCAACTATCAACTTAACTAAAATATTCTTTGCAGGTTGAGACATGCTTAATAAGTTGTTTTGTTCGTCCCTAGATGATCTACTTCTTTAGACAATTTTTCAAACCATCGTTTATTTTTCTGATGCTGAGTTTTTCTATAATGATGTCTTAGAGACAAAAATCGAAGTTGATATTCAATATCGATGGTAAAAGACAACAACTTTGGCAGTTTAACCAGTTAAATGAAACAATAAGTAATGTACTTTTAAGATCTATATTATATCTATATACTTAACTAATTACATTTATTTTTAAGAGTTTATTTCTTGGTTTGATATTCTTGAGCCTGTTGTTTCTTCCTCTTTTCTAGCCCAGCAATGTGTGCTTCACTTTGATCAACCTTAGTGTGACTGTGATCAGTGGCTGCAATGACTCTACCCTTCATACCATCGTCAACAATATGACACATTTCAATGCTTGAAATCCATGGATCTTCCATGATTTCATCGATAGTACATCTACAAGCTGGGGCTAAATCTACCATTCTTCCAATAATATGTTGAGCCTCCTCTGGTAACGAATGTAGTAATCTCTGGGGTCCAATATTCAAATTATCTGGATCTGAAGAGTTATTAAAATTTGCTCTTTTAGAATCCGTTTGAGTTAATGTCTCATAAGATGGAGGATCTGGTGTCCTTGTAACTAAAGTACTTAATGAATCACAATCTCTACCTGAACAGAAAAGCTTGAATGAATTGTCTTTCAATTTGGGAATTTTCCATGGGAATTTCTTTAGGATCATACAAGCAAAGATAATTGCAGCGGACCAGATATCGACTGGACGTGGATCATATTTTGAGAATATACAAACTTCTGGTGCTAGATATGGGTCAGAACCAACAATACCGCTAGCCTCTACTAAGTTTTTGGAAAATGGATACGAGAATACAACGGCAGCGCCAAAATCAATTAATTTTACAATACCTTTCTCATTAATAACACAATTATCTAATTTCAGATCTCTATGAGCTAAACCAATACTGTGCAAATATTCAACACCTGTTAATATTTGTTTGAAACAACAACTAATTTCCTCGTAAGTCATTTTATTACTCATGACTATCGCAAACAAATCGAAATCACAATACTCCATAACTTGCATGATTCTACTGTTCTCGTAAATGATTTCAATTGTACCAATGATATTTGGATGTTGTAAGGTGGACCCTATACAATATTCTGATGTGATCTTTTTAACATAGTCACGTTTAGTCTCACTATCGAATTTTGATCTGAATTCCTTCACTGCAAAGATTTCATTATCGGCCAGTCTTTTCACTAATTTAACAGAACCACCTGCACCTGCACCTAAATCATCACCGGTCTTGACATACCGTTTAGAGAAAGGTAAAGTGGTGTCTATGACAGAAGGGTTCGTCATAGTATTCAAGTAAATGGTATCTCCATTATTGCTGTTATAAGATCCCGGGGTGAATGCAGCTTTGTTGTTGGAATATATATTTGTAGATGATGATGAAGAAACGAAGAGACCTTTATTATTTGGTGAATGACTAACTTGTTGTGAGGAAGATACATTTGAACTACCCTTTTTGAAAAATCCTCTCAAATTGGAGATTGATGAATGATGAGATCTAGGAACGCTTTGACTTGGTTGTTCATGGAATCCCGATGGAGAACCATAATTATTTTCTGTGTAAGAACCACTTGGTTGTCTAGAAGAGGAATATATGGAGCTTTGCCTGGCACGAGATGGTTTCGGTATTGCTGTTGCGGTTGAATTTGATGGTGATTTGGATAAATAGCTTGGGGAAGTTGGTGTGTGATTATAATCTTGACTCTTTGAAGAATTTTTCGAGAAGAACAAATTACCTAATTGTGAGGACATTGAATTAGAACGTGAAACAGAACGTGATTGTTGTTGTTGTTGATGATGATGATTTTGAGCATTATCGTGAGAGACTTTTTGAAATTTAACTTTTGAGATAACAAAACGTGGTTCAACTGAATCAACTACAGGTGAAGAAATAATATTTGAATCAATTGGTTGAATATTACTCGGCATATTACTACCATAAGTTTCTAACCAAGAAGAAGATACTGACGAGTCATTAGAGCCACCATTATTAGAAGTATTATTGTCCTTATTGGAATTTGGAACAGAATATGGAATACTGGATGATAAAGAAGGTAATTGTTTAGATGGAGTTTGAAGCAATGACGGATTAGATCTGAGTGAATTAACTCTCATTGGCATCCCACTATTACCAAAGGATGACCCATATATATTTGTATTGTTATAATTGTTATCTATAAAAGAACCTGAGCGTTCTCTTGAATGTAGTCCAGAACTATGTAAAGTTGCAGTATGAGCAAAATTAGCAGTTAAAAAACTTGAAGACAAAGAAGGAAACCCATTTTCTGAATAACCATTTGAAGCAACTTCTGCTTCTTCTTCTGAATCTATTTGTGTCACAGTTGTGACGCTTGTGGTAGTCCTAGTATTTGGTTTTCTATGATCTATATCGAGAGTCCTGGAAGTAGTTCTTAAAATAGTTTGACTACCATGTGGAGAGGATTCCAATTTTATAGTTGAATCCTCTGAGATGGAAGGTGCCTTAATGATATTATTTTCACCATTTTGGAATGCCTTTTCTTTCTCTTGCAATAATTTAGTTAACGAGGACATTCTTAATTAACTTTCAAGTCCAAATTGTACTGTTAAACGCAACTAATTCAGAGCTAATAGAGTGGTGAAGATAAATAATGCAATTTGAAATAAACTCTACCTTAGAAGTTCAATCGGTGTTTTTATATCTCTAACAGTAACTTAATAAAAAAAAAAGGTTTTAGCTTCAATATATGATGATCCTAGCGCTATAAACTTCCTCTATAAACAATGTTGATCAACCATTTATTATACTATTGTTAACTACTTTCTTTATCTTTATTCCCTTTTTCAAAATTATTTCATTCGCAACCAAAAAATACTCGTCATTGATAACGAAGTACGTATATTGAAAGCACGTGATGTATACCGATATTTTATGCTACAAAGTGGATATATTTATGTATTATATGAAGTGCTTATTGTATCTGGTATCTGTTATATTTGGTGATGTTTATTTGGAAAGCTGTTCATGTTCTTTATATAGTTGTTCGTGCATCTCTCTGAGGTCTTTGTAAGCAGTTGTGAGAGTTTCGATGTTCTTTTTAAGTTCGTCGATCTCAGTTGGCTTGGCATCGTCTATTGCAGATGTTGTTGTTGAGGTTGTGCCACCGACTACCTTGACATCGCTATTCACACCTGCTAAGTTCATGAAAACATGTTCTTGGGATTGGATATTGGCAAGGTATGCATTAAAATTGTTTAATGGATTTTCACATATATTGGTTAATTCTTCATTAACTTCACCAATTTGGTACCATATTTCATGTGTTTGTCCCAACTTCTTTTTATCGTATATGACTCTCTGTAAAGCTGGTAATTTGTCCATTACTTTATTATTATTGGTAAACCTATTGGATAATCTATCCATTTCGTGTGTCTGATATGTATTAACCAAGATATTGTTGACCTCGCCATGACTACCTTGAGTTGTACTTAATGCTTGTAATGTTCTTAAGATTTGTTTGGAGAAGATCTCCGTAATGTAGACTTTACCAGTAGTGTCACCAATTAAAAGGATTGTACCGTCCATAGATATATTTAAACAAGTTGCATTAGTGTCAATGATTTTCTCACAAATTAACTGACCTGTAGCAAACAAACTGTCCTTGTTGTTATCACTTGGTTGTTCCACTAATGAATAAATCTTATTTTTGTTATCATCTGATAATTGTAATAAATTGACGATTTTATTACCACCTAGTTTATAAAATAGGGACAAAGCAAAACAACCATTCTGAGTAGCCAAATATATTGCTCTCTCAGCAGGGTCCAGGCTCAATGAAGATATAGCAAAAGGTAAAGTAAATGTAGCAATTAATTTAACTTCGGAGGTCCTTTTACTCTTCTTATCACCGCTAACTAAACTTTGTAGATCGTAACATCTCAAAGTAGCATCCTTAGAGACAGTATAAAGTTTACAACCAGAGGTCAATAAATCTTCACCATGAGATGAAGATACTTGGAAATCTGTAACAGGTAATGTATGATCATGTAGCACAGCAATTGGTTTAGGATCATCCTGCGTCACTAAGTCAATAGTTTGCCATATTATAACACGAGAATCGTTACCAGATGTAATAATATATTTACCATTCATTACTGACATAATCTTTGTTATGGATTGATAATGAGCTGCTGGTTTCACATTCAATAAGATACCTGAATTCAATTCCCAAATGTATAATTTCCCAGATTCCGTTGATGCGATTAACAAATAAGGTAAATTAAATTCTGGTAAATTATGAATTCGATGAGATGTATTACTGTAGTTGTTGTTGTTGTTGTTGACTACTTCTAGACAATTGACTGCTTCGGGTAAAGGTAATCTTTGTTCAACAGATTCTCTATGTGCACCATGAGCAGAGTGATAAACATTGATCAAAGCCTTTTGAGCCTGAGCCACGAATAAATATTTGGGTCCAACTTGAATGGCACTATTTCTTGCAGAGACGGAACATTGTCTCAAATTAGCTTGTTCAAAAGAATGCACATTTGTAATGGTACCTGTAGTATTTGTAGTAAATATAATCTGTTCGTCCATCGTACTAAGTTGAAGCCTTCAAACAACAACATTTCCATCTTCAATACTATTCATTATTATTCAATGCATCGTTATTGTATGATTTAGCGATGAGCTTGAAAAATTTTCGAGTGAAAAATTATTTGTTCGGGTAAATAAGAAGTTACTATATAGATATAACATATAATATGAGTTGAATATGAAAGAGTAAACCGTTACTTGAGAGCATTCTTTAAGGTGGTGAGAAGAGATAAGATGCCTTTAAATATTATTGGGACTGCTATATTTGAAGGGACGGATAAGATTCCTTATTTTGATACAATTAAGAGGATTACTCCGTATGTTGTTGGTGCTACTGCTATAAAATATTGGTCTCGTGGTCCATCAAATATATGGGAAAGAGGACTTCATGGTAAAGTCTATTTGGTAACAGGTGCAACTTCACAAGGAATGGGTACTTCAGTAGCATTTCAAATGGCTAAACTTGGTGCACAATTGATTTTTCTCACTAGAGATATTGATGAATGGAGTACTGATTGGCTCGAAGATCTTCGTGAAGCTACTGATAATGAATTATTATATATGGAAAAATGTGATTTGAGTAACCTTTGGGAAATTAGAAAATTTGCTACTAAATGGCTAGATAATTCTCCACCGAGAAGATTAGATGGTGTGATTATAATGTCTGGTGACATGGAACCCTGGGGTATACCAAAAATTTTACCATCTACCAGAAAATCAAGTAAGGATGGTTTAGAGATTCAAATGTCAACCAATTTCGTTGGTGTATTTCATTTAATGGATCTTTTACAACCAAGTTTCAAAGCACAACCACCTGATAGGGATATTAGAATTATTTTGACGACTTGTTGGTTACAAGTACTTGGTGAGATTAATGTGGAGGATCCCTTATGGCAAAATGTTCCTTATACAAGTGCTTTGAAGAATTTTTCAAGTAGTAAACTCCAATTAGGGTTAACAATGATGGAATTACAAAAGAGGTTAATCAATGATATTAGAGCTAAAGCAGCTGAGAAAGAAAATGAACGCACTGGTAAAAATATTAAAGTAATTTTGGTTCAACCAGGTACAATGAGATCTCAAAGTTTAAGACGTATAATCAGTAATGGATCAGTAACGTTATTAATTGTATTATATTGTATTATATTGTATCCAATACTATTCTTCTTCACAAAGAGTGGTAATCGTGGTGCACAAAGTTTAATGTATGCTTTGAATACACCTGAATTTGAAGAAGTTAATTTAAAGGATGAGAGAGCTAAATATGTATCCGATTGTTCTGTCGTTAAATTTGCACGTAAAGAATATGATGATGATGAATTACAACGATTATTATATGATAATACACAACGAGATATTTTAAAGTTAGAAAAGAAGATGGCAATAAGTAGGAATTCTAAGAAAGACAAAAAGGCTAAAACCAAGAGTGGCAAATGAGTCAGAATATATAGATTGATGTTTGTAAATATTTGTGTACTCAAATAATAATATTGCATTGTCCTTATGTCATGAACGGAATGATTTATCATGTAATATATAGCATAAATGAGAATGACATTGTAATGAATGTATCGAGATTAGATGACGATACAGGAGTCCTTTTTCTTTTCCTTTTTAAGTTGTTGTTGTTTGACATTTTTTAATTTATTTTTTGAATGACGTTGTTGTGTTTGTATTGGTTGTGCTTGTACTTGTTGTATTTCGGGTATCTGTGATTGTTCTTCTATTGCTTCTGGTTCTTCTTCAGCAATTTCCTTTGAATCAGATTGTAAATCCTTTGGATCACAAACAACACACTGTATAGCTCTTTCAAAGACATCTTTAATACCAATTTGTGTTGCTGCTGAACATTCAACATAAGCCAATAAATTATTCTCTTTTATACAATTTTGAATTTGTTTCAAATTAACTGTTTCATCTTCATTTACAGAGTCTCTTAAATCAGATTTTGTACCGACAAGTAATACAGGATATTTTGCAAACTTGGTAAATGTATCAGTTGATTCAATATTTGAATTTTCTATCAATTCAGGTAACCATTTATCAACCACATTTGTAAAACTTGTCAATTCAGTGACGCAGAAACAAATAATGAAAATTTCAGTTTGTGGATAGGATAGTGGTCTTAATCTATCATACTCTTCTTGACCAGCAGTATCCCATAAATTCAATTTATAGAGTGTAAACCCATCTAATTGTGAAGAAGGTATTTGATCATTACGTAATGATACAGTTGTTGTATAATTATCAAATACCGTAGGTATATAATCTTGTGGGAAAGTATTTGTTGTATATGATATAAGCATTGATGTCTTACCAACTGCACCATCACCAATGACTACACATTTAATAGACCTCATTATCTTTCTTGCTCTTGATTATCCTTTTATTAACATGCGATGATTATATTTTAAGCTAGTTTTATATATTTATATTTATGTTTCAAAGGGGTTACATAGATCGCGTAAAGAAAAACTCGGATCAGACTGCCCATTTAGTCTGTTTATATGATAATGTTGTTTACTATAGTTAATAGAGTGTTTGTCAATTTTTTAAACAAACGATGACAATACTTGGACATCTATCGTTGTCTTATCTTCTTTGCATTTTATCTCATTGTTTCTTTAAAATATAATAAAATTAAAAAAAAACGTATTTTTCGAGTTGACTGTTTTTAACAATGTTTGGATGTAACCCAAACATTTTATTTTTTGTTTTTTTTGTTTGTTTTTGTTTGTTTTTTGTTTTTCACCGACGCAAAATTTTGTCAATTTCAACATCGCAACTTTTCAACTCTTTCACTACTTATTATATCTATAATGAAGAAGGTCTTATTTGATTTAACTCATCTTATCTTAGTGTATTCTATTTCATAAAACCCAAATAACTAATCAACAACTAATCATGGCTCCATTAATGTCTAAAAAAGAGAAAGCTTGTCGCTGACGGTGTTTTTTACGCCGAATTAAATGAATTCTTTACTAGAGAATTAGCTGAAGAAGGTTATTCTGGTGTTGAAGTTCGTGTTACTCCAACAAAGACTGAAGTCATTATTAGAGCTACTAGAACTCAAGACGTTCTTGGTGAAAATGGTAGAAGAATCAATGAATTGACCCTTTTAGTTCAAAAAAGATTCAAATACGCTCCAGGTACTATTGTCTTATACGCTGAAAGAGTTCAAGACAGAGGTTTATCTGCTGTTGCTCAAGCTGAATCAATGAAATTCAAATTATTAAATGGTTTAGCTATTAGAAGAGCCGCTTACGGTGTTGTTAGATACGTTATGGAATCTGGTGCTAAAGGTTGTGAAGTTGTTGTCTCTGGTAAATTAAGAGCCGCAAGAGCTAAAGCAATGAAATTCGCTGATGGTTTCTTAATTCATTCTGGTCAACCAGTTAAAGATTTCATTGATGTTGCTACTAGACATGTCCTTATGAGACAAGGTGTTTTAGGTATCAAGGTTAAGATTATGAGAGATCCAGCTACTAACAGATCTGGTCCAAAAGCTTTACCAGATGCTGTCACTATTATTGAACCAAAGGAAGAATTCCCAGTTACTCTTCCAGTTGTCAATGACTACAGACCAGCTGAAGAAACTGCCCCAGCTACTGAAGCCACTGAACCTGTTGAAGCTTAATTAGTTTTGTAGAAATATCACATACATATTTGCCTATCTAATAAACTTCACTCTTTTTTTTTATACTAGTTCGACATACAAAAACATTTGTCCTTTGTACAAAGTATAACTGTTGACGCATTTGTTTGAAGAATGTTTAGTTTTGATCAGCTTTATGGTTAAGTTGTTATATTAACGATCAACTGCTAAATTTGCGTATGTCGTGAAGTACTCATTTTGAATTCACAAACTGTTATCCCTGAGCCATGAAGTTTTATCATTTCATTGTTGTAATGACTAAACTCTTGGTGATACAAACATAGGCCTTGACTCGATCCAGTATGGTTAATCTACATAAAGGTGATTGCCAAAATTGTGTAATATAGAAAATATTCTGCCAAAACTTTGAAAGGCTATTAATTCTCTAGCTGACTTTACCTTGATATGAAATTTTCAATCTTCTCTGGAATTATCATATCACTGTTTGATACATCCATATATAAGCTCACCTACTTTTTGAATATGCGTAGAAATTAATATATCATATTTACAAGACTACGTTGATAATTACCATTTATATACACCTCCCATGGTTCCTCTAACAGGTTTATCAGCTAATTGAACCCATGGTTTCTTTCTCTCTTGTTTTATTTTAGCCTCGTATTCCAATCTAGCCCTTGTGATTTTCTTACTTCTTAAGATACATCTAACATGAATATAACGATGTCTAATAATACCACTTCTACCTCTACCCTTAATATCAGCACGTTTACCCCAATCACCATCACTGCCAGACCAAATTTGCTCTACATATAAATCATCAGCATCTAATCCCAAAGTTTTGGCATCCTTAATCCCCCTGTCTAACAACTCAGCAACATCTAAAGCAATTCCTTTGTCTGCAAATTGACATTGAGTTAAAGCAACTTTGACATCTAATCCGGTTAACATCCTCAAGAAGATAGTTGCTTTCTTTACACTCGACTTAATACGATATGATTTAACATAAACACTAGGTTCTAATACTTCAATTTCTGCTTTAGTTAAATGTAACTTATAACTTTCTTTTCCTAATTTAATAACCTGGTTTGGCTTGTAAAATCCGTTCACTTTACATACCTCTTCATAAAGTTGACGTTTTAAAGGGGATAACAATAACTCTGTTGATGGCTTTTCGAATGGATGTTTAGATGCAATATATTCCTGAAGTGTTTTATCTGTCTCCAGGGTAATAGCAGCACGTTGGGCAATAGTATTCTCGATGTTGTCATCTTCTTCAGGATTCTCCATTGCTTGAGAAAGTCTCTTGGTGATATTGGATTTAGTAGTGGGAGTTTTACTTGGTTCGATGTTACCGAACAGCGAGTTACTTTGTTGTTGTAAAACTAAGCCGTATGTTTGAAAACCACGAATCCAAGTCTTCGAGGGCACTCGTAGGATCGATCTAGAGATGGGTAGCATTGCTTTATTCCTCCTTTGATGCTGTCCTGTGAATTGGTTTTATTGATCTTTATATTTTTCAGTAACTGTTATTTTTCATTGAAGAACGATTTTCAATAGTATTGAAGAAATAGGCATGCTATATAAAGTGCATGATTACATAAATGTGTATAAAAGATTCACTTGGGTAATGTTACTTGGACCTTACGATTTTTACTATATGATTTCACGTAAGTAGCCTTGTGATCCGGTTGGTAATTCATCCAGAGATTCATCCCGTATCGATGTAGAAGACATTGTTGAATAATCACCCATACTGGATGATCCTACGGAGGACTCCGTAGTGGATACATAAGATTGTCTGTTGTTGTAAAAGTGTATCTGAGTGTTGCTTTGCAGATTATTCTTTCTTGGTAATGGTACCGGTGGTGGAGGTACTCTCTTGTTAAAGTCAAATTCATTTCTGAAAGGATTTTCAACAAGTTCATCCTTTCGATTACCAGTTGAATATTCATTGGTGGACTGATACCCTGATCTCAAGTCTTCATGAACGAAACCCTTCTCGGATGAATTTCTTGTAATAATGAATTTACGGTTTTTTGATCTTCTTCTTCTGAATACTATGAACCAAACTAGTATCCCACAAATAAGAACACCACCGACACTACCTATGACACTACCTATAATTGTTTCATTATTAGAAGAAGACGACGAAGAGGTTGGAGTGGTGTCTAAATTCCCATTGAGCCACTTTTGATAATTTGAAACAGGCATGGTGATTGTGGATTTGGGTGCTGAGAAGGTTGTAGATTTTGTCTTTGCAACTGCTAATGTTACCGGTAGCCCTGTTGTAAAAGACGTTATGCTGTCTGTAAAATCGTAGACTTGTGTGTATATGTAATATATCGATTTATCATCAATCGAGCTGGTGTACTCTTGTACTGTTGAGCTGGTTATTATTGGTTGCAGAGATGAACTAGACCATGAAGATTCGGAAGTGGAAGAAGAGCTTCGTATTATGTATGATGAGGATGAGGATGAGGAGGACGAAGATGATGACGAAGACGAGGAGGAAGATGATGATGAGGAAGATGATGATGATGTGCTTGATATAAATTCTGAAGTTGATGAAGTAAATCTCGATGACAATGATGAAGAAGAAGAAGAAGAAGAAGAAGAAGAGGAAGATGATGATGATGATGATGATGATGGTGATGATGTTGATGATGATGATGATGATGTTGATGATGATGATGATGGTGATGGTGATGGTGATGGTGATAGTGATAGTGATGGTGATGGTGACGGTGATGATGATGATGATGATGATGATGATGATGATGTACTCGACTTTTTAATAATACTGCTGGTCTTGGATGTCGAGGAAAAAGGTAAATATGGTAATGAGGTTATTCTTGAGGTATTAGTATATGTAATTGATGAAGTTTGTGAAATAGAGAAAGCTTTTCCTGAGCTTGGTTCCAAGCCAGGCACATTTGAAGTCAAAGTAAAATCTATAGAATAAACTGGGCTGGGTATTTCAGGAGTATAAATTGATGTATTCTGCGATGATGTACTCGAAGGTAACGTTGGAAGGGGTATCGTGGATAATGTTGTCAACTGATCCCATATTCTGAAATCCGTCGAACTATTTGTAGACAAATCTGAGTAAAATGATGTTGGTGTTTCTGATGATAACTGTATTGATATTGGAAGCGCTGGTACAATGGAAGATGACTTCCCCAATGGCGGATCGTCGATAGAAGAAGAAGATGTCATCATATTTGAACTACTATCTGAAAAGAATGAAGAAGGACTCTGAGTCATTTCAATTTTTGAGAAGTTTGCTTGAGATGAACTTGAAGTAATTGCGAATAAGCTTGACGAAGCAGATGTCAGATCTGTAGGTAAAGCAGTTATCTCCTGGTTGACCGAACCTGATAAAGAGGAGCTAATTGAAGATACGATAGATGATGACAATGTTTGCATTGAATCAAAAAAGTTTGTGCTGGAGGTGGAAGCAACGTCGTTAAATGATTCGGGGGTAGTATTTACAGTAGCAGTGACAATGGATTCCGAGGAATGTATGGAACTCTCCCTAGATTGCATATCCATCAAAATAGTTCCATTGGTAAACATAAGTAATATGGAGTGTGCTAATCAGCAAAATGGGTTGGATATCCTTAACAGAGGAAGCTTCAGTTGACAATCTGAAACAATGACAAAGAATTATCCTGTTGCAAATCTTACAGTATCTATTATCTAAAACCAAAAAAAAAGTGCGTTTCTACACTAATCGGGCGAGGATCTCAATATAGATAAGATCAACTATCGAATGAGATGTTGGATATGATAGTGAAAATGAACTATTCTGACTATTGCTCGAGGTTGTTGTAAGTTGAGGGTATACTTTTGAATGTCCATGACATCTGATGAGATAGCTTGTTTTCGTGGCAGTGTGGAGATGATTTAAACAAAAGGCTAAAAATAGACCACTATCCACTCAGACACCATTTTACGCCGAATTTGTAGTAACTCAAGGTGATAATGACAGTTTGAACTTGATAGTCATTGAATAATTCAACGATATAGTATCTTTCTTTTCTTGAAGTGTTCTTAATCTTACTCTGATTGATGCTTGGATAATATCCTATTAATTCAACTTCTCTTTTATATATTGAAAGTCTATAAGCTAAGTAGTACTTTATAATTTTGTTAAGATAGAATCATAAGATTTGTTATCTGTGAAAGGTTACTTCAGTTGATGAAGAATACCCAGATGTTAACAACAGATCTGTTGGATAAGTTTTATCATGTTCGAAGAGCTATTGTAAGATTTTCATAGATGTTTGAAGGTTATCAAACAATGTACAGTATTCTCGTATACATGGCTTTGTAGTTAGACAAGATTTGGTTAAAGGTAATTCTTGAAGCTTCTTTCACTTTCAATTATCAAATTGCCAAACCTCACCTCTTGAATATTATTCACTAAAACAGTCAACAAGTTTTAAACCCTTTCTAATACTGGAGCGTGTTCTTCATGGTATACAAGTTTTAGGATTTTATATTTTTAACTTTAAAATCATTTAGATGTTTTTCAAGAGTTTCCAATTAAAAAATAAATTATAAAATATCAATTAAATAAAATTAAAAAATAACTGAACTTTGAATCTACTCTAAAGACATATATCTATGTCGAAGTAACAACATCCTCGTTCGTACTGATCTCAACTTTATTCGTACTTCAACTGACAGGCAAAATTGGTAGTGTAAAATCACAACTTGATTAACGTAATCTGAAAGGATTCAAAACTGAAACCAATTCTGTAAAGTATTTGGGACTATTTCAACTATTACTTATCAACTTTGGTTTTTATTAGTTGATATCCATAAACCTCCTTAATTAATTGAGAAGAAGATATGATAAAATGTATTTTGACCTCCCTTTTAATCTTCATAAAGAACAATTATTCAGTAATGTCATATTGACAACCTAATCAACTTCTATATCCTTTTCAAAATATCACCTTATATATAAAATATCACCAGTCCTTGATGTTAGTCATTGATATCCATACTTCTTGCTTGCTGCAATGTCACCTATCATTGGGAAATAATGGTTCATATCTTACTAATATACAATCTATACAGAAAATTTTACATGACCTTTTAATCAAACTTCATCTTCTTACCTTGAGAAGGAACAATAGCAGCAGATCCCCTTTGAGCACCAGCTAAAGCAATACTACTCTTCAAACGATTGTTGGCACCCATTCTAGTGTCTCTATTATTATTATAGTTACTCTTTGGCTTTCTCTCTGATGATAATATCTTTCCAACGTGCCTGTCATCAGAGTGTGGAGCAGAACGGTGTTCACGATGTTCACGTTGTTCTGGCTGTCTATTTGGTAAATCAAAGGATCTTCTTGGTCTGTCATCTGATCTTTTCTTTGGTTGTCTTTTACTTCTGTCTTCACCATATTCCATTCTAATTGGTCTTAAGGCAAGTTTCCTGCATGATTTATCCTTTAAGGCATTAGTAGCTCCAGTTTCATCCTTGAAGTCAACAAATGCAAAACCTTTACACTTACCACTATCTTGAAAAGTAGCCATACGTATCTTAGTAATATCACCACAATGCTGGAAATGCTTCTTTAAAACTTCATCAGTGGTGTCAAACGATAAGTTACCAACAAATAATGTTCTTGATGGTGGGTTCTTAGACATAGCAACTAAATCATTTTTATCAGGTCTACCTTCAAAACTCTTTTGATTTTTGATTAACAAGTTTCTACCGTTTAATTGATTTTCACTTAATTTAACAACCGCTTGCATCTTAACCTCGGTGGAAAAATCCATGTAACAGAAACCTTTATTCTTCATCTTCTTAGTATCAGTGAATGTCACTGGCAATTTGACCCTGACGATATCCTTTTCCTCAACTCTCTCTTCTTCATTCTCGTTAGACTTGGTTTTGGCAGTGATAAATCTAATGATATCTTCTTTAGTGGTATCAAAACTTAAGTTACCAATCCAGACACCAAATCTTTCCTGTGATTCTTCCTTTGTAGCATCAGAAGATGTTTCGACACCTTCAGCATCAGCCTTTTTTGCGTTCTCAGCTTCTTGTTCCTTCTTGAACTCATTAATAGAACTTGGATCAATGTTATACTTGGCGTTAATCTCTTCTAAAGTGATCTTACCTCTCCTTAATTGTCTCTTTTGCTTCTTAGATAAAGGAATAGAACTGTTCATATCAATTTCAATTTCATCTTCAGCTTTACGCTTTTTAGTGGGATCTAAAAGAGCTTTTTCAATTGCTTCTTGTTTCTTGACATCATCTTTTTCTGGAGCATCAACAATTACCTTTTCAATTTTGGTATCAGCAGTCATATCTAATACACTAGGGGACTGACCGGAGACTAATTTTTCTAAATCTAACAGACTTTATTTCAACTACTCTCTATTTAATATCTGAAAAATTTTCCGATGAGCTTCCTAAACAATATAAAAAAAATATACAACTATAAAAATTTTCACGATACTGTAATCAAATATATATTAAAGGTAGAGAAAGCGTCAACAAAGCTAGCAATAATGTTATAATATAAAAGGAGAGTGTGCTGAATATGTGATAAAAGATGTATATGAATGGAGGAAGCGCATTTTAGCCCTTTATGGTCTATGCAGTTTTCTCAGTTTGTGGTTCATCTGTGTATTCAGGTGCATCCGCAAGAGGTTCTTCATTACCAGCAGTAGCCTTGACTACGTCAGCATCTTTTTCTGATTTAGCAACAGTCTCCTGAATTGGTTTAGTATCTGTATCATTTTCCTCATCATCATCAAATTCGTAAAATTTGGCATGAGGTTGTTGTTGTTGTTGTTGTGGTATAACAGAATCAGTTTCTATATCTTCACCAGCAGTATAGTCAATAGTTTCCAGTTCTTTAATTACATTATCATTGACATCCAATTCATAAGTAGTCTTTGAGACAAGAATCTTTTCACCAGTTCTAACACTTCTTTTATATTTTCTAACAATTTTAACCTTCTGTTTCTTACCATCAAGGAAAATCTCTCTAGCACCTAAATAGTTATTTTCATTACCTTTATCATCTAAATCATGTGGTAATTCCTTATTTACTACCCATTCCCCATCTACAACAAACTTGAAGTGAAATTTCTCTTCAGGGATACTGAAAGGCAAAGTAATCTTATACATATCCATCTTAGGATCATAAGCCATAGAATAAGATTTAGCCCATTTGTCAAATTCCCCAGTGAGAATTACTGTATGATTGGACTCATGATTTCCTGGCCAAGTAAAAGTATAGTAAAAAATATCAGACATCTTTTTTTCCTCGAGTAAATAGTCAACTAATATTCTATATTCTATATTTTCTACGACGAAAATTCAATATTAACAGTCTATTCACTAATATCTATTCATATCAACCTTTATTTCACGGAGTGATAATTGATTGTATATGTTGTTTGTTTACCCGGATTATTTATTTGGATATTTTTTTATTTTTGTTTTGATGATTTTAATATTTGAGGAAGTTGAAAGTATTGGCGGCTGTTTTTGGGTGGCAACCACAATTGAGAAGAGAGGATAAGAGAGGATAAGAGAGGTGGAAGGTAAGTATGTTGGAGTTGGATTCTGTATTTGATTTACATGGTGATGATTATTCGAGCGATGACTTTGTTTTGGAAGAAGATGAGAGTGAAAAATATAGATCTGATGAGGAACCGCAATTTGAGAAATGTTATATGCCAAATCATTTATATAGAGAGACCAATGGTGAGATATGGGTGTCACCTGATAGGATGAATGTAGAATGGTCTTTTGGTAATAAGATATTGAGACGGTTTAATTTTGAGGAACCTGTGATCACAGCTGGATTTATTGATTTTGAAAATGTTGACAATTGTTTGGTGATTATTCATAAAGAGACTGCACAGGTATATTACTTATCCACAGGAAACCAGACCACAGTGTGTTTTCCGTTTGTTATTTGTAATGCATTTTGGTATAGTAAAGGTTTGATTCTTGAGAGAAATATTGATCCAAGATTGGTAGATATAGATTTGAATTATAAATTTATTACTTTCACAGATCCAATATTACCCTTTGGTACAGTATCTTTTACTTCTAATCAGACTGAGATTTTGAAGGATTCAAATATGATGTTATTCCCAAATTTAAATGATAAGAACAATTTTTCTGTATTATATGACAGTAAGAATAACGTATTTCATATTTATTATACAAGAATTTTGACTCCAAAGGAATCTATGCCATCCTTAACAAATGATAATAAAAACTCACCTATGACCTCAAATTGTAATGAAGAAAATGCATCAACAAATAGTATAAATACAACAAATAGTATACCAAACAATAATATAAAACCACAAACATCAACACAAAGTTTATTTAATTTAGAAAGACGAATATCATCCGTTGCAACACAAATGACAAAAAAATTAGGTAGTGCAGGTTATAAAAATGATAGTATACTCGAGGGATTGAAAAGCGTTAATGATTTACACTTAAATTCACCTAAAATATTACCAAAGCGTAATATATCATCAACTGTAGAACGAATATACAGCAATGCAAACAATAATATATTGAGCAGTAGTAATAATATTGATTTGACAAAGAATGGAAAGATTGATTTAACAAACACAATCAATTCAACATCCACAATGACTGCTCTTAATTTAGAGCATAGTATGGCTTCACCTATTCAACTACAAAAAGATCTAATTAATCAATCTGTAACATCAAAGGACATATCTTTGGTTAAAGTCTCTTCAATAACTTTACCATCTCATATTAGGTTTGATACCAAGCAAAGATTAAGGTCTTTAAGTTGTGTACCGTTAACATATCAAGATAAAGAGGCGATAATAATCTTTGATAAAGAAACAAATTTTTGTAAAATTTGGCAAATAAATATGATCCCTGATATTGTCAACTCAATTTCATTCAAGGTTTACGGTAATTCCCCACCAAATATGATCAATTTATCAAATTTCAACAAGGATTTATTATTTGATAATAAAACGCAAAGGGTTTTGAGGATAAAAAATATTATCTCTTACAATTTTATTTACCATGAAAATCATGAAATAACAGGCCAACTAATAATAATATATGAAGAGACTGAGGATGTGATTATCTACAACCCATTTATTGATACGTTTTCTCCAAAATTGAATGTCCCATGTAATTTGCCAATTGAACCACACAGGAAATCAACGGTTAGAGACTTGTTTCTGAATTCAATATATTTAAAATTAGAGAGTTCATTACTCACTTACCCAACAAATAATTTTACAAAGCTATGTTTCAAGGCACTGAAATTAATAGCTCCATCTATTCAGTTTCATAGTATTCTATTTCTGTGGCAGTTTATCGTAAATAAACGAATGACAGAAGTAACAGATAAGACATTTGGTGAATTTGATGCTTTGGAATGTCTTTTGAAAAAAATATTACTACCAAGCTATGAAAATGAAGCCGACCAAACTCTACTTAGCGATACTCTTTTTTTGAAGCTAATAAATGATCCAACGGATAACTTAAAGACTCTGATGCCAAGGATAATTATGGGATTTCACTTAATCAGAGAAGAGTTAGTCCTTAATGTAATTCAGAAGAACACATTCACAAAATTGAACAAATTTCTGGCTTTTGCTATAAATGCAATGAATTGGCCACATCATTGGAAATTGTATTACAACATCGAGGAAGAGTTTGTAGCGTCTGATTTGAAATTTGCTCATCCACTAGATGAACCGCCATCGATAATGAAATCATTGTATAGTATCACTGAAAATAGTCAAATCCCAGTTACTCAATTTATTAGTTTTTCACTGCTAATAAATGCTGATTCAAATGTTGATTTAGTTATGACACCCAAATGTTTCAAGACTTTAAGACTATATGAAATAATTCATTCGCCTGATTTCGCAAATGAATACATCCTAGAAATTTTGACACAGTTGAATATAACATTCAATGAGATACAAACATATCCTATTGGCATAGCTAAACCAATAAAAAACTTACTAAAATGTATACAAGATAAAGTTTCTAAACCTGACGTAGACTTGAACCTATCTTTAATTTCAAGATCTGATTTACAAAGATGTATCGATATTACAACGAGAAACAAAAAGTTCAATGGAAAAACGGATAGGAACAAGAATACTAGAATTAACAATCATAGCAAGATTTATTTACAGCAGTCTGATAAGAAAAAGAAACCGAGTAACATTCTAACTATTTTATCTGAAGTTGTCAAATCAACTCAAGAGTCAAAGGCATCCTTCCCATCGTCGAGCCTGTTGGATGAAAGTACAAGGGGCAAAATTGAAAGTATCGACGAGGACCTGAAGCGGAATACTGACCTAATTTTTCCCAATGATCAAAGATTCAAAGAAACATTAATATTATTAAATAATTCAATTCCTCAAAAGATTCACTTTGTAGCAACTAGCACTGAATACACAAAAGTCCTCGCCAAGAGAAAGATTTTTGTTAGAATCATAGCATTAAGGATGTGCACATCAGGTATAGGTCATGGTGCTATAACTTACTCGACAGAAATGCCTTTATCAACAGAGAAATATACGGTTCTTCCTTTAAACCACTCAGTTATTTTTCCCAATGGTACCAAATTGAATATTGATACTAAGGATATCAATGAAAAGCTATTGATGTGGGGCGAGTTTCATTCAGGCGTCTCAAGCGCTTTGAAAATTTCTACAACTGCACCAGGTATCACAGGTAGTTGGATTTCATACAACAAACCTCCTGTATTAGATGCAGCTTTTGGTGGGTTTTTGTTAGGGCTTGGGCTTAACGGTCATTTGAAAAACCTAGAGGAATGGCATGTTTATAATTACTTGAGTCCAAAATTGACATTTGTCAGTGTTGGTTTACTATTGGGAATGTGCGCCAGTTGTAGAAAGACAAAAGATTATAAACTTCTCAAAATCCTTAGTGTCCATGTTGTTGCACTATTACCAACCGGTTCCAATGATTTGAATATTGACATAAATGTCCAAATGGCTGGCCTAATTGGACTTGGATTAGTAATGCAAAACTCTCAAAGCAAAAAATTGAGTAATGTGCTCTTAAACCAGTTAAGATCTCTTGTTAAAGTAGGTGATGAACTTGTATCAATTGAAAGTTATAGAATTGCTGTTGGTATTACTATTGGGCTGATAAACCTAGGATCCACTAATTCCTTCATTAGGAAAAGTGATGAAGACGAAGATGGTGGAAGAAGCGAGACATATATCGACTTGAATATGAATGAAACTACAGATGCAATAGAAGAAGCTGAAATGAAAGATTTAGACATGAACGAAAAACTGACAACAGAGTTATTAACCATTCTCAACGAACAATGGGACAAAGAAAATGATTGGATACCTGAGAATTCTCAGATTGGCGCCATTATGGCACTCACATTTATTTTCTTGAAGAGTAACAATGGTGAGATTGCAAATAAAATCAAACTTGACGCTGATCCAGATAAAAATATTCACTGTAGACCAGAAATATTCTTATACAGGGAGTGGTCTTTTAATATGATCCTCTGGGACTTAATTGGTGATGATTTATCATTTGTCTTAAATGATTTAGATGTCATGAGAAAGGGAATTTATGGCTCTACAATTAATTCTGATATGTTACCGACATATTTTTTGATTGCAGGTAGAGTATTGTCAATGGGATTCAAATTTGCTTCTAGTGGTAATCTCAAAGTGCGTAATGTTCTAATACAATTAATAGATAAATTTTTGCCCTTTTACCAATATCCAGGCTCATATAACAAGGGCGAATTCAAGAATATTGACTTCTTAATGGGTATCAAGGGTATTAATGTACTTGTCAATACACTGATAGTTTCTGTTAGTATGATTATGTGTGCAACTGGGGATTTGGAGGTGCTAAGAAGAGTCAAATACTTGCACGAAGTGGTAACAGGTAGATATTCTGATTTGTATGAGGAAACATTTGAAAAATCCAAGAGTGCTCAAAAGACTCAAAACTTACAAATGAATACAGAAACTACTACGGATACGATACAAATTGATGAGGACACTTCAATGCAAGAATCAAATGAAACCTCAGAAAACCTGGACTATGCGGATGGGGAGAATCCTTATATTGAAAGTCAGAATGAAAATATTGAACATGAAAATCATTATGAGAAATACATTGCTACAAATATGGCATTAGGATTTCTCTTTTTGGGGTCAGGCCAATACGCACTGAAAATCTCAAATCTGGAGTCTATCGCATATCTAATGATGACCGTGATGCCGTTATACGCCAGTGAATACTCTTTGGAAGAGCTAAAACACTTTTGGACTTTATCTGTTGATCCAAGATGTCTTGTAATTAAAGACGCATTGACGGAAAAACCTATCAATGGTGTAATTGTCGAAGTGACACTTGAAACCAATGAAAGGACTTCTCCGGAGGTTAAAACATTGATCACTCCGTGCCTACTCCCAGATATTAAGACAATCAAGACTTTGAGGATAGACATGGATAATTATTATCCTCTAGAGCTGACTTTCAATGAACAAATGAGGGCAGTTGATTTCTTTAATAGTGGTACAATAATATTTATTCAACCCAAAGATAGCGATTTGCCTAGTTTTCAAAATGTCAAAGACATAGAGATGGCTCTAAGAACCAAAATGAACGAATTTGGAGATCCAGGTATTCGAAGAGCAAATCCAAAACATTTTGCAGATCATTTGTTCGAGAAGTTAGGGATAAGGGATTCAACAATGGTTGAATTCACTACAAAGTCGAATCGGCTTACACCAGATGATCAATTAGAGAATTTAAATCTGGAAATGCTTTGTTCTGATAAAAATAGTGGGGATGTTGTGAATTATGAGATTGCATTATGGGGGAAGCGGAATAAGAAATGATATATCTAACTCAATAAAGGAAGTAAATATATATCTATATACATATATGAAGAGCAAAACAAGTTCATTATAGATGATTTTTAATGATTGGTTCTTTTTCATTTGACTTCTTGTAGTACTTTTTATTGACTAGGATGTGAATATTTGATTAAATGTTACCCAATTTTTGACCCATTTTAACTCTGTCACCTACTTTGACATCGAATTTGAAGTCAGAAGGTGCTTCAAAACATAGTACGACTGTACTGCCTAATTTGAAACCACCCATTTCTTCACCCTTTACCAAAGGCATACCACCTAATAGTTTGGACGCACTCTTGTAAGTTGCTTCATAACAAGTTAATGGTTTTGGTTTCAAATGCTTTTTCAATTTGACATTTGTTACTAACTCTTTGTCAAAATTTAGTTTTATTGAACCAACATTTGTAGCACCCACTGGAGTCATACTAAAAAATCCATATTTCCAATAACCTAGTAAAGCAACACGTTCATTCAGTACAAACAAGTTTGGAAAATTATGCTGGAAATAAGGAGCCACAGAAAATAACCTACCAGGGAAATATCTACGGAGCTTACAAACCCAATTGACTGGAGAATGATAGTGATGATAATCACCAGGGGATAAGTATATGACAGCAAAGAATAATTCGATATTTTTCTTTGGGTCACTATCAAAGAATCTAAAACGTGGAATATTTAGTGAAAGTTCATTCAGTAATTTCAAAGATTTAGTCGTTGTTGCTTTTGTATCAGCTAATCTTGTCTTGTCACCCTCATGTTCGAAGTCGATATATTGTGTATTTTCTTCTTCATCAGATGATGAAGATATAGAGTTTGGTAAATCGTCACAACTGACACTAAATTTATTTAATCTAGCAAATTCGACATCCTTCTTTTCATCTTGGGCTAAATTGAGTGAGGATTCACTTCTTGTTAGTAAGGGATGATCATGCGTTCCCAAAAATTCTTGAATAGAGTAAGTGAGTCCCTTGACTTGTTCAATTTGACCATCTTCACTATTAACGGTACCAATTTGTAAAATTTGACCGTCACTTGGGGACACAACTACATTTTCATCCATATCGATGGGTCTTAACTCTGGTTTAAGATTTCTATAGAAAAATTCTGATAAATTAGCATAATGAGTCAAATCTGGATCTACCATTTCATCGATTTGAACATTAAATAGAAATGAATAAAATCTAAACCCAATCGGTCTTAACCAGATAGGTAAAGTATATGAATTAACTTGACCCCATAACCTGGAGATAGCATTCAATGGGAGAGTGGAATAACAAAAAAACATCCAATCATTGTTGAAGATCTTAATACGTTGGTACATTATATCTCTTTTGCGGTGTTTCCTTGGAGTCTCTTCTGATTTATCATCATAATCAAGGGTACCATTATGGCTTCTTGAAGCCAAAATTATAGTACCTACAACAAGTGTAACACCTGTAAGCATAGCCCATTTCATAGAAACCAATCCTGGAGGATCCAGTCCCTTCTTTGTTGAATTTGGTTTAGTGGCCATTGCTCTAGTGGCCCCCAACTTGCTTTTGCTAAAGAGATGTGCTGTTCTATTTCTAAACTGGATCCTCGAGGAGAGACCCGAGATGCGTATTCTACCACTAAGCATACTCTTGCCCTGCACAAGCACTGATCCTCCTAGCATTGCTTTGTCCTTTAGACTCACTGATTGTGTTTCTTTATGGTGGTAAACAGTAATAGATAAAGCTTTAAATATGAAGTTTTTTATATACGCGTCGCAAAATTTTTCAGTCATTGGCTAAGTTGATAGTTACAAGTAGCATAATGAAGAGAAGTTTGCTATTAACTAGTGTCTTTCTAAGCAATTGAAGGCTATATCTGTGAGAAGAGTGTCCTTGAAGTATAGTTGTCCCCTGAGAATGTCTCCTGGGGCGAGAGGTCCCACTCCAGCAGGAGTTCCTGTTAAAATTATGTCACCTGGGCAAAGAGTCACTGATTGAGCAATATGGGAGACTATAGTGGGCCAATCGTTTAACATTGATCCACAAGTATCCTCTTGGCGTAGCTGACCATTGACCTCACAACGAAGTTTGAAGAGGGAGGGTATGGCCTCGAGTGGGACGTTGTTGAGGTCGAGAGACTCGATGGGGATCAATTCAGAGATAGGACAGAATGTATCGAATCCCTTGGCAATAAACCATGGCAATCCTTTCTTCTTGGCTTTAAGTTGCACGTCTCTAGCGGTAAGATCGAACGCCAGGGCTACACCACTAATGTTTGAGAGTAAATCTGAGAGTTTGTATTCTCCAGGAACAACATTTGAGACTCTGTCTTTCATTACTAAAGCCAGCTCGATTTCATGATGGACCTCGGAACCCTTAGGAAGCAGAATTGGTGATGGGTTAGTGCCATCCTCATTTAAACCATTGAAAGTAGCAGATCCACTGACTCTGGTTGGATATGGACCAGGTGTAATCAAAGACGAAGTGGGTTTTGAAAAGAAGAAAGGTTCCGTTGGGATTGGATTATTTAGTTCCTTGATATGTAGAGCATAGTTTCTGCCAATACATACAATCTTACTCACTTGTTTGAGATATTGGAAGCTCATCTTGTTCAGCTGTTGTTCTGGCTTCTTGCTTCTTGTAGTTAGTAGTTGTTGTTTAAGACTTTCCGAAAAATAATTTATCAAAATATTGACATCTGATGGTGAGTTGAGAGCAACATGGCTTTTGTAGAGACTGTCTCTGTCGGCCTGGGGACTTTATCATGAATTATTGACATATATTACTTACATTATGGATTACACGAGTATTTGCTGAAATATTTCTACCGTGTGAGTTAAGAGGGCCTATTAGTGGTATAATGACGATCGTCGTTGTGATGATGGAGTCAACACTCATAGAGGGTTTAGGTTGGCCTTTCAGTGCCGTTATTGTAGACACCCTCCTTCTTGATCTCCGGTTGTGCATTTTGCTGTTCGAGTTGCTGTGATTGCAACATCTCTTGTTCGTTTCTTATTTCAATTGGGTTAGATCCGTTTCTTTGATACAGATGAGTGTCATGTATCATCTGCCTCATATGATTGATCAATGTCAGAGATCCATTCAGATCGTTATTCTTGACAGAATTCTCTAAAAGATCCAATAGAGCTGTACCGCTAGTTTTGTTTTGATTGGGATAGCCAGAAAATTTGTTTAAAACACCAGACATATTTGAGTATTCTTCTTCATAAAACCTCAAATCAGATTCAATCTTTTTGATATACTCCTTCTTTCTTTTTCTAAACTTGGATGCAGCAACACGATTACGTTCCAAAAACTCTTTTCTCTTACGTTCTTCATCCTCTGCAGTATCTTCATCATTAACCTTAACAGAATCAGATGTCATAGAATTGACTCGAGACCCATTACTGTTATTATTATTATTATCATTTGTTGCTTCCTTCTTTGTCGTACTAGATAGTACGGACAATTTTTTCTTTATGGGTTCCTTCTTGATCATTCTCACTCTCTTTCTACTAGTATGACCTACATTATTACTCTCTGATCCAAGCGGCACAATAGACGTACTTCTCGTTGTAGCGTTTATTGCTCCAATGGCAGTTGTACTTGCGCTCGCGGTTGATTCTGCTGTATTATTATTATTACTTGTTGTTGTGCCTGTCACTGGTGTCGTTGTACTTGGAAAACTTGAGTATCCTAAAAGGGCACTTATACCTGGAGTGAATGGAGCTGGGTCTATAATCTTTGATGCATTGGCAACAGTTCCCATGGGACTCTTTCTGTCTCCTAATGTGGGCAGTATATGAAAGGGAGCTGTACTATTAAGAGCTCCGGGAGTTAAACCTGACCTTATGCTCGACTCATTAGGTGTCAATCCTGTACGAGGCAAATACGGAAGAAAATCACCAGTTGATTGTTGTGCAATATTGGAGGTTCCTCCTGATGTACCACCATTAATATTATTCCCATCTGAGCAGCCCTCTGGTCTTAAAAGTCCTGGAGAGAGCACTAATGGTGGTAATTTCTTTGATCCACCAGGTGTCAGGATTGGAGGTGACATTATTACTGGACGTTGACCATAAAACAATGGGTTTGTAAACTGAGCATGAGATGCAATTCTTGCACTGGTTATTCCTGAACTTCCTCTAGATGGAGCCAAAGGATTAGGTAAAGAATTAGGTGAAGTCACACTAGATCCCGTGGTATTAATGGAGGGTTTCGTGGCAAAACTTTGTTCAAATGGGTTAGGTTCTAGATTAAGTGAAGAAGGAATGCTCTCTTTCTCTATGGTTTCCCCTGGACCCACTGAGGTAGCTCCTAAGGTCATAGTAGAGGTACTGTTATCAGGATCGGGGTTTGACATTGTACAATAAGCCTATAAAACGTAGACGTGTCTGAAAACTTAAAAGCGCTGGACCACTGACAAGTTAATAGCAGCTAGTTGGCAAAGCTATTATACCGGTTCAACAGACCTTTGAGGTGGATCTTTGTATCAAATTGATGTATTCTTTGAATTGTGCAAAAGCCACTTTTGATTTTTGAATTGTTAATCTGGAAAAGTTTGTCATGTTGAAGAAAACAAAATCACATTTGATGTTATTTTGAACAAATAAAAGATGTTAAAGTGCTTAGGAAGTGGGATTCAATGAATTCAATTGAATTGTTACTTGATAAGGCCATCAACTGGTCTTCAAACAGCAGATTGAGCTCAAATTTGGAGCTCGTCGCTTTATACGACATACTTTTGTTTAATGATTATTACTTTCGTTGTCAATGTCTACAATAACAGTTTGTTTAACTATATAACAGTCTATGGCTACATTTACACATTGTTGTGTCTATTTACGTCCGATCCAAAATTCGCCGTTCTCTCCCCGGTTGATCTGTCTTCTGAGATGTCTGCTTAGCAAGACACCAGCTTCGTATCTTTCCTTGGTCTTTTTATCTAGGTACTCTTGCAATTTCACTAATGCAACCTTGAGCTTCTTGGTATCATCGATAGTCAGGTTTCCCTGGTTCAACATCTTACCCAAATAATCAATTTCTTTCGATAATTTGGTGCATTTGATGCTCAATTGTTCATGTCTTTCCTCCAGTCTGAGTATATTTTCTTGTTCATACATTTCCTCACGTCTTAGTTCACGGGCCTCTATTTCTTCCTTTCTTCTTTCAACAGGGTTTTTAGCATTAGATGTTGTAGAACTTACACGACTAGATTTCTCCTTGTTGGTACTACTTACTGAGATGACTCTGAATGGGTTGGACCCACGAGAGGAAACTCTACTATCACCAATAGGTGAATGTTTTTTTGGTAGCACAATTTTGGAAGCATCCTCGGAAGTAATAATCTGTGAAACATTACGCTCTTTTCTCATTGTAATCTCAGATGCAGTATGAACTTGTCCATCATTCTCATCAAATTCTTCCCATTCATCAACGTCATCTTCATCATCATCGTCATTGTCATCGACGCTTTGCTTTTTATGTATAGAGTCATTATTATTTGTATCCCTTAGGTCAGTGAATTTCTCACGAATGATCTTTACATGTCCATCATTGACAATTAATGGTGGTGTATTCCTTTGAACGGGTTCATTTTCAATCGCCTGAAGACCTTCTTTGATGCTTTGCAATTTATCTGAGGAATGTGAATCTGTCTGAAGGATGTCAATAGTTGGCGACTTTTCATTGGAGTTTGATTCTGTTGCGGATTCAATTGTTTGTTCCAGTGTGGTTTGCTTGACAAATTGTTTTCCAGCAGACTTTTCATCCACCAAGTTATCTGTTCCATTGTCTGTTCCTTCCTGTTTTAATGGTTTCTTATCTTCTGGTTCACACTCTTGTTCAGTCTTTTCTACAATAACATGCTCTGCTTTATCTTGTTGAGTCTCTACTTCTCGATGTTCCTTTACGGTTTCATTTTCGACACCATCGAGCTTCGATTGTTCTTCATGTTCAGGAATATGTTCCGTCTGCTGAGTTCCATGAACTTCTTGTGGAGCAACTTTACTTTCTGCAATTTTATCTTGAATGTCAATTTCAGTCTTCTTGGCAGCATCTTCCAATTCAGCTTTATCAATTGTACCAATCTCGTTAGATTCGGAATTCTCGAGATTCAAAAGCACAGATCCCTTCAAATCACCGTCCCCGCTATCATTTCCAAGCTCCAGCGGTTGAGTGTCATCACCATCCTCAGTCATCTCCTTCTCAACGTCCCTTGGATGACCTATATTCAAATTGTTGTCAATCATCTGGTTCATCTCATCAATATCAATCTCAATTTGCGAAAGTCTCTTCTTAATCTTTTCCTGATCCAATCCCATATCCTATATCACTATGATGCTTGAACTATTGGTTTTATAAGTAGTTCACGTACTTATTCATTATATCTCTTATAAGCAATCAACATGAATATTTTACGTGTACTTGAAATTTGAAAAGTCGCGATGATCTTGAAATTATCTCAAACGGTGAGTGATATTTCAACATTTAAGATGCTATATTGAGAGCCACAGGCACTATCTAGAGTGCTTGTAGTCTGCTACTGCGCTTAGTCGGTACTGTTCAGTTGCTAATTTAAGTTGTCTGTGCTGCTTGTTAAAGTTTAAACCATGGATAGAGTACGATCTTTAATTGGGAACAGAAGAAGAAGAACGTCTAATAGACAAGAATTTGGACTACTCCAGGAGGTACAAATAGATAGAGAGAGCATGCTCGAGAGTCGAGCTTTGAGAAATGTAGATTTGGACACTTTGAATGATGCAAATACAATCATATCTGATGATGAGACTCTAAATACTTTTATATCCGAGAGTAATACAATTGGTGATCTCCAGAGACAGGGATATGTTAATAGAGCTCCTCACTTTAATTCTATTAGGAATATGCCCTTTATTTCTATTTTACTTACAAGAGGGTTTTTTGTATTTCCTAGTGAGAAATCTTATAGTTGTTTCTTAAATAATAAGAGAAAATTCGATACAGTTGATCCAAAGACTGCTTTGGGAGTACCCTTATTCCACGCTGTTCCAGCAACTTTGATAAAATCTATTTTTGGTAATAAGAGTGAACCAGTTATCAAGATTTATAAATATGAAATATCTTTAAACAATGATCAATCAACTACTTATCCAAATTATGAAACTATATTCCAAAATGATACATTCCAAATCAAGAAATTCGAATTTTGTACCATATATAAACAACGAATATTACAGCCAAATATGGACAATGATATCAAAATCAAGCATGTTTTGCATTTTTACAATGGCCAATCTATAGACATGCACAATTATAATGATAGAAAGGATATAGATACGATTTTAGATGATTTACCGCTTCGTTGGTTTGGTTTCTCAAGTTTTGCTTCCCCATTTGGATCTAATGATATCAAGTTACTTATCTTAGATGATAATATGCCCACGTTTGTCGATAACTATAATAATAATAATATAGATTCAACAGTGACAACAAGACCATTGGGATATCTGCCAGTATGGGCAAAATACTCAGATGATAATGTCACAATGTTACCAAAAAGAAGAACTTTAAGGCTAGCAAATTTAGAAATGAAGGAAACTTCAAGGATAGACAGTACTATGACTCCACACCAGATAGATTTCAATTCAGGTTCATTAAATATACCTTGGAATACACAAGTATTGACTTGTATGTGCATGCTTTTACACGAATATGAATCAAGAAAGGAGAGAAGACACGATAATAGATCCTCTGAACTAAACAATAATGCATAATATATGGACCTTTGACAGATAGTTATTTTTCTTTAAATATGTAATAATTCATTTATGTACTCAACGATTTCTCTTACGACGTTCATTGTCCTGTTGATGATTATGCTGATGACGGTGTTGGTGGTCATGTCTGTCCCTAGATGTTGGTACTCGGTTGTAACCAAACATATTATTGTACCATTTGACCATATTACGAGGAGGTTCACCAAATACCATATAATATTCACAGAACATACAAATTGGTTTTTCTGGTTCAATCAAAACAGAAAAGTCTGGTTTTTGTTTCTGCCCATCACTGCTGTTTGCTGATACATAATCAAACTCATGATAATTATAATTTTTGAATTTGGAGACACCTTGTTGTTGCTGTTGTTGTTGTGAATGCTGTGAATGCTGTAATTGAGATTGATGACTATGGGTTTGCTGATGATGTGGACAAAAAGAATCATCATGTTCATGATAATCTTGACCTTTCATATTTCTATTGGCCTCAATTAAATCAATTCTTTCACCAGGATCTTCTCCTCGACTTGTATCCATCTCGAGGCTATGCAATTTTGATTCATGTAAAACTTGTCGTCTTGCATCATCAATGGTTTCATTTATATTTGTTTCATCGTTACTGTCTGCGTCCTCAGTGATATTAAGCTCATCGCCATTTACAACTGCATGTAATCTACCATGGGCATCTGTTGTAAATCCACCTGGTAATACAGATTCGATCATCTCAGTAATCCTTCTACCAATCCCATCTGGTGTATCATTCAAATCCTGTGTTTCGTAGTCAAATATTATTTCAGCTTCCTCTCCATTAATATGAAGTTCAGGGTCAGGAAAGCTATCATCCAAAAATTTACTCTTATAATATCGAAATGCCTCTGAACCATTGACTGCACCATTCATCCCATGATCGAGTATCATCTCAGCTTCATCATTTGAAGAATTCTTGATATGATAATTGCTTTGATTGTCAATCTCCACTATGTCATCATCATTATCATTATCATCATTATCAGCTCCCCCAGCTGTACAGGCTATCATATTTTCACCAAGACTCGATGGCTGGGGCAAATCTTCTTTACTATTTCCATTTCTTATGACAAACTGCATCGAATGTTGCCCATTTTCAAACACTTTTCTATCTTGTAACTGGTTAGATAGGATCTTTGTCAATGTTTTGACACCTTCTTGCATCATGACATCTATCGGCAGTGGGCCATCTTTAGACACTACCTCTATAGAGGTGCTACCAGTATTATTGTTATTCTTAGAATGAGTTCCCATGTTAGTCGTGTCTGGTTAACGGATATCTCTATATTTGCTTCTTCTTCTCTTTTTATATTGTATCTTCAGCTCATCTTTAATTTCTTGATTTTAAAATTTTTTGCAAAATAAAAGACGGTTCAGTTATCTATCGATATTTTGATGATGACTTACAAAAGTCGCTTTATTGAGAGTAAATGCATTTATATACACATATCAAATACATATTATGGAATTGAGTCATTTACAAATTGTATTGATATACATTTGATATCGAATAAGTTGTTTCATTCTTCAATTATGTTGGATAAAGTCATATTATAGGTGAACTCGGTTACCATAACGTCTAATTTCTCTTTAAGGTACGTTGTTTTTCAGCATTTTGGATAACTTTCTCCTCTACAAATAGACCCTTGCGTCTTCTCACACTGTTCATATGTTTGGCTGCAATATTAGCTCTGTCTGCTTTGTCACCTAATTCTTCTAGTTCTTCTTCCGTCGTTGGAACCCAAAATGGATCCAAGTCGATACATTCAAAACCAGAGAACACTAACTGTGGTTGCGCAGCACCTGATGTCTTCTTACGAATATCTTCACTTAACCCAAAGGCCTCCACAACAGGAATGTGTGCTTCAATTTGGAAAAATGGTGTACCTTCCTTCATTTCTTCAGAGACAATTTTACCTTGTCTTTGTTGAACAACGGCATATACTTTACCCAAAACATCAACAGATGTTTGAATATCACATGAGTACATGGCCCACATCATTCTTGGAGACCAATCTAGAAAAGATTCATGGATTTTATCTCTTATGCTGGTGATGAATCTACCAGAAATATTTGGAATTTCTGTTTGATAATATGGATCCTCAATCTCTGCAATTTCCTCATCTGACATTTTGTGAATATCTTCAATAATGACACACATACCTTGCACTGGTTCATTTGCTAATGGACCTTCATTTACAGATAATTGGAAACCATTGATAACCGAATTAGCAAATTCAAATTCAGGTACAGTCGGGTCAAATAAACTGCCCAAAAGATTATTCTCAGAAAGTAATATATTACAACCAACTCTCTTTGGACCAAATGCAGCAATTTTAGATAAACCGTCCTTGAAGTATTCTTTAACCTTGGTGTCATTCTCTAAGACTACTGTAAACTTCTTTATGAACGCTTCACGATTCAATGCAGTCGATATTTCTGCATTTTCAGAAACAGCAGCATCAGAGGTTTCGTCACCAAAGTTTTCCTTAATGCTTAATTCATTTTTGTCTAAGAAAAGTGTGACATTTTCAGCTAATGGAATAGTTCTTACTCTAAATTTGTAACAGCCAAGTGAAGTTTCGACAACACTTCTACCTAGTTCTGAATTCTTTGGTGGGTTCATCTCTTGAGTAGATAAGAATGTTTCCCTGTATGGGATAGCTGGATCAGAATGAGAAATCTCAATATCAGCAAATCTTTCGTGTAAATCCTTCAAACATCTTTCTAAATGTAATTCACCAGCACAACATAGAATATGTTCACCATTATCAGTGACGTAAGTCTGGACACAAGGATCTGCTTGATTAAGTAGTTTTAAACCTCTAACCAATTTGTGCGACTCTGTTGGATTAACGGGTTCAATGGCAACACGTACAATTGGAGTAGTGTGAAGATTTATCCCTGCTAAATTTATTCCATGAACACCCTTTTGAATCAATGTACCATTCTTTAAGATTTTACCTGCTAGACCACCGATACCAACGATATTACCTGCCGGACATTCATCTAACGGGACCAATTCTTTACCCATGAATAGGTAAAGGCTAGTTATTATCGCTGTTTGAATATGTTCAGTTGGATTAGCTGGATCATACTTTGGACCCAATACTGAAATTTCTTCACCTACTTTTAAGCTACCACTGTAAATTCTTGCAAATCCAATTAATACTTCATCTTTTTCATCAAATAAATCTTCTTCATCAATCTCTGGAATCTCTATCTTCTTCAGTCCATCACCATTGAGTTGTAGTGGTTCCTCTTCTTCATATTCAAACATGGAAGCCAAAGGATCATTTGGATCAACATCTGTAGGAACGAGATCCGGAATGAACTCAGAACCTGATTCACCCTTATCATTTTCGTCATCGTCAGCTTCAAATTCGAAATCCAGATCCATAGCAGGAGCTGGTTCTGTAACAATCTGAAACGTGTCCTTCAACTTCTTTGGTTCAACTTTAGCATCTACGTCAGGTGTGGCAACAGTATCGTTAGCCCTCTTGTACAAATCATAATCTTGCTTTGAAGAATTATCTGTAACTTCTAGCTTGGACATGTTCTCTACCATTTCAGCCCTCTTTGCTGCATTTAATGCTTCTTCTCTTGCTCTTCTACTTCTTTCCATAATTTGTTCTGGCGAAGAAGAATCACCTGCTTCAATTGGTAATTCTGCTCTTGGAATAGAAATAATCTTTGATACATAAGCCGAAGTTGGTCCATTTCTATCACATTTAGACATTGCACTTAATAACTCTTCATTGACAGAAGTGGTATCGATATTCTTACCTAAAATGGTATCTAATCTATCCTTTTGTGATTCCTTTGGTGACGGTAATTTCTCAATGACAGTTAGTAAAATAGCTGTGCTAACAGGAAGCCATTGACTTATAATTGTTTTCAATAAATTTTTATCATCCTTTGATCTTAAATCTCGAGGTTGTAAAGTGATATTTAATGCTTTGATGATCTTTGAAATTGCTTCATTATTTCTTTCCCCAACAACATTTTCATATATTTTCCAAATATTATCAAGAATTAAGGAGACAAATAAAGGTTTGAGATTTCTACCTTTCAAATTCTTATTATTTATAATTTTTTTAGTCTTTGGATCCAAATAAAAATCACCCCAAAGAACTTTTTGTAGATTTTCTCTCTTTGCACCTAATCTATTTTCATAAAATTTAGCTAATTGACCAATATTAAAACCCCAACCATCTATTGCAGATGCAAAGATGACATTATTATTAGCTGGATTAAAATATATATCAGAATCATCTCTTTCGATAAATTCTGCATTCTCATTTTGTTCTAATCTTTCTCTCCAATTAAGATCATCAAATTGTCTTTCACCGGCAAAAAATGAACCAATAACAGAATTTACCTGTTCAATGACTTTATTCAAATGTAAATATGCCTCTTGTGGTGTTAATTGTAATTCAGTAATCAATCTATCAATTTTATTAAGAACTAAAATGGGTTTTAATTTCTCTACCCAGCATTGTCTAAGTACAGTGATTGTTTGAGAACACACACCTTCTACAACATCTACCAAAACAACAGCACCATCACATAATCTTGACGCTGCACTAACCTCTGATGAAAAATCAATGTGTCCTGGAGAATCTATCAAATTAATCAAATGTTCATTAACTAAAGGAGTATCCTTCCCCTCTTGTTTGTGTAAAATTCTAAAATATAAAGAAATAGCAGAAGATTCCATTGTAATCCCACGTAATTGTTCATCTGGTCTAGAATCTAAGAAACGAATCTTACCAGCTAATCTTTGTGAAATGATCCCATTAGAGGCAAGAAGAGAATCCGATAGGGATGTCTTACCATGATCGACATGAGCAACAATACAGATATTTCTGATACATGATGCATCATTTTGTAAACGCTTAAATGTTTCTGGACCAACTCTTACCATTTCCTTTAACGTCGATTTACTGACAAGTTTCTTGCCATGTAAAATATGAGATTTCAATGATTTTTCATCCTTTAATAAAATATTTCCGATGAGATGAAATGAAAGATTCAGTTACTTTTATATATTGTGACAAGATGAGAAGACAGAGATATGAATGAATCAGAAGGGAGTAAGAAAGAATTTGAAGGAGGTAGTTCTAATATAAAAGCTTTGGATGAGAGTATATGTCCTGATTGTAATACTTCATTACAAAAATGTCTTATTCAGCAAAACTATGCTATGGTGATATGTCCCAATACTGAATGTGGATATCCATTTAATCAAAATGAAGTACTTGACAATTTAGTATATGTAGATGATACTGAGATATTAGATGGTGCTAAGGCAAGGCTAACAAAGAATAAGTAGTCATTTCCGAACCTAGTTGTCCAAACTTATAAATGTTTTTACATGATCCAAAAAAAAAAACACAATGCTAATGACCCTTCAAGATGGATCTATCTAAGAGTGTGTATTTGATGAAAATGAGAATCAAATCTGCACAAACTGCTAACTCAATCTATTTTTCAATCATATGTAACTATTTACTGACAATATTGAATCAACAGAGTTGAAATATGACTGTTTAGTCTGTACACCACACAATATATACTTTATAGATTATATAAAAAAAAAAAATATGAAAAATTCAGTCAATAAAAAAATTGCGTCTCATAAATTTGATTTCCGCTTTGCTTAGACAGGCAATTTCTTATGGCCAGTCTATATCACTGTCCCGCTACAGAGAGAAACCCAGCCTGGAGGGTTTGCGGTAACAGGAGTTCTTTCCTGCAAATTTATGACCCGCCCTCATTCTCGGAACATTAGAAACGATATCAATGTATATTGAATATTTCAACAAGTTGTGCTTCAAGTCGGTTTGAACAAATCACACAAGAAATTACGATCAGTAAATATGGGTATGTACATTAGACGAGACCTGAATTGAATTAGATGAAGGGTGTGTGTTAGCGATTTTCCTTTCAATACAACTGGCGACTTACCAATGGATACAATTTATATGATATTGAACATAAAAATGTATGGAATCCAGCGAACTTATAGCAACATTATAGGTTTAAACCCACATTTGACGCAACAAACATATCCCTTTCCATTGAATTTATAACAAGCAAACTACTTTACTAACATAACATATTCTCATCAATTTTGATAATGATTTATTCAAATAGTTAACGTTCCAAAGACTAGAAAGACCTACTGTAAGGGTAAGAATTGTCGTAAACATACCCAACATAAGGTTACCCAATATAAAGCTGGTAAAGCTTCTTTATTTGCTCAAGGTAAGAGACGTTATGATCGTAAACAATCCGGTTTCGGTGGTCAAACTAAACCAGTTTTCCACAAGAAGGCAAAGACTACTAAGAAGGTTGTCTTAAGATTAGAATGTGTTTCTTGTAAGACTAAGGCCCAATTAGTCTTAAAGAGATGTAAGCATTTTGAATTAGGTGGTGAAAAGAAGCAAAAGGGTGCCGCTCTACAATTTTAAGCATATCTATCAAACAATATCTAGTATTACATCTTTATCATATATAAATATTATTTGTTAAGAGAACTTAGTTTATTAACGATGCTTAATACAATACATCTAGTTTTGACACTACGATTCAACAGTTGAACCCAACGAATAACTCACTCCATAATATCTTGACAATCTTGAACCTCGTTACTCTTAACTACACATTGAATTCATCGTCTTAAGCCCTAATCATCAACGCGATATTCGAATTTATCAAACAACAAATTTTTTCCCGTTTTACAAGGATGAACATTTGATTTCGAACACCAATTTTATTAGTTTGATCTGTTAGAAACAAGAACAATTTTTCATCTTTTGGCTGATTTTCCCAGTTAAATTCGAGTTATAGAACATCACTTAGGAGCTTATAAATACTTAGTTGGTTAAGACATATTTTTCAACATCTGGAAAGAATATCAGACTCTACCCAAAAAATAGAGCATACAGATCAAGATCCTTATACAATGTTCAACAACTTTAACAATTTCAACACAGCTCCTAATGAACAGAATTATTATCAACAGGGCCAGCAGCAGCAGCAGCAAGGAAGTGATCAGTATCGGCAAATGCAAAGGCCACCAACTGCTGGCTTTAGTCAAAATTATATGAGACAGCAAGGTTCTCATCAATCTTTACAAGAACAACAACAGCAACAAATATCACAACAACCAACTCCTGGTGCAGGGTTTACAGATATCCCATCATTGAATTTCCCAGCTACACCAACACGTCAAACTACAAATATACCGTCCTCTCAACATCAAATGATAAATACTCCACCACCTGCTATGAGTTCCCTTTATAAACACTCCAATAATTCAAATAATATGATTCAAAATGGTTCAAATTACGCATTAGATCAACCACCACAGCCGTTATCTCCAACATATCATCAATCACAAGATAGTGGAGTTTCAAGTTTTCATCAACCTCCACAAACACTTTATAGTAATCCATCATCTGCTAATTCTCAACCTCAGGCAATTTATTCTAATTCTGCTTCGTCACACTCTCAATCACAAGCTATCTACGCAGCACCTTCAGGAAGTTACAACAGTCAAGGGAATATATCTCCTGAACATAGTCCAATTCGTTCTTTGCAATCACAAGCCCAACAACAAGCCCAGTCTCAACAACAAGCCCAGTCTCAACAACAAGCACAGTTACAGTCACAATCACAATTACAACCTCAACAACAAGGCAATAATTATATGTATTTTGAAAGAAGACCTGATTTATTAACTAAAAATACACAAGATAAAGCTGCTGCTGTTAAATTAAAGATGGAGAATTTTTATAGATCATCTGTAAAGTATGCTATCGAGCGTAATGAAAGAAGGGTTGAATTAGAAGCTGATTTAAATTCACATGAATGGTCAGATGAAAGAAAATCACGTCAATTGGCCTCTTTAGGTAAGAAGGAATCACAATTTCTAAGATTGAGAAGAACAAGATTATCATTAGAAGATTTTCAAACTGTCAAAGTTATTGGTAAAGGTGCATTTGGTGAAGTTAGATTAGTACAGAAAAAGGATACCGGTAAAATATATGCTATGAAGACCTTATTGAAGAGTGAAATGTATAAAAAGGATCAATTGGCACATGTTAAGGCTGAAAGAGATGTATTAGCAGGTAGTGATTCACCTTGGGTGGTTTCATTATATTATTCATTTCAAGATGCACTTTATTTGTATTTAATCATGGAATTTTTACCTGGTGGTGATTTAATGACAATGTTAATAAGATGGCAACTATTTACAGAAGACGTGACTAGATTTTATATGGCTGAATGTATTCTTGCTATAGAGACTATTCATAAATTAGGTTTTATTCATAGAGATATTAAACCAGATAATATTCTAATTGATATTCGTGGTCATATTAAATTATCAGATTTTGGTTTATCAACTGGATTTCATAAGACTCATGATTCAAATTATTACAAAAAATTATTACAAGAAGATGAAAATAATAATGGATTGAATAAACCAGGTCAACTATCATCGACAACAACAACATTAGATGGTACGAAGACAATGGGAGTTGATTCAATCAATTTAACAATGTCAAATCGTCAACAAATACAAACTTGGAGAAAATCACGTCGTTTAATGGCTTATTCAACGGTTGGTACACCAGATTATATTGCACCAGAAATTTTCCTATATCAAGGTTATGGTCAAGAATGTGATTGGTGGTCACTTGGTACAATTATGTATGAATGTTTAATTGGATGGCCACCATTTTGTTCAGAAACACCACAAGAAACATATCGTAAAATAATGAATTTTGAACAAACTTTAGTATTTCCTGATGATATTCATATTTCATATGAAGCGGAAGATTTAATACGTAGATTATTAACACATTCAGATCAAAGATTAGGTAGACATGGTGGTGCAGATGAAATAAAAGTACATCCATTTTTCCGTGGAGTTGATTGGAATACAATTAGACAAGTTGAAGCACCATATATACCAAAATTAAGTTCAATTACAGATACAAGATTTTTCCCAACTGATGAATTAGAGAATGTACCAGATTCACCAGCTATGGCACAAGCAGCTCAACAAAGAGAACAAATGATGAAACAAAATGGTAATGGTAATCTTCAAACACCTGCTAAAGAAGATCTACCATTTATTGGATATACTTATTCTAGATTTGATTACCTTACACGCAAAAACGCTCTTTAGATACAGTATAAACAAACCCAAAAAAAAAAATATAAAAATGAAAAAATACGAACAAATCACGGTACTATCTATACGACAATTGTTACTCTACTCGGTACCAATCAAAACCGATTTTCATTCTTTTAATTTACTTTGACAAAATCCGTATATTACCGTATTTCCCAAAATATGAACTTACATGAATGATTCTCTATAGGGGAAAACGTCAAATAATAATAACAATAACAATAACAAATAACAATTGACAAAACGTCAAAACGACGAAAAAACAATATCCGAGTGGTTTTTTCATAACAATATTGGATATCCCTCGGTGTTCCGTTTTGGGTAAACTAATTAGTTATCATACCCCCAAATATGGGATCGGTTTGACCGTTTTAGGAAACTTGCCGCAGTTCAGATCGGACGCGGTTTCCCAATTCGGAAATACAAGGCCGTTTTTGGTAAAAGCTTGGCTCGAGGGGGTTTTGTCATCTTGTTTTGATTTCATAATCGGCGATTTAGTAATGTGATGGATTAGTGATCGATGAGGACTGTATATGGTAATAATATCAAACCTTAGAAGGGGATGGGATGGAATTAACTCGAAGACTCCTGAATAAATTGTGGTTAATAACTAATGAGATAGTTTTGGTGGCAGTGCCTGGAAACGTATATAAAGGGAATCTGCATACTTTATATTCTCTTCTCTTTTTGTTTTTTCTCTATATTGTATTGTTCATTATTTCTTGGGTTTCCAATTATAACAACAAGTCTGAATACCAAATAAAAATATATTTAAAAATGAAGTTTCAAACTACTATTTCTGCTTTATTATTAGCTTCCTCTGTCGTTGCTTCTCCTATTGACTTTTTAAAGAAAGCCAATCACAAAGCTGTTTCAAAGACACATAGTTCTGCTACACATACTTCCTCTTCAACTGCTTCGGCTTCTGCTACTTCTACTGATGCTAGTGATTTATTAGCTTCTTTCTTGAACTCAACATCATCTGGGTTCTCTAATTTAACAAACAGTTCTTTTACCAATCATACTAACACAACTGGTCAAGAAGAAACTTTACAAGTATTATTAACTGCTGGTCAAGTTCCATTAACCAATTACACTGCTTCAAATTATACAAAATTATTTAACCAAACTTCTTCATTGAATTTAACTCAATTATATGAAGTTGCTGGTTCGATTAATTCTACTTTATACGAGAAGCAAAATAAAGGTACCGTTGTAGTTACTAATGAAAAATCATTAGAAGCTTTAGGTTTCTTTGCTGCTGTTGTCTTTAACACTTCAAAGCCAATTGTCGTCACTACTAATGCAACTCTTGGTGAAGTTGTCGCTAATAACACTAATGCTTTCCATAGAGGTGCCTTAGTTGTTGACAAAAAGGGTCTAATTTATTCTGGTGTATTCACACCAGCTGGTGATTCTATTGGTACAGGTTTACCATTAGGTGTTGTTTCAAACAATAATGTTACTTGGTTCTTTGATGCTGCTTTACCAGAATTTACATCTGTTAATTCTACCTTAAGAAGAACTTATGCTAATTTCTCTAATGTCGATGCTTTATCTCAAATTCAAAGTTATACTACACCATTAATTCCAATTGTATTAGATAATGGTTACTTAAAGACTTTAATCAACTCTTTATCTACTTCAGCTACAGGATTAGTTGTCGTTGCTGATGATGCTTCCAATTCTACTGATGTTTCTCAATTAACTGTTCCAGTTGTCTATGCTAATTCTTCACCATTTGAGATTGTTGATCCAGCTGAAATTCCATCTGGTGCAATTGCTGGTGGTTATATCACTCCTGTCAAGGCTCAAGTCTTATTAGGTGTCGCTGCTGCTAACGGTGTTACTGCCTCATCTGATTTAGCTACTTTGTTTTAGATCAAATATCATTACTCCATTCAATCCACTCACTTATTTTCGTTCATTGAGGTGAATTCGTACATACATTTTTTTACCTCCTCATAATTTACTATATACCCTTTCGTAATTTTTAATGAGATATTTATCTTTTATTATTATCATTGAGTTATTAAAATTCATAGATACGAACCGTTGAATGAAAGAGGCTCATTATGTAAATAAAATATATACAATAATCACCTTATGTGATGGGTTCCATGAGAACTCGTTAACATTGCTCTTGATAATACATACGAAAAAATATAGATATTAAAACTTTTTGTATACTAAGCGAAGACTAAAGAGTATAACTGGTAAAGGACATACATTATCAAGATAAATGCGAATAGCAGACAAAGAATTAGATTTTGAGCACCAAACTTGAAAATATATAATTCTTTTAATTGTTCCAAATATTGAATAATAACTTTACCAGATAATTTTGATTCACCTTCTGTTCTAACACCAAATGAAAATGGAATTTCACCAAGAGAATTTTCCTTTGGTAATGGTAATTTAGCTAATAATTCTAAAGCAATCTTGAAACCTTTAGAATTAATATCAGATTCTTTTGCAGCCAAAAGATATTTTTTTTGTAAACCAAAGAAACCTGACATTGGATCTGAAGCAATTGTTAATGGTCTAGCCATCATTCTTGCTGTTGAAGAAATGACACGACGATATAATGGCCAATCTTTATCAATACCGACACCAGGAGCATATCTTGTACCAATAACAAAAGCATGCGATTTCAAAGAATCAAATAAAGATGGAACGGATTCTGGTGGATGTTGTAAATCAGCATCCATACAAATTAAATAATCACCTTTAGCATCATAAAAACCACGAAGAACAGCTGAAGAAAGACCACGTTCTGTTGTTCTAACAATAATCTTAACATTATAACCTTGTTTTTGTAAAGATTCAACTTCTTCAACAGAACCATCTTGAGAATTATCATCAACAAATATTAATTCTGTAGAATTTGAAAGTTCGTTGCCTAAAGCAGCAAATACTCTAGTGGTCAAAGGTTTAATGTTCAATCTTTCTTTATAAGCTGGAACAATAATAGAATGAGTAATAACCATCTTCTTAGTAGTTTGAGTCAATGATTTGAGCTCTTATAATAAACTAAGTTTCAACAAACAGTAATAGTTATTCATCTTATATACACGTAAACAACTTCTATAAAAAATCGATGCTGAAAAAAAGTTGTGCATCCGCAGGACTAGTGAGTTCGATAAAGTATGATAATTCGAGTAAAATAGATATTATATCGAGATATGTATGAATGTAAACATTATATGGTTGATTTGATGTGATTTGATGTGTTTTTATTCTTGTGTTTGAGGTTGTCCTATCCAAAGGACGTTATTGCATCTGATGAAGACGTCTCCGATGAGACCTTTTGGTTTATCATCGATGAATTCTTCTGTATCCTTCAGTTGAACATTGAAATAATTATCTGTAGCAACGAGTGTACCTTTGTAAGTTGTGTTATTGAACTTGAGTTTGACTAAAACTGGCTTATCTATAAGGTCGCGAAGGTATGGTTTTGGATTAACAGGTGTAAACTTTTCAGCTTGTTAGTAAAAGGTATTGAAGAAAGTGATAGTAATAGGTAGTATACTTACTTCAGACATGTGTTTAGATGTGAGTGGAGTCCTTGCTAAGGTTTGTTTTCAAGTAGTTGTTGTCACTTGTTGTAGTGTCTATAGTTAGTCTTTTTTTTGTTTGAAAATTTTCTTAATGATAAATGAAGAAGATGGTGATGAGGATGAGGATGATAATGTTAGTATATAGTAATGTATAGTAGTATGTAGTGTGTAGTGTGTAGTGTAATTTATGTAGTGACGATTACATTTGAGTCATTTTCAATGTATAATTTGGTTTCCCACCATCATACTCATCTCTCAACATTGACCATACTAAATCTGTTAATATTGCACCAATAGCCAAAGCATACACTAATGAAATTGCATAGAAGAAATTACTATTACCTGAACCTAATCCAATCCACAAATGATAAAAAATTGGTGATAACATTATTGCATGTATGAATAATAACATTGACAACATTTTATATCTCATATAAGCTTCAATTGGTTTGAAAAATAATAAGAGGGAAAACCATATACTTAGATCACCTAAAACAGGATATGGTTTAGTTAGATTGATCCAACCTAATGTCACAATAAATGCATATAAAGGCTGATCTTTGAAACGAAGTGTCACTGGGATAATCAATGATAATAAAAATAGGTTAAAGACTGATTTGAAAAATGGAATGAATTCAGTAAACATCTCAACAAAGAAATACCACCATAAACCTAAATTTGGTGTAACAGGTTTAAAATTAATCATATGGAAATATGTTGCATTAATGAAATCCCAATTATTATTATTCAGATTATAACTAATAATGAGTAATAATTGAATGAAAATTATTGTTGTCAATGTAAAGATTATAGCCAACTTTATGGGATTCATCATTACAATTGATCTTGTTCTCAACAAATTATACAAGGGAACAATGAGAAGTAATGGATAAAGAGACAAATAACCCATTATAGCAGTCATTAAAGCGCATGCTAAAATATTACCATCTAATGCACAAATCAAAGACGCTACAATAGACAAATTTGTAAACACCACAGATGATCTACTGAGACAACTTAAAATTGATATTGGATTAATAGCATATATCAGTGCAGGCATCCAAGATGTCAATTGAATTCTTTTGAATTGTTTATTTACCTTTCCAGTGAGTCTAAATAACAAATAAATCACTGCACAGTCTATCACAATATAAAGCCAACTACCAGGCTCCATTAACTGAGTCAATCTCAACAATAAGATCGGATGATGTACAAGTCCACCATCATAAACACCTGAATGTGAACTTGTTAACAAATACAGACCCTCTTTCAATGACCTATACGAAGTCACAGGACTGCTTATCTCGACACTCTGGTCAAGAATCACAGGTAAACCCGGAAACAGCAGCAACAACAGACCTCTCAACCCAATAGCAACAACAACAACAACAACCAACACTATCTGCGAATCCATACTTGATCTCCTCTTCATCGTCTTCTTTAACAGTTAAACTAATAGTGAAATATCTTTATTATATAAACATCGAAATCGTATTCAACGACAAACAGAAACACGGTGGCAACAAAATTTTTCAGTAAATCAAATAAACAAATAAAGAATAAAGAAGTGAAACTTGAAGGAAGTAAAGAGTGATCAAAGAGTAACAAGAGAGAGTCAATTAGTGGGTATTTCACACGTTTTCTAGGCTATTATTACTTTGTTCAACTATTCAATTCGCTTTTTTCCCAATGGATTTTGAAACTAATGAGGATATTAACGGAATCCGTTATTCTTGGAATGTGTTTCCTTCAACAAGAACTGATGCAAATAAGAACGTTGTACCAGTTGGATGTTTATATACACCATTAAAGGAGTTTGAAGAGTTGTCAATTGCTTCTTATAATCCTACTATATGTTCAGGTCCTCAATGTAAGGCAATTTTGAATCCTTATTGTACAATTGATCCAAGATCAAATTCATGGAGTTGTCCAATTTGTAACTCTAGAAATCATTTGCCAACTCAATATGCAAATATGACTCAAGAAAATATGCCTGTTGAGTTACAACATACTACAATTGAGTATATTACAAACAAACCTGTTCAAATTCCACCAATTTTCTTCTTTGTCATTGATATTACAGCTGAACAAGAAAATTTAAATGCTCTTAAGGAATCTATAATCACTTCTTTATCTCTTTTACCACCGAATGCTTTAATTGGGTTGATTACTTATGGTAATGTCGTTCAATTACACGATTTATCTAGTGAAACTATTGATAGATGCAACGTTTTTAGAGGCGATAGAGAATATCAAATAGATCAATTGACAGAAATGTTAACTGGTCAAAAACCAACAAATACAATGGGTTCAATACCCAATTTAAAGATTACTCCAGTTTCCTTAAATAGATTTTTTTTACCATTGGAACAAATTGAGTTCAAATTAAATCAATTGTTAGAAAATTTATCTCCTGATCAATGGACTATTCCTGCTGGTCATAGACCAATTAGATCTACTGGGTCCGCATTAAATATTGCTACTTTATTATTACAAGGTTGTTATAAGAATGCTGCTTCAAGAATTATTTTATTCGCTTCTGGTCCAGGTACTATTGCACCTGGTTTAATTGTATCATCTGAATTAAAGGATCCATTGAGATCTCATCATGACATTGATTCTGATAGAGCTGTTCATTATAAAAAAGCGTGTAAATTTTATAATCAAATTGCTGAAAGAGTCTCAGATAATGGTCATACTATAGATATTTTCGCTGGTTGTTATGATCAAGTTGGTATGTCAGAAATGAAATCTTTAACAGACTCCACAGGTGGTGTCCTATTATTGACTGATGCTTTCTCTACAGCTATCTTTAAACAATCATACTTGAGATTATTTTCGAAAGATGATGAAGGTTTCTTGAAGATGGCTTTTAATGGTAACATGACTGTCAAGACTTCAAAGGATTTAAAATTACAAGGTTTAATTGGTCATGCTTCTGCTATGAAGAAATCTGATTCAAATAACGTTAGTGATTCAGAAATTGGTATTGGTGGTACTTCAAGTTGGAGGATGTCTGCTTTATCACCAAATCATACATATTCAGTATTCTTTGAAATTTCAAATACTGTAGCTACAAATCATCAACATTCAATGGGTATGGCCGGTGGTGCTAATGATAGACCAAAATTAGCATATACTCAATTTATTACCACTTATCAACACTCTTCAGGTACAAATCGTGTTAGAGTTACTACTGTAGCAAATCAATTGGTTCCATTTGGTACACCAGCTATTGCTGCCTCTTTCGATCAAGAAGCCGCGGCTGTATTAATGGCTAGAATTGCCGTTTATAAAGCTGAAGCTGATGACGGTGCTGATGTTATCAGATGGATAGATAGAACATTGATTAAACTATGTCAAAAATATGCAGATTACAATAAAGATGATCCATCGTCTTTCAGATTGGCACCAAATTTCTCTCTATATCCACAATTTACGTATTATTTGAGAAGGTCCCAATTTTTAAGCGTCTTCAATAATTCTCCAGATGAAACAGCATTCTATAGACATATATTCACCAGAGAGGACACAACAAACTCATTAATTATGATTCAACCAACATTGACCTCTTTCTCCATGGAAGATGATCCACAACCTGTCTTGTTGGATTCTGTCTCTGTTAAACCAAATACAATCTTATTGTTAGATACTTTCTTCTTCATTTTAATCTATCATGGTGAACAAATTGCACAATGGAGAAAAGCTGGCTACCAAGATGATCCAAATTATGTTGATTTTAAGAATTTGTTAGAAGAACCAAAATTAGAAGCTGCTGAACTATTAGTTGATAGATTCCCATTACCAAGATTTATTGATACTGAAGCTGGTGGTTCTCAAGCTAGATTTTTATTATCAAAATTGAACCCATCTGACAACTACCAAGATATGAACCGTGGTGGTTCCACTATCGTCTTAACTGACGATGTCTCCTTACAGAACTTTATGACTCATTTACAACAGGTCGCTGTTAGTGGCCAAGCTTAACTATTCGAGAATAAATCCAATCAGAAAAGTTATTGGAAAGTTGTCCCGACCATATTTTGTTGTGCGATGTATTAGCGTTTGATTTATGTATATAAGTAAGCCGTCATCATTTAAAAGAATATACAATATAATAAACAATTGACAATTTTCAAGGAGCATTGATAATAACTACGTATGTACATAATGGAGGCTAGTAATTTTTAACTGGTTTACAATTCGTATATTGGCATATCCAAAGTTATACCATCAAAGACTATAAAATTGTTTAATGGTGACTGTCTCTTACCAAGGATGTTTATAACGTCCTGGGCCAAAGCACCACCAATGATAGCACTTACTGGTGCAAATTCAATTTCAACTTGTCTCTCAAATTGTTCTACGTATTCTGGTTTCAAATTGCTTGATATTATGCCTAATTGTTCACACATACTTTCTGTCATTTTCTTCAAATTTGAAATCTTTTCATTATGAGATAGGTAAGCTAATGTCATTGGCAATACAGTCGATACATGTTTCATTTGTCTTTTCGTTAATTTACCTTCCAATGTGGCTGTCCTCAAAATTTCATCAAAGGATCTGTATACGTTCTTAATAGTGATTTTTTCAAATATTTTCTTGTTATCATCTTCATCAATTCTTTGCTCAACTTTGATAACCTCTTTATTAGTAGAGATTTTACCAAGCTCAGTGGCCTTCCCACACATTAATTTCTCATCTGTTGAGTCAAATTCAATCAAATCAACAAATAAATAAGAGAATAACCCATTAGAACCTGCTACATATAGTGGGATATTGTTGGATCTTGTTATTGTGTTAACTTGAACGATTTGAGATTTATTGAGCTCAGTGGCAATGATCAAATCAAAATTTTTATAAAAATAGGTATCTTTGTCACCAATATTCGCATTAACTAGTGTCAATTCAACCCTAGGATTCAAATCTTGGATACGAGATTTTACAGCATCTACTCTAAATTTACCTACATCCTCTTTACCTATAAAAAACTGACAACCCAAGTCACTCTCATCAATTTTATGATCATCAATGATGCACAAGTGACCAATACCACTCAATACAATGTTCTTAGTGATTTCAGTACCTATAGAACCCACATTAATCAACAGTACTCTTGCAGAACGCATATTGGCCTGGGCAGCCATACCCCATAATCTAATCTGTCTATCATACAACGCAATCTCATCCTCGCTGAGCTTTTCAGTAGGCTCAGAAGGTCTCATTTGTAGGCTGTTTTGTAATCTTGAGGTTAACTTATTGCGATGTCTTGAAACTTGAATATCAAGATTTTTCACTTTTATGCTTCTTGAAAAATTATACAAAATGAAAAATCTTGAATATTTCATTGTAGTTTACAAAGTCAACCATCAAAGAGACGTTGGATTTTACTGTATCTAATGGATTTGCTTAAGATATTAGACACTAAACCTGTCCCGACCATTGCAGATTCGCAGACTTTGGGTGCTTCAGGGAAGATTACTTGTGATTATTGGTTACCAACAACGATGTGCCTTTATCAGAAGGAATTAACTGATCAAATTGTTTCTCTTCATTATTCTGATATTTTGAGATATTTTGAAACTACTGATTACAAAACTGACGTTGTTTTGGAGTCTATGAGAACTATGTGTCTGAATAGTGCTTTAGTTGCTACACATCCATATTTACTTATTGACCATTATATGCCGAAATCCTTAGTTACAAGAGATATACCTGCTAATTTAGCAGACACTAGTGGTAAATTTACTGTATTGAGAGATTTGATCAATTTGGTACAAAAATACGAAACCAATACTGCCATAGTTTGCAGGCCTGGCAGGACAATGGATTTGATTGAAGCATTACTTTTAGGTAACAAGATAAATATCAAAAGATACGATGGCCAGTCAATTAAATCCAAACAGAAAAAGCCAAAGGTTTATTCTTGTACATGCCATTTGTTTTCCTCTGAGGGCCATGAGTCCAACAAATATCCAATCACTGAGTCTCACCAATTTGATATGTTGGTATGCATAGATCCGACAGTAGACACCAATGCAGATCATGTTCAAAAAATATTACGCTATAGCCGAAATCAAAGGAGTGTTTCACCTAGGGCACCAATCGTTAGATTGATGACTATCAATTCTGTTGATCATTGTGATTTTTTCTTTGGAAAGGAATATGATAAGAAATCAACAGAGTTTTTGGAACATGTCACTGCTGGTGTTGTAGTATTGAGAGATAGAGTTGGAACTTTGCCTCCTGACTTGAGGCCGATTTACGCTCAACATTTAAATTATATGATTGAATGGCTTGAAGACCCCAGAATACCTTGGCCCTTACCAGACCTTTATCCTATTAAAAAATACAACTCAATGGATGTTGAAAGATCCTTACTGACAGAAGTCAAATTCAATCAAGTTGATAATCTCGAGATGGCATTTGGACAGAAAAAACGTGGAAGAAGCAAACATGATCGCCATTATGAGAACAGCGAAAATGAAGTCGTTTCATATTATGAATCAAAGAGGTTAAAGAATGAATATTCAACAAATCCAACGAAACAAGGTATGACCATTTTGACAGGTATCACAACTGCTGGTGGTGACGCTTCGAACTCAAACTATCACTTAGAAAGTGGTATACTAACACATAAATTGATTCAATCTATTGGACAAGTATACAGTGAGATCGAAGGTGAGAACAATGAAATAAAAGTATATTTAGATTCTAATTCAATCGAAGAAGGTCATGTAACGTTTTATACTAAGGAACAGGAGAATATGGTTGCCAAATTAAGAGAATGCGAGAAAGTTATTGACAACTTCGACAAAAAATCCAAAAGCCTAGAGGTATCCAATGCTGAAAAATACCAAAGCATCCAAACCCTAGAAGCTGAAATAAGAGAAACTTTGGTGAAATTAGAAAAAAAAGGTGGCTTACATCTTAAACTTAAGGAGGCCTTTATTACAAAAGACAATTTGGATGATGAATTATCGAAAGAAAAGAGGCAACTAAAGTCTAAACAAACGGAAAAGGAATATATGGAAAAGGAAATATCAAGAGCAAATGAAGCTATTAAAACAACGTCAGAAGAAATTACTAATCTTACGACTGAATCTGAAACCTTGAAAAATTCTATCAAACAGAAAATAATGAATGATACAGCCGAAATGAATAAAGTATTACAGCGTATTTCCTCTATACGATCAAAATTAGAAAGAGAAGATGTTATCTTTTTAGAAATAAAAGACAAACTATCTGAAATAACAGAAAAATTACATCAAGTACCCATACCAAGAATACGAACAAACCATAAAAATAAAAAATCAAGAAAGAAGTAATGAAAATTGACGGACCTATTCACGATATATAATGACACCATAATTCAGAGATATTACATAATCAACTAATAAAAACCTAATTACTCGTCCCTCTTCCATAGTTTAACTGACCTATCCCAACCACCACTTATAATTGTCTTGGAATCTGAGGATATGTCTAATGAGAGAACTTTATCTGTGTGCCCTTCCAATGATGTGATTTTAGTCCAAGTATCAGAATTATAGATATTAATATTTGAATCATATCCACTTGAAATCAAACACTTTTCCGTCTCGTTTCCAAACTTCAAATCTGAGATAATACTCTTATGTGCTAAGATGTCACTTGCAAGGTTGGATTTGCGTATATCCCAAATATTAATTAATCCATCTCCACCCCCTGTAGCAACATGATAACCATCATATGACCAGTCTATAGCATAAATAGGCTTGGAATGGCCACTTAGAGTCATGATTGATTTACCAGATCTAATATCCCAAACAATACCAGTTTTATCCAAACCGCCTGTACAAATCAATGATCCATCACTTTGAAATGACAAACTGTAGACCTCTTTCCCATGACCTTCCTGAAGCTGCAATTCTGTAGCTGTTTCCACATCCCATAATCTCCATGTGGTGTCAAAAGATGCACTTGCTACATACCTATCACTTGGATGGAATTTTACGTTGACTACTCTTTTCTCATGCCCAGAAAATGTTGACTTTTCTGTTAGCTTACCATCATTGTAACTATATAATTTCACTAAAGAGTCTTCAGCACCACTTGCTATAAGGTTAGAACTCGAATTCCAGTCTAAACCACCAATTTTTCCTCTGGACTGGTCTTCGATGCCGCTGATTGTTTGGAGAGTTTCAGTGTTTAAAATCTTCAAGTCACCTCTCCAACTTGCAGCAGCGAAAACAGTGTTATCATTAGAAATAGATATTCTCGAAATAGGTCTTGTAGCAACAACTTCGGTAGCGTTTAACTCGAATTTTTTCAAATGTTGGATCTTGTCTCTCCTATTTTGTATCACTTCAGGCACATCAGCATCGATAATTCTCGATCTCTCTGATCGTATTCTCTTGCGACTTCTTTCAATTGAATATTCTAGGATGTGTCTTCTTGATTTTATTAAACTCTCACTTGCTGGGGTGTAAAATTCTTCCTCTTCTTCCTCTTCCTCTTCCTGTTCGTCTTCTTCATCTTGCGATCGAGAAGATGATAAAGATTCGTTATATCTTTTTAGCAGCTCTTTATTTGCATATAATATTTCTGCTAACCGTTCTCTTCTGCTTAGTGGTTCCTCATTCTCTAGTATTTCAGGCTCTTCTAACATTTTCAACACTCTTCTTACCTCAGCATCTTCATTTGGAGTCAAATTTAGACGTTCTTGTCTCTTCTCTGCTAATTTTGCAAGTACCTCATTGACCGACTCCTTATCATCCGGCCCTTTATAATCATTATCTTGAGGCAAATCAACCATTCTGATACGTTTCTGGTTCATCTTCACCATTGATATCTTATCTTTATCTGTGCTGTTTACTTCGAACATTAAGGCATCAACATGATTTTTTTCACTGTTTGATATCGAAAATATTTTACTATTAAAGAAAGCCAATATCAGTTCAGAAGACAATTGCAATTGAATAATATTCAATGTCTGAACTTCAACTGCTGAAAGATTTGCATGTCAAATATATTGAATCTTTAGATAAGAAGACAGAGGACTACGAATATTGGTTATCAGAGCATTTGAGGTTGAATGGTGTATACTGGGGTTTAACTGCTTTGTGCATTTTGGACTCTAAGGATACATTTGAAAAGAAAGATATTGTGACATTTGTTATGAATTGTTGGGATAATAATTACGGTGGGTTTGGCCCATTTCCAAGGCATGATTCGCATCTTTTAAATACACTATCAGCTATCCAGATTTTAGCAACTTACGATTCCCTGCATATATTGGAAGAAGATGGTAAATTGGATTCTTGTGTCCAATTCATCAAACAAAACCAATTGCCAGATGGTTCCTTTCAAGGTGACAGGTTCGGGGAAGTTGACACTAGATTTACGTATACTGCATTGAGCTCACTCTCCATTTTAGGTAAATTGACACCAGATATTGTCGATCCAGCTGTTGATTTCATACTAAAATGTTATAATTTTGATGGTGGATTTGGGTTATGTCCAGGTGCAGAGTCTCATGCAGCTCAAGCATTTACTTGCTTAGGTTCTTTGAAAATTGTTGATAAGATTGATATGTTAAGCCCGCAGCAAATTGATGAAATTGGCTGGTGGTTATCTGAGAGACAATTACCAGATGGTGGATTAAACGGTAGACCAGGAAAACTACCTGACGTTTGTTACAGTTGGTGGGTTTTATCATCGTTAGCTATTATAGATAAGTTGAATTGGATTGATTTTGAAAAATTGAAGGACTTTATACTAAAATGTCAAGATAGAAAGAATGGTGGCATTGGAGATAGACCAGATAATGAAGTTGATGTATTCCACACTCTGTTTGGTATTGCTGGGTTAAGTTTGATGGGATATTATGATTTAGTTCCAATTGATCCTACCTACTGTATGCCTTATTCGATAACAAAAACTTTCAAAAGTTATCCCTATAATGATTAATTTATATAAATTAGCAATAAGTAAAGATTATTATTGTATGCTCTTCATATATTACATATGAGTTTATGAAAATCTAGAAATATACCTCTTCTTGGATGGATTTCTTTAATGCTGGTTTATATTCTAAATATCTTGCACGCCTCTTAAGTAAGAATTTACCAGGATTAATGGCTTTACAGCCATTGTAGGTTATATCAAATTTTGGTGCAGTAGTATCACAAACAATTAAGGTCGATGGAATTGGATATAGAGTCAATGCATGATCCAAATCCCATACCACTGGACGAATGGTGGTGACAAATGGGGATAAATGACCTTGGTCTAAAATTGTTTTGACATATTTTCTGGATTGTCGTAGTTCAGTTGGTAATTGATCTTCATCCTTGATCAATTCATTGATAGCTATAGAGTCATTAATCGAAACATTTTCCAGTTCTTGTTGTAAGCTTATCATCTTTTCCTCTTTATCTTCTTCAACCATTGGAAATATAACACTATGTCTACTCAATCTGTCAGCCATATCATCTCTCAATATAATGATTTCTTGGGACAAATATGCGATTCTTGTAGGATTTGAGCCCCAGACAATATTTTTGCAGACTCTATTCATTCTTTGGGTAAAATAAGTTGGAATTGGTCTTTGTGGGAGAAGACCTGCACTACCTAAAGAGTTTACAGAGCCCCATGGATCATTGACACCAGGGATGAACACCAATGTGGATTCATTAATAATATTCTCAAAATCCGATAACAATAATGCTAATGTATCAAAATCATTTTTGTATTGTGTTGACGAACTAATTGTCTTGCTAGTCATTGATGCATGGACAGGTACCGAAGAGAATGAACCTTGGAAAATAATAACAGTAGGTGGATCATCATTCAATTTCATAAGTACCTTTTTCAGAGCCTCCATGGTGACTAGTTCGTCTAGAAAAATATCACCACCAAGTATAATAAATCTGTGATCTTCTAATTCTTTTTCTAAATAGTGTAATCTAATTTTCAAATCTGTATCTAATCTTGAAATGTAATTGGCACTTGACATACCATGAATACCTAATAAATCTAGGTTACCAATTGTGTCTAAGGTAATTTCTCTTCTTTCACCAGGTGGATGTGTCATTGAGGTAACATGAAACTTATTACCCACTGTAAAATAAATACCTTCGACTAAAACGATACATCCAGGAACATAGTAAAGTCCTTTCGTTGGAATAGTCTGTGTTATATCTATTTCAATAACACCGGATGGATCCTCCAGTGCCCAATGTCCCTTCATGTCTTTCCTTAATAAACCAAGCAACAAAAAATTCTTTCCATCACGACCCAATAAATTCTTAACAGGTGTTATGGTCATATACGAACTCATCTGTGGATCTTTACTATTGGGATCAGCCAGTTCCTTTCTCAAAGATATCATGGATGACAAGGGATTGTAAGAATCGTCGTTCTGAAAGGCCTTATTTCTCATTACTCTATCTCTAATCAGGTAATATCTTGTTGAAAACATATTCAAGTTTGATTTGATACTAGGTAATTTGACGATTGAGTTTGCTAAAGTATTTACAGTAGGACAAAAGATAAATTGCATCTTTATCGGATCATATGAGAATTTTTGTTGTTCCATTGCGTTAATAATCTTGAAGTAATCCTTCCAATTTAGAGCTTGCTCATCGGTAACCGATATAGGATGATCAGTCGTGACATGTGATGGATCTATACCCGTATCTGTATAATTTGATATCTCAGAAGCTAGTTCCATATCATGTTGTAAATCTATTGGCGTCATTGATGTATTATTTGCAGGCATTGAATCAGAATCATCGGACATATTAGTATCCTCATCTTTATTCTCAGGGTTTTTGAACAAAAACCTATCCAGATTAGAAGTCTTTGGTGGTAATTCTTCTGGAATATTAATACGGTCTCTTTGAACATTCTTTATTGACTTCTTTCCTAACGAATGTGAGGGCAACATAGTCTGTGACAGTGCCTTTCTTCTCTCCTGAATTTCACTAATGACTTGAGAAACCCCAATACTATCAACAAAAAGCCCTCTTTCTTGCTGTTTCCAAACTTGGGCAAAATTCTCCAGAAATTTGATGGTTTCACTATTCTTCTTCCAGTCCATACCAAAATTCTCACCAATAAACTTAGCTAAGCTTGCCAACCCATCAGATTTTATGCTAAGACCGTATTTTTTGGACAGTGTACGGTATGCTAATGGCCTTAGATGAGCCGGTTGTATCTGCACCGGCAATGAAGTTCTAGTGTCGAACATCCTTTGGATAACCTTTTGGTGTCTCTATAGTGAAATATTCGAAACTTTTCATTTTAACGCGTCTTTTCAATATTATATAATAAGCTGATATGAAAAATCGATAAACAATAAAAGAACAGACTGTTGAACAGAGACATAGAGAGCTAACGGTAGACCATTGATGGCAAAGATGGCGTATACAAGGGCACGTAATACAGTGACATTGTCAAATACAAGCGAATTGAAGGAGGTTGGGTCCAGTGCAGGAAGAAATAGTAGAGATGTGAGCAGAGACAAGGTGCCAGATAATTTGGAGATAAGTGAGATTAATAGAGGAAGAAGTACAGAGAGTACGCAGTATCGTTATGGTAGACGAGCTAGGTACGATGGGAAACGTGTTGGTAAGATGAGGGGATTGCTTGATTCAGTTAAGTCGTGGTTCTTTGCGGATAATGAAGTTGATCCTAGAGTGAACAAGCCAAAGAGAACAAGGTATACACAACAGGGAAACAGAAGGATAACAGGTTCTCGTTCGAGGACACAATCGAGGAAGATTCTTAAAGAGCAAGTGTTGAAAAACGAGCTTTTAAACAGAAGACGATTACATGGGGAATACTTGAACAATGAATCGAACAACAACAACAACAACAACAAGACAGAGCAAGATAATGCTTCTATATCGAAAAGAATGGAACATCTAGAGAAAGAATTGCAACGAGTACGTGAGGAACTCAAATTTGCTCGTGAGAAAAACGCATTGTTTGAAAAGTTATTAGATGAAGCTAACGTTGATCGATCTTATGTCAAATCTAGACGAGACATCCGCAACCTTGAAAAGGACAATGTGAAACCTCAAGATGAACTCCCACCATCCCCTGAACGTAAAGTGAACCCACTAGTGACATCTAGCCCAATTCGCCGAAACTCTAATGAGCAAGCTAACCAACAGTTAGCACCTCCGAAACTCAACTTTTACAGCAAATACCCTACTATCCCGCACACAGAATCGCTCACAAAGACACCCAAAAGACCACATTTAAATCAGCCACCAACTCAACCATTAACTGACTTCCCAGACACAAACTAACCATCCAACCAATACTTCAAAGAGATACAACAATGGTCAGATTTATTTCAGGTATCACCCGGTCTTTCTCTTCATCAATATAGAGGTCGGAAAAAATCCCATACGTTCCGGATGGGTTTTGGGCTTTACGCGTACCTTTTTTAATTTGCACGTGACTAAAGTTAGGGCTTGAAAGATTTTCAATTGTAGCGCACCAAGTAATTGAGTATTAAGTTTCCCGGCACTAAGACCTAAACTTTATCAAAGCGGTGCAAAGTTAGGGCTTGCAAATTAGTCACGTGAAACCAAAAAAATACGCGTAAAGCCCAAAACCCATCCGGAACGTATGGGATTTTTTCCGACCTCTACATCAATATCTGACATTATTTTATACATCAAATCCAAAACTATTTAGGTAACAATATAGCTATGTAACGACGACTAATAGGACAATTATCGCGTGCAATGAGTACAGGAGACTTTCTAGCGAAAGGTATTGAGTTGGTACAGAGGGCTATTGACTTGGATACAGCTACAGAGTACGAGGAAGCCTATACGGCGTATTATAATGGATTAGACTATCTGATGCTTGCATTGAAATATGAGAAGAATCCCAAGTCTAAGGATCTGATAAGAGCAAAGTTTAGTGAGTATCTTAAGCGTGCTGAGAAATTGAAGGAACATCTAGATGCTGCTCAAGATTCAAAGGATAACACTGTGACAGCAGACTCAACAGGTGGCGCCGAGGGTGCCAAATCAGGGAAGAAAGTGGCTAATAATGATGAAGAAGATGGTGATAATAAAAAACTTAGAGGTGCATTGGCTAGTGCAATTTTAAGTGAAAAACCAAATATTAAATGGGAAGATGTTGCTGGGTTAGAAGGTGCTAAGGAGGCTTTGAAGGAAGCAGTTATCTTGCCAGTGAAATTCCCCCATCTATTCAAGGGAAATCGTAAACCAACATCTGGTATCCTATTGTATGGACCACCAGGTACAGGTAAATCATATTTAGCCAAAGCTGTTGCTACTGAGGCTAATTCAACATTCTTCAGTGTCAGTTCATCAGATTTGGTCTCCAAGTGGATGGGTGAATCTGAAAAGTTAGTTAAACAATTATTTGCAATGGCTCGTGAGAATAAACCTTCAATTATATTTATTGATGAGGTTGATGCTTTAACTGGGACACGTGGTGAGGGTGAAAGTGAAGCGAGTAGAAGAATTAAGACAGAATTATTAGTACAAATGAATGGTGTTGGTAATGACCCTCAAGGTGTTCTAGTATTAGGTGCTACTAATATACCATGGCAATTGGATAGTGCCATTAGAAGAAGATTCGAAAGAAGAATATATATTCCTTTACCTGATGCTGCTGCCAGAACCAAAATGTTTGAACTTAACGTTGGGGATACACCTTGTAAATTATCAATGGACGATTATAGATCATTGGGTCAAATGACAGATGGTTATTCAGGTAGTGATATTGCAGTTGCGGTTAAGGATGCCTTGATGCAACCAATCAGAAAGATTCAAATGGCTACACATTTCAAGGATGTATCTGAGGATCCTAATTGTAAATTATATACACCATGTTCTCCTGGTGATGAAGGTGCTAAAGAGATGAGTTGGGTTGATATAAAGGCGGATGAATTAAAGGAACCAGATTTAACAATCAAGGATTTCTTGAAGGCAATTAAGACTACAAGGCCTACAGTTAATGAAGAAGACTTACACAAACAAGAAGAATTTACAAATGACTTCGGTCAAGAAGGTAACTAATGAACGAACCATTAGCATCAGTGACTAATGAAAAAAAAAATATGTATGTACGTATGTGTACTATAGTCTCAATGGAATCATAAAAGTGTCTACTAGTTATAAAGAAGTCGATGAACTTTGATTATATACTTGTGTAACTTATTTGTAAACGTTAGTACGATTTTCACTATCAGTAACCTTTGCACTTTCAATCTTAACTTTGCAAATTACAGTGTTATCACCAAGGATAAACACTTTTGCGTCTGGATTTGTCTTCAGTAAGACATCCTTGTAATGATTAGCTTCTGGACTTCCACGTTCAATAGGAATAGCTTCACCTCTAATCGTAGCGCTCATTTCATTTAGTTCAGATTGGTTCAACTGTTGCAAAAGGTTCAACAGCTTGCTTGGATGTTCAGGAGCAGAAGGCTGATTGTCTAAATGGACTTGACTATCACTAGGAGTTGCAGAACGCGAATTGATCTTTCTCAAATTAAGATCATTGGCAGTGACCCAATCGTGAAACAAAAGGGAGACCACTGGGTTATTGAGAATATTGATGTACTTTTCAGTATTATCGGGTGTAGCAAATATAATATAATCACAGTTATCATCATCTCCGGTCTTGAAAGCTTGGCTCTTGGGTACATAAGTATAGTTCATCAGCGAAACAGAGGGGATGCAATCCTTGGAGGCAGTAGCCAAGTGTACGTACTTCGAAGTCTTGATAAGACTCATTAAATGTTTAGGAAACTTTTCAGTGCAAGACATGGTTTATAATCAGCTCTTTAAAAGTGGACCGAGTGGTTCTGATACAGTTGGTCTATCACAAATAGAGAACTTCCTCTTATATACTTGCTCTTTCTTTCAAGGGTCGCTTAGTAACAACAACGAAATTTTTGCGTATACGGAAATTTGAAGTGTCAGTAATTATTATAGAAATTTTCCAGTATTTAATGATTGTTCAGTGCGACACTCTAGAGTTTAGTTGGTAGTTTCCTCTTGGGTCCACGAGAACGATTCCTGATAACACCAGTTAGTGGTAGAGAGTCTTGTGAAGTTGTTGATTCCCGACTGTCGCTTCCGGTAGTTTTGTCACTATTGAGACTATGACTACTGTTGTTATAGCTGTTGCTGTTGCTGTCAACTGTTCTCTGACGTTGAGCCATTGTCATTACAGCCTCAAGACGCGTACTTATATTTTGGCTCTTTTCTTTATCATCTTCTATGGGAATATTTTGCATCTGTTCCTTCTTTCTTAGCTGGCTTGCTCTCTTAAGTGCCTCAGGAAGTGATATTTTTCTTTCAGGTATAGCTGGCGCTGTTGTGGACTTTTGAAGTGTATACTTTTTAGCTAGGGCCTCTGGTATTTCTTCAGTTTTATTTACAGAACTATTACCTGCTAAGGTCTTCTTCAAACCTTCTATCTTGAGTAAAGCCTCTGGTATCGTTGGCTTTCTTTTGGGTTTAATAGGTGGGGGAGATACTTTTTTCTTCAAGTTATACCCGTCGAGTTCGATAACTTCCTTCTCTTGTTCTTGAATTTTATCAGATTTCAATGGGCGCAACTTTGGAAGATTTAAACTATCCATATTGGAAGGCACTGTAGTCGTTGGTTCTGTCTTTGTCGTTCGTAGTTTTGGTATATCAAAGTCAATCTTTTTAGGTGGAACTTTTGGCCGAGGTTTCTCTATTGCAGAGTGAACCGTTTTCAGTTCCAAGGAATGAATTTCCTTTATTGATAGATCATTGGTTGTTTCACTCGTATATTTTGATGTAACTTGCAAAGTTCTTGGTTTATTAGGCAAAATAGGTTTGATCTTTGGAGGAATACCACTGTCGCTTTGTTTTTCTGATTTAAGCATTGAATCGATAAAACTTTCAGATCGTGGAAGCTTTGTTTTACTTGGAGAATTAATCAGTTTCTTACCTTTTGGTGATACTTTAGGAGATGGACTCTTCTTTTGCATAGAATCTAAATAGTCGATATGTGTAATTCCAATACTTTTAATCGGTGTCTTAATTTCAATTGGCTTGGAGTTAGTCAATTTATTATGTTCTAATGAGGATAAAAATGATAAAGGTTTATATGAATGACGCGGTTCTGGAGAAGATGGAACCGTATTTGTATAGGGTTTCAAAGTTGAAATGTCGTCCCTTTGAAACTCCTTTTTGTACTTGATGTCATTGTGTGTTGATGATTCAATTATTTTTGTATCCTCAGAGACAGATTCTTTTACAAGTTGTCTTGTTGTTGTTGGTTGAATAGTAGTTGGTTTGGGTTTCACAATTGGTGGATATTTCTGATCCCCTTCAGCAGAATCATAATCAACCAATTCCCTTGGGGTTCTTTTAGGTAATCTAGGTGGAGTTGGTGAATTGGATTGACTAGTGGTATCATCTTCATCGAAATCAATTGGTTTTGTAATCCTTTTGGGCAAAGTTGGTGGTGTTTTGGAACGAGATCTAGCACTAATTCTCATTATTCTACTCTCATAGATTTTATTCCTGTCACTGTCTTTTTCAGAATCAAGATCATTCTTATTTTGTATAGCTCTTCTGGGAGGTAAAGATGGTGCCTCAAGATCAGTCTCATATTCTTCCTGTAACCTGATTCTATCCTCTCTAGCATGACCCCTGGCAGGGAATTGTTTCCTTATCTCCTGTCTCTTGAATTCTTGCTCAGTTATCTCCACTTCATGACTGGGGCCATTTTTCTTCAATCTTTGAAGAAGCAAATAATCTTCCTTGGATACAGTGAAGGATTCCATATCTAAGTTTCTCCTTGGTTGTGTAGTTTCCCTGGTAGGAGAGTATTCAGGCGACCTGTCCATCAATTCTAAATCCAAGTCACTGAGCTTATAATTCGGCTTCTTTGGAGAGAATGTCTTTTCATAATTGTATGCAGATCTATATGCCAAATCAGAGTTTTTGGCCCTTAAAGTCTCGCTTGTAATGTGTTCATCGTCCTCATGAAATGATTGATCGACAATCATATCTGGTAGTAAGTCCTGATCATTTAGCAATCGTTTTGCTTTCTCCATATCATCCTTTGAATATTTCAATTGATCAGATTTCTGTTTTGTTGAAGGTGAGACTGTACCTTTCTTTGAGTCTATATTCTCAACTCTGTTAAGAAAATCATTTAATCTTGGGTCATGGAAACGAGTGGTTGACATTCTGAATGTGTCACTATCGAGATTTTGCTCTCACTAGTACGTTAAAACAGCTTGTTGATAGTCTCTTGATAGATATGAAATAATTTTTCAATATAGAAAAATCAACGGACACTGAAGTCTTAATACTTATATGATATTAGAGGTCATATATAACATATATATAAGGGTTATATTGTGTTTCTGAGGCTTGAATTATTTCTATATGGGAGTTGGATTATGTTGACTTTATTTTGTCGATTGGGACCGCTAACGGAGTTCAATGGAGGGTTGCTTTCTGATCAAGTAAGTTTGAAATCCACAGAAGACAAAGAATGCTAAATAAACTAAGGCAGCTAGATAGACTGTATGTGCAACACTATCAGTAAATTCAAAATAAGAACATAAAAGTTAGTAAAGAAGGTTTCCAGGTGCAAAATATGAAAAGTGATGAAAAACATACGCAGGACCATCTTCTGGGTCATTTATGGAACCAACAAAGGACTCGTGGTTTACATTGAATAAATGTGCTATCACTGACAGTATGACAACACCAAATGCAGATAATACGGTACAAAACCAAGCTTTTCCAGCCTATGATGATAATTAGCTATAGTTAGTATATCCTGAATACAATTGAGGACTCAGCACCACAGAGGATGAAATAACATACAGAAACAACAGGTCTCATTTATGTAGGACTGTATTATAGTGTTTCAAAAAGAGTTTGATTCAATTCAACAAGTAAATATAATCCAATATCACAACTAAGTGACGATTGTTGCCCTTGTTGTATCTTTTATTTTCAATGCGTTGCTCGCTTTTGCAGTCAAAATTTGATATTGATAATTCTTGCTACCCGAACAAACAATTGATGAAGTAAAGAACAGTGGAAGAATTCATCAGTTATAGGCTGGTAAAATGGTTGACACAATCGATTCAAGTATGATTAGTGCAATGTCAGTGTTGTGCGAGCACAATTTGCTCTTCGAACCTAAGTTCGAGGTTTTGAGAGTGTGTAGTGACAGATGCCAAGAAATAAAGTGAATAGTTAAAACTACTGAGACATCCTACTAGATGTTTGGTTTTAACCTGTGTGGTTGTTTAGAGAAAGTCAAGGGTTCTAGAAGTGAATTATGTTAACGTCTCTCTTTCAAGTTCAATCGAAATAACAAGAAAAAGAAAGATATTGAGTTGTTGTTAGTTGATTATATCAGCAAGGCGTCCTCAAAACTTTATCTGATAAAGTTGTCAATGAGGTGACCGAAAAGTAATTAAAAGATAGAACTTTCTCTATCTGATGGTATAAACCTGGTATAAGGAGTATATTTCCACTATTTTTGCTATCTTGCGAAGTTTGTCGGTACCCTTAAAGTGACATTCTGACTCTGAATGTTGTTCTGTCTGTCACTAAAAGCAATAAAAACTTCATCATCTCTTCCTCTCAAGAGGATTCTATCAGATGAGTAGAAATGCACAGGTTTGCCCTAACTACTCCTTAACCTGAATACCGATGCCCTTGGTGTATCCCTTTTTCATTGGATGACTTGCAACATCTCCCCTTCACCAACACTCTGTCTCTGACGTTAAGACTTTTCATTTCAATATAAATGGTTTAGTTATTTGGTATTCTTCTGATCCACTAAAAAAAAATATTGCATATAAGCTCAATAGAGAACAGAGAAGAAGTCAGATCAGGAGATGAAAGACACAGTGAATACGAAACCTTTAGAGAATTCCAAGAATTTAAATGAAGTATATCCTTCAGATTCAGAGACAGAAGAAGATATCGACGCATTGATTGACGATTTACAATCAAATAAGGGTATTGATGATGAATCGGCTTCAGATGTTGATGAAAAGCCTGCCATTGCCGGTGCAAGAGAAGTTCCAGAAGCATTATTACAAACAGACCCTCAAGTTGGCTTAACTTCTGATGAAGCAGCTCATAGAAGGAAAAAGTTTGGTTTAAATCAAATGTCTGAAGAACGTGAGTCTCTACTTGTTAAATTTTTAATGTTTTTTGTTGGACCAATCCAATTTGTAATGGAGGCAGCTGCTATTCTTGCTGCTGGTTTAGAAGATTGGGTTGATTTTGGTGTAATCTGTGGTCTTTTAATGTTAAATGCATCTGTGGGATTCATTCAAGAATTTCAAGCTGGTTCAATTGTTGATGAATTGAGAAAGACGTTAGCAAATACTGCTATTGTGATCAGAGATGCAAAACTGATGGAAATTCCAGCAAATGAAGTAGTTCCAGGTGATATACTTCAATTAGAAGATGGTACAATTATTCCTGCTGACGGACGTTTAGTTACAGAGGATTGTTATTTACAAATTGATCAATCTGCTATTACAGGTGAATCGTTAGCTGCTGAAAAAAGGTACGGTGATCAAGCATTCTCTTCTTCTACTGTCAAAAGGGGTGAAGCTTTCATGGTGATTACCTCCACTGGTGATAATACTTTTGTTGGGAGAGCAGCAGCTTTAGTCAATAAAGCTGCAGGTGGACAAGGTCACTTTACAGAGGTCCTAAATGGTATTGGTATTATTCTTTTAGTTTTGGTTATAGTTACTTTGTTAGTGGTTTGGACTGCATGCTTCTATAGAACAAATGGAATTGTTACTATTTTGAGATTCACTTTGGGTATCACTATTATTGGTGTTCCAGTTGGGTTACCAGCTGTCGTTACAACGACAATGGCAGTTGGTGCTGCATATTTAGCCAAGAAACAAGCAATTGTACAAAAGTTATCGGCAATTGAATCCTTAGCCGGAGTTGAGATATTATGTTCAGATAAAACAGGTACTTTGACTAAAAATAAATTATCCTTACACGATCCATACACTGTTGAAGGTGTATCAGCGGATGATCTGATGTTAACGGCCTGTTTAGCAGCATCGAGAAAGAAGAAGGGTTTGGATGCAATTGATAAGGCTTTTCTAAAAGCTTTAGTTCGTTATCCAAACGCTAAAAATGCACTAACAAAGTATAAAGTTCTTGAATTTCATCCTTTTGATCCTGTTTCCAAGAAAGTTACAGCTGTTGTGGAATCTCCTGAAGGAGAAAGGATCGTTTGTGTGAAAGGTGCACCGCTTTTTGTTTTAAAGACAGTTGAAGAGGATCATCCTATTCCTGAAGATGTTCGTGAAAATTATGAGAATAAGGTTGCAGAATTAGCTTCTCGTGGTTTCCGTGCATTAGGTATTGCAAGGAAGAGAGGTGAAGGTCATTGGGAAATTTTAGGTGTTATGCCTTGTATGGATCCTCCAAGAGACGACACTGCCGCAACCGTTGCTGAAGCTAAAAGATTAGGTTTGAGAGTCAAGATGTTGACTGGTGATGCTGTAGGTATTGCCAAAGAAACTTGTAGGCAATTAGGATTGGGTTCAAAGATATACAATGCTGAAAGATTAGGTTTAGGCGGAGGCGGTGATATGCCTGGCTCAGAACTTGCTGATTTTGTTGAGAATGCAGATGGCTTTGCAGAGGTATTTCCACAACACAAGTATAGGGTAGTTGAAATACTGCAACAGAGAGGATATCTGGTAGCAATGACTGGTGATGGTGTTAACGATGCACCATCGTTGAAAAAAGCAGATACTGGTATTGCAGTTGAAGGTGCCACTGATGCAGCACGTTCAGCAGCAGATATTGTGTTTTTGGCACCAGGTCTATCAGCTATCATCGATGGTTTGAAAACTTCCAGGCAAATTTTCCATAGAATGTATGCCTATGTTGTGTATCGTATTGCATTATCCTTACATTTAGAGATATTTTTGGGCCTATGGATTGCGATTTTAAATCGTTCTTTGAATATTGAATTGATTGTTTTTCTTGCCATATTTGCTGACGTCGCAACTTTAGCTATTGCTTACGATAATGCACCATATTCACAAAGACCTGTAAAATGGAACTTGCCAAGACTGTGGGGTATGTCGATTATTTTAGGTATAATATTAGCTATCGGTAGTTGGATTACATTAACAACTATGTTCTTACCAAGAGGTGGTATTATTCAAAACTTTGGTTCAATTGATGGAGTGATGTTTTTGCAAATTGCTTTAACCGAGAATTGGTTGATTTTTGTTACTAGAGCATCAGGGCCCTTTTGGACATCTATTCCCTCTTGGCAACTAGCTGGCGCAGTGTTTGCAGTCGATGTCATTGCTACTATATTTGCCTTATTTGGATGGTGGTCACAGAATTGGAATGATATCGTTACTATCGTGAGAATTTGGGTTTGGTCTTTTGGTATTTTCTGTGTGTTAGGAGGAGTATACTACTTGATGTCTGAATCAGAGCTATTTGACAGACTAATGAATGGAAGACCTTTGAAGGAAAAGAAGTCAGTCAGAACAGTTGAAGACTTTGAGGCAGCTATGACTAGAGTTTCTACACAGCATGAAAAAGAAAATTGAAACATTGACACATTGTAGAATAATTTTTTACATTGGTCTCAAGAAACACTAATTTTTTAATATATATATATAATTTTGTTGAATTTCATTTTTAACTAATGAATAATTATTAGGTTTTAAATGTTGAAAAATTCTTTGTTTATTTAATTTAGGAAGTGATGAATATTCAAAGAAAATAAGTAGCCAAGTTATATATTTATATGAGTAACGTTTGTTGGGTACTAAAATAATGCCACCTTATATATGAAAGTTTTCTATAAATAGTAGTATTATCTAAAGGCAATGTAACGTACCACTTGATAATTTATCATTGAATAATATATTACGCCGTGACTCATGAAATTGCTCTATTTACTATCTGAGAAGTTATACTTCTACTTCTGATACTTATATTCGTACTTATTTGCAAACTTTCATTGAGTTAAGAATTTTTAATTGATGCCACTTTCTTGTTCCGCGTCCTACACGTCAATCTGACAGACTAATCCTTCGGTTTACTAAACCTGATGATTAGTTATTATTGAGTTAGGTGAATATTGTCTTTCACACTTCTGGGGTGATCACTATTCAGAAATTCATCTAATGAAAGATCCCTCTGAAACATAATGCCGCGAGGTTTCCATCTACATGATAAAATGTGTCTGTAGAAACACAAAGGCAACTGAACAAAGTCTGGAAGATTGCTTTGACCAATTATTTTGATAACTTTCATGAAAGTTTGACGCTCATAAGAAAGTGAATATCTCACTGTAGTCTGGTATAGAGGGTTAACAAAATTTTCAAAAGTTTGAAAGAACTTTCTAAAAGAGATTAATGGCTTTCGAGAAATACAAACCTTATTTAGAAGTAGTTGGCGTAGACCTGCAAGAAGCCCTTGTAGACTTCCTTAATAAAACTAACTTACTCTTGATAGTAACAACGTTTAACCAAAACCAGAACAGAAAAGATTTTGACAAAAACAAAGTCATAAACAATTGTAATTTTAACAAAAATAACAAATAAAAGATCTCTTGGCCCAGTTGGTTAAGGCACGGTGCTAATAACGCCGGGATCAGCGGTTCGATCCCGCTAGAGATCATATTTTTTCCAAGAGTTTCTCTCCTGAAGTTATGATAGTCATTGTTTGAAAAATATTAAATGGCAAGTACAGTTATTATATAGTTTACAGACCTTCAAATTTCATAATCCCATGGTTGTTATTTTGAACAGGAATTTGATTCTTTTTCTTATTTTTGGGACTCTTTTCTTGTAATTTTCTCTTCTTAGACTTTTGAGTGTTACTTGATTCTTCATCACTTTCCAATTCTTTATCCAATTCTGCTAATAATTCTTCTTTTGAAAGACCGACTAATTCACTTTCTTGGTCTGAATCAGAGGACTTGTTGTCGTCGCTGTTATTGTCATTGTCATTGTCATCAGAATCAGAATCAGAACCAGAACCATCCTCGTCTATTGATTCTTCAATAGATTCTTTTTCATGATTGAATTCCCAAATTTTGATATTATCCATGCTACCAGAGACTAATCTGTATTCACAATCAAGATCCAAAAATTGAACTTCTTCAATAAGACTATGCCTTCTAATTTCAACAATCTTGCTTCTCTTGATATCAACCTTATACAGTTTACCATCTGAAGCACCACACCAGATACAATTATCATCTTGCAAAGTCGAAACAATACAATCAATACTTTCATCCTTAGCTATTTTAATTCTAGAAAGTTGATCTTCTAAATCGTTTCTTTCAGGTTTCCAGATAGTTAAAATACCTTCACCCATTCCACATACAAGTGTATCACCAGTTTCTGTATCTAAGAATGTACCACAAAGTATCTCATCTTCTTGATCATCACTAGTCAGGACAGTTTTTTTATCCTCATCTGTTTCATTCTTATCCTTGGCATTATCAGCTCTACAATCCCAGTAAGCTAGTGTAGTTTGACCAGCAGAGATAAATTTGTAAATAGATCTCTTGGCAAAATGGATAATATCGTTAATCGCATCACCCTCATGAATACCCTTAATGGTGTTTGTAAGCTTGAAGTCATTGGTATCCAAGTTGTAAATGTTACCAACTTCATCACCTAATAGTAATACAGATTTAGTTTGTGATAAAACCATCTTCGTAAATTTATTATTTTCATTTGGAATATGAGTTTTTTTCAAAACTTTACCAGTCATAACATTTGCCTTTTTCAAAATATTATCTGTACCAATAGAGTATATATATTCACCATTTGGATCAATGGCTAAACATCGTACACTTCCCTTATGACGTTTTGTTTTCCAAAGTAGTTTAACACTGTCATTTTCCTCGAGATCAGAGGGAACATTTACAGTTTTCCAAAACACAGTATCTTCCTTCTTAGTGGTTTCAGAAACCTTTAAAGTCTTTTGATTCTTCCGCAGAAAATTGAGCAATGTTTCTGGGTCATACTCGTAACAGTAGACGTGACCATTAGAGAGACCAATGGCGATGATCGGTTTCTCTGGGTGAGATGCCATTTGAAACAGTGCGTCACTGAAACGGAACTCCAGGATTGGAAGAGAGTCTGACAAAAGTTGGGCTTGACCCTTAGACTTCTTAGAGTACTTCTTTCCCATCTTTGGTTCCTTTCAATTATCCTTGTATGTTTTATTGTTGGAAATTGTTGAGATTTATCTACTGTAACTTTTATAATTTTTCACCTCATCACCTTTTGAAAAATTTTAAAGCACTCCGATTTGTATAGTAAATGAGGTGAAAGATGCTTTGTTCATCTATGAATGAAGAGCTCACTCTAATGCTGTTTCTCAACTGTTACTATAAAGGTCGGTGATGATCGACGTTGAAAGATGCTCACTGCCTAAAATCTCTTTCATTGTTTACAGGTTATAATATCACGTGGATTGCTTGGTATTAAATTTACCATTGTGGCTTGCTTGTTTGATAATCATCTTTGACAGTCTTATCAGTTCTTATATATCCTTAGTGTCTGTAAATTGTATCAAAGAAAACAGTAAGAAATCCAGAAATGATTGAACAGAAGATATACCATTTGCACAACGATATCGTTGTCACAGAGCAACAACTCGACCATTGGAATGAATATTTACACACATTGTCTACCCCCCAAGAAATTCTCAAATGGTCGATAATTACATTTCCAAACTTATTCCAAACTACAGCCTTTGGACTTACTGGATTAGCAACGATTGACATGTTATCTAAATTACATGCCAATGATCCTCATTACCCAATCATTCCTTTAATATTCATTGATACTTTGCATCATTTCCCACAAACACTCGATTTATTACATACAATTGAGGAGAAATACTATAAACCTTATTCTCAGATGATTAACATTTACCAACCATTAGGATGTTCGAACGAGTCTGAATTTGCGTCTAAATATGGCGAATTACTTTGGGAAACTGATGAAGATAAGTACGATTTTTTAGTGAAAGTAGAACCTGCTTCTCGAGCATACAAGGCTTTAAATGTCACTGCTGTATTCACTGGAAGAAGAAGGTCTCAAGGTTCGGTAAGATCAGATCTGAAATATATTGAAGTTGATGAAATTAATGGAATAATAAAGATTAACCCATTGGCCAATTGGGATTTTAAACAGGTTCAAACCTACATTCAGGACAACAATGTCCCAACTAACGAGTTGCTAAAATTTGGGTATAAGTCTATCGGAGACTATCACTCTACTCAACCTGTCAAAGACGGTGAAGATGAAAGAAGTGGCAGATGGAATGGTAAACCAAAAACTGAATGTGGTATTCACGAGACCAGTCGTTTTGCTCAATACCTCAATCAACAACAGCAACCACGAATACAGTAGTTATCATTTAACTCATCAATCTCAATCATATAGATAATTATATATATTATATATATATTATACATGTTAATGAGAGTTTGTATGTTGATCATCGCGGACGGGAAATATTGCAATATCAAAGAGAAACAGAATCAAATGAGAATGATATCCATGTTGAAGTAAAAATAAAGAAAAGGTCAAGAAGAACAGTGTAAGAAAAAAGAGACTAACGATGGGCAACTTTAGATTTCCTGTCAAGACAAAATTACCTTCTGGGTTTTTGAATGCCAGAATTATCAGAGATAATTTCAAAAGACAACAAGCTGCCGACAATGAGGTGACGATTAAGGCATTGAAGTTTATAGCTAGAAATACTATATTGCCGGCCAAGACTAGACTTCAGGCCCAATTGCAACTAAATATCATGCCAAAGTATACCAAGATGACACAAATTAAGGACAGATGTATAGCATCAGGGTCAGCAAGAGGTATAATAAGTGATTTCAGGCTTTGTAGAACGCAATTTAGAGAAAAAGCACTAAATGGTGAACTACCAGGTGTCAAGAAGGGTGTCTGGTAGGCATTTTCTCAAACGTGTAAATAAATAATAAGATTCATTTTTCATTCCAGGCCTCTTTGCGATATATATATATATTGATTTTAAGTACATACGTTTTCTTTCAGAATTATAATACGGTACACTTTAATTTCTTCTTTTTCTTGTCACCATTGGTATTGTTCTTCTTAGACTTACCGTTATTTTTGGTTTTACCCATCAAGGAGGCTCTAGTGGCAGCTTCAAAGACTTCTCTAACACCAAAACCTGTCTTCGCGGAACATTCATAATAACCAGTAGCACCTATTTGTTCAGCTACAGATTGACCATCAGCTGTAGATACTGGTTGTTGACCAGCTTCTCTTAACATTTCCATAACTTGAGGATCATTTCTTAAATCAACCTTACAACCAACAAGGATAATTGGAACACCTTGACAAAAATGTAAAACTTCTGCAATCCATTTCTCTTGAACATTCTCTAAAGAATCTGGTAAATCAATCGAAAAACAGATTAAGACCACATTGGAATCCGGATAAGACAATGGTCTTAATCTATCATAATCTTCTTGACCAGCAGTATCCCAAAGTGCTAACTCAACATGACGACCGTCTACATCAACATCAGCAACGTAATTTTCAAAGACTGTTGGCACATAAACTTCTGGGAATTGACCCTTAGAGAAAACAATCAATAAACATGTCTTACCACAAGCACCATCCCCTACAATGACTAATTTTCTTCTGATGTTATTAACTTGTTGTGACATTATATCAATACTATTAATCTTCCACTAAGATTATAATCGTTTTGGCTCAAGTATGACACAATCAGAGATGTTGCACTTGTAAACTTAATAGATAAAGTGACTGGATCAAATCTATTCTTAGATCATGATATTTTCATTTTCAAAAATTCTCGAGAAAACAACAAACAAAAGTTTCATATTGAAAAATTATGACAGTTTGAAATCTCGAGAAAGAGAAAAAATAATGCTTTGTGAGTGTCTATACAGTGCATATTTAGTGGAAATGCTAGTGTTGTATCTTGGGTTATTTGTATATCGTAATGTAGTGTAAGTGTTGTGTTGGCGAGGTTTCTTGAGGTTTCTAGCTGTTGTAAGTGTTCTTTGTACGGAACGTTTCCGGGTAAATGTTAACTAATCATAGGAAAAGCGTACCTTCATCACTGATCCCACTCATGGGAATGCCTGTTATTCGAGTCTGTCTTGGTTGCGATTTCTCTAAGTAGTAACCACCATTACGTTCTTCTTTGTGTTGTCTTGCTGGATTATAATAGTTAGACCTAGCGAGTGTGTTCTTAAAGATGACAACGGACTCGTCATTCATAAGTATGGCAAGCATGCCTGATAGGGAATCATAGGTCATGTCCTTGATAGTCTTATCGAAATGTATCATACGATATGGAGTATTGTCGACCATCTTGCTCATGGGACATCCACTAGTGCAAGGAAAGACATTATCTTGTTTGATTGCATACGGTAAATCACAAAAGGGACCGCTGATACCTACTCTTTCATATGGGATGATTTTGAAATCTAGGGCCTCATTAAATTCTTTGATATCTGACTCATCGTAATCACTGTTGTACATGTTAGGGTACAAGGGACGTTTACTCCATATTTCATTAACCAGATCAAATATCGAAATATCGGGACGTTGTTCTTCAAATTGGTTCATTACTTCTTCAAAGGCAAGGACACCTCCTTCATAATTTAGTTCAATTTTATTCATCGAATAAAAATAGAGTCCCGAAAGGTAGTCATCTCGACCTTCAATCCTATAGGCAACACAGAAACATACATCATTCAGGATTAGTATCTTATTAATATAGGAATTTGATGGAACAAAAAGTTTTACAAGTTCCTTATCATTGAAATGGTCTGAAATGTCCTTGAACGCATATAAATCCTGACATTTGATAGTAGAAATTATAATACTATCACCGCAGATATCAAAATTCTTGACTTGACCCTTACCTTTAAATTTAAGTTCATTAACCATCATTATTTTATCAGTTGTATCATCAATGACCATCTTCATAAAAATGTCAGTATCTTCATTGGTATTTGTACTAGTGTTAATCTTCAACACATAGAAACTGTCATCTTTGTTCACAATAATTCTTTCATTGATAGTAGATCCGAAATCATACTGACAGAGTTCTTCAACTTGGATTCTATACTTCAAGGGGACAATGCGAACATACTTGATATACTTTTTGAAATTTAATATTAAACGGATGTTCTTGTCGTTAATAGATGGAATTTCTACAACATTCACTATATCTGCATCAGTATCAAATACATCGGTATTCAACGATAAAAGTCTACCGTTTTCTAACTTCACACAATTCCAATCCTTATAGTCATAACTCACAATCAATAGTCGATTGATTTTGGACAAGAAAAGAAAATCTTTATTCTTGCTTCTAGTATATTTTAACAGGAAATTATTACGAATACCGGTAAAGTAGGTACATTTGTATATCTTTAGACCATCTCCATACAATACGAATATTCGCCCATCGTCAAAACCTTCTTCTACACGTACATCTAAAATTGGATTTGTTTTCCTCTCATATGAAAGTTTGACCTGATAAATCAAAGGTGAATTGCGAATGTTTTCGACCTCATTGAATTGAACAATGTAAATCTCTTCACTTGAGAATGCAAGAATGGAATTGCCATTGTACTTTCTAATTTGGATATCTTTATTTCCAAATGGCAAAAGGGGTATTTCTTCACTGGCAAACAATGATTCATTTAGTGGGATATCCTTATTGTAGTAATGACATTGAAGGATAGATTTTTCAGCCAAATACACATACAATTTATCTAGCGTAACAAAATCCTTCTTGATAGGAGATGGAAACTCAAATGTTTTCGCATTGACATTTTCAATAAATTGATCTATATCTATAATCAATAGTCCATCACAGAACGCCATTACTATTTCTCGGTTCTCCTTGCAGATAAGAATATCCATAGGCATAGCGTCATTAGGATGTTTCATAATTTCGTCTTTGAAACATGTATTTTCATCCATCTCATGAGATCCAGTATACGAAGGATCAAAAAGGATATCAATACAACGCAGATACTTTACAACATTAGCTTTCACATTCCAAGCAATAAGCATACCATCACAATAAGTCACACCCTCAATAGAAAAGCCAGGGGTGAGTATTTCCCTTTGGTTATCAATAATGGCTTCAATAATAATGTGATTGTCGTTTGCATAAATCAGGTAATTTTTATCTATTGTGAAGAATTGATACTCTGAATCAGTATTTACTTCATTTGGTATTATGTCGTCCAATTCTATCAACTTCAACTCTCCATTTCTGGAAGTCTGATCTTCAGCATCTATATTATCGTCTACTAAAAAAATATCCAGTTTTTTGATACCATCACCGCTCAAGATTAGAACCTTATCCTGTAACTTTTCAACTCCTAGAAACATTTTCCAAGAAGGTAGGTTTGGAATTGGGATTACTTTGATAAAGTTATATTTATTGAATGTATCTAATATTTCTGTAACTTCTTTTGTCTTTCTAAATGGTGTCATTAATTCAGTAGAGTTACCATTTGTTATTCTCGAAATAGATGAATTCGAATATTGCCAAATTTCTTTATTAATGATACCAATATGTGAATTTGTATCTGAACTAATATTTAATGTTTTTTTGAAGTCCACATTCTGATAAGGAGTTCTTGTTTTTGTTGTTACGTTAGAAATATCAAGGGCAATGTCTAAAGTTCTATTAAAACTTACAATCGTCACTATATATTGATTTGAATTGGTAATTGTGAGCGATGGAATTATGATCTTAACCCCTTTGAATCTTGTCAATGGATAAAATTCAATGGATGTGTCATTTGTCAAACATGCTGATATTATCCCAGTACTTGTTGAAACTAAATTACAATCAGTATACTTGTCAAATTCATCTGGATTTATATTTTTCAGTTTTTCGAGCAATGAAGGTGCATAGAACCATGACTTTATTCCCATAAGCGATCTCTTCAACTGTTTTGAAACAAATGATGTTTCTCCGGACATAATTTGATTTGCTGAAATTATCATTATGGATCTATTAGAAAATGCAAGTACTTTATTTTGATCTAATGGAATGATGCCATTGATTTTTTCACCATTTAAATAAGTTAGTTGGTGAACATGTTTCCTTGAATCTGGAAGCGAGTCCCATTCAATACACAAATAAACAACTCTTTCAAATCTTATCGTTGGGACAAAGAGTAAGAAATGTCTATTATCATTACTACTTGTGGAGTTGGGGAAAAATGCACAATCCAATATCTTGAAATCGTCCAAGTTCAAATTATTTGCCAGTTGAAACATATAATTATTGACAAAGCTAAAGAATTTTAATGACCTTTCATTCATGTTCACTAAAACAAATTCCTTATTTGAATCGTGTTTAACAATTCTCCAATTTCCAGAGCTTCCCAAATTCCAATATTGTATTATTTTGGAACAACTAGTGTAAACATTTCTGTTGACTTTATTTGTTGGTTTACATGGTTGAATTGATAGAAGAAAGCCATTAGATTGAACAACTAAAAGAATATCACTGTATTGATCTTGTGTAGTGTTGAAGACTTTACAATCGTTGATACCATTCTTTATACTTGTAATTTTATAATCGCCAGCAATACAAAATGAGTTCATACCAACGATTAGAGAAGTATAAACGAATTCGTCAGCTTTAGCAGACTCGATCTTCGTAGGTTCATTCGTATTTTCATTCCCATTGGATTCAGGAGCAGAATCCTCACTTAATAACATGTCTAAATCAGAGTCATCTAACGTTTCTGGATCCTTTTCTCTATTTTTATCATGAGCAAGTAATATTTCTTCAATTTCATCTTTAGGAGCAAATGATTGTAATGGTAAGTCATCATTCTCTTTGACTGAATCCAAAAAATCAGGAGTATCACATTTCTTATATTTATATGGTAAACACCATTTAGTAGTACATCCTACTTTTGTATATTGATGATTCAAATAAAGTTCCCTATTGACTGGAGGTGAAAGAAATTTACGTTTCTTCTGAACAGGTTCCGATGTCAGACTCACTTCTGAAAAGTAATTGGCATTGAAAAAGGATTCATCACTAATGTCCGTTAAAGCAACTCTACTCATTTGAACACCTTTGTCCTTCCTTAATGACAGTGTATATCAATCTTTCTTTTTTCCCTTCAAAGTTTAAGCAGTAAAGACAGAACAGCTTTATAATTTTGCTATCTCAGTCAATAACAATAGCAAACGAGCTGCTTGATTGAAATATATTGGGTTATCCTGACAAATTAGCAAGCTGAAAGGTATCTTAATATCTCAATACTCGTTCTTAAGTAAGGTATCTATCAATCCGAAATTTTTCAATATGGAAAAATATTGAATATGTTGTTTACCTATATAGAAACATATACAATTGTGATGATTAAGAGAATAAAAGTCATATCTCCTTGGTGAGAAACTCTGCTAAACATTTCTAGATACAATGTCTGTTGTTGAACCTGATATTTTGGACAAAATCGAATTGGTTCCAATCAAACGTGATTCATCGCATTTCTCAGAAAGTACAAATATTTCTGGAACATCTGATGTCAAGAAGAGATTGAGACACGACTCTGATATTGACTCAAACTTTGTTAAATTTAAACAGAGACTTATACGTAATCTCAATGGAACACTCCCCTCAAAAGAGACTAATATTTTACCAATTCAGACTAAAACTAGACATGAAATTTCTAGAATCTTAAAACAGTCTATTATTCAGAAGGAGAGTCATTCAGTAATTATGGTTGGACCAAGAAATATCGGTAAAACATTTTTAATTGAACACGAATTGAATATGCTGTCAAAGGATTATGGTAATCAATTTATCAAGGTTAAGATCAATGGGTTGATTCATTCTGACCTAGCTGCAATTAACGGGATTGCAACCCAACTTCAAAGTAAGTTGAAGAGTTCTGTTGATAATGAAACGGAAGAACTTTTCATGGAAGATGATGGTAATATTACAGATATCAGTAAAGGATCCTTGACAGAAGTTTTTTCAAAGGTTTTAAAGTTACTAGATTCTACCCAAAAGAAACAAAACACTATCGATAGTAAAATTACAAAGATTACCATTGTTTTCATTTTTGATGAAATAGAGACATTTGCTGGTCCAGTAAGACAAACATTATTATATAACCTTTTCGATATGGTTGAACATGCAATGGTACCAGTTTGTATTATTGGTAATACAACCCAATTAAACATTTTAGAATATCTTGAAAAGAGAGTCAAAAGTAGATTTTCACAAAGGATCCTTTATACACCTGAATTCAATGATTTAGATGAATTTATGAGAAATGCCACTGAATATATGATTCCTAAAATGCCAAATTATTATTCAAAGAAAGAGTTTCAACAAGAGAAAATACTCTTGGACAAATGGAATTCTTTAGTCAGGAATCTTATCAAAAATGAAGAATCATCTTTATTTCATAATTTAAAAACTAATTATGAAACATATCAATCATTGTCTATATTCAAGAATGAATTACACCTTTTAATAGCTAGTTCTACAACTTTTGAAACGTTGAAGAAAGAACTGAATTCATGTAGATTATTGAAAGAATACGCGAATAATCAAATTGAGAATAGTTATGTAGCCAGAGTTAGATCACTATCTGATTTAGAATTAGCTATTCTAATATCAGCTGCAAGATTAGTACTGAAAACAAAAGAGGAAACTACCAATTTCAATTTAGTCTATGCTGAGTATAAAGAAATGGTCAAATCCATGAATATTAAGATTCCGTCTACGTCAAATCTCAATGCTGGGTCTGTAAAAGTTGTTGATAACTTGATCAAATTGTGGAAGAAAGGTGACATAAAAAATATTTGGGAATCACTACAAGCATTGAATTTGATTGGTGAAAGATCAAGTATCTCACTAAGAGAAAATGCAGCAGCTGTTCTTCATGCAAGTAATTATCAATTTCAAGGCTCGTTAATGCCATTTGATTTAAGAGTGTATCAAGTACAGCTAACTCTTCACGAATTGAGAAAAATTGTTCCAAAATCATCAATATATTATGCATGGACACAGCTATAACACTTTTTGATATAAAAATTACAATCCACACCTTCTTTAAGCATCTATCAGACCTCATAACCATCTCAATACTTCATTCAAGTCGATACTATGTGACTGTTAACAGTATTCAGTCGTTGGTTGCGATAAAACGTACATAGTGATATATCAGAAGCATCATCTTTAGTTTTGGAAAAGTGTTTTTATTATGAACTACATTAACAAGTTATTGATATTGTCAAGTGAAAGAGAACAAAGGGACAGATTGTTGCTGAGATAACAGAGTATTTTACTGTTGGTTCCAATTGCTAAGTTGTACACAAGAGTTAACACATTGACATACAACTTAAATGGGTGAGATAACTGGCTTTAATGGTGACCAAGCTAACGCTTCTACTGCAGGAGTATCTGCATCTGTCACTCCTACTTTAACTCCAACTCAATCATTTACTTCAGTGAGAAAATGGAAAATTGGAAAGGTAAGACAAACACCAACGGTTCAAATTGACTCTCAGACTGGCCTTACATATATCGAATTGAAATCAAGAGCATCGGAATCAATATATGGTGTGACAAAATTTGCTAGTCATTACAGAGCTGACGAAAAATTAGGTCAAGGTACCTTTGGTGCAGTTTATAAAGGTGTCCATTTGGAGACACAGAGGCAAGTAGCCATGAAAAGAATTCTAATAAACGGTGAGAATGATTTATTTCCAATAACTGCACAGAGAGAAATCATAATTTTAAAGAAACTAAACCATAAAAATGTTATAAAATTGATTGAAATGGTGTATGATACTCCACCAGAGTCTCATCGTGATGATAAACACGATGAGTCAAAAAATCCTTTGAATACAGGAGAGAAACCAAGTAACATTAAGCTTTTCTATATGATTCTCCCGTATATGGTTTCAGATTTATCTGGGATCTTACATAATCCAAGAATCAAACTACAAATGAATGATGTGAAAAATATAATGTTACAATTACTTGAAGGTGTGAACTATATTCATTGTTCAAAATTCATGCATAGAGATATCAAAACGGCAAATATACTAATTGACCATAACGGGATTGTCAAACTTGCAGATTTTGGTTTAGCTAGATTGTATTATGGTTCCCCACCAAACTTAAAGTACCCTGGGAGCGCTGGATCAGGAGCAAAATATACATCTGTGGTGGTAACAAGATGGTATAGAGCTCCTGAATTAGTATTGGGTGATAAATATTATACTACTGCAGTGGATATGTGGGGGGTAGGATGCGTGTTTGCTGAATTATTTGAAAAAAAACCAATATTGCAAGGTACATCAGATATAGATCAGGGACATGTTATTTTCAAATTAATGGGTACTCCATCCGATGATGATTGGAAATTAGCTCAATATTTGCCTGGTGCCGAACTGACGAGAACAAAATACAAGAGTACTCTGAAAGAAAGATTCTCTAAATATTTGACAGAATCTGGTCTAAATCTTCTTTCAAAATTATTAGCATTGGATCCATTGAAGAGGCACACTGCCATGTCTGCTAAAAATGATGAATTTTTTAAAGAAGAACCTTTGCCCTCAAAATTTTTATCCTTACCTTGTGAAGAGAGTCATGAGTCTGATATCAATCGTTACAAGGAAGAATTGCACCAAAGTATGTCACAGAGAGCCCCTCCAGCACCACATGGCCATATCATTGAATCATCTAAAAATACGAGGAAGCAGATTCCTTTACCTAAAGCTCCAGCTAATCGTAATCAAAATGCCAACACAAAGAAACTACCGACTGCTCCAGCAAATATGGTTACCAAAGATTATGGGAAAAATCCCAAAGCGCTATCATCGACATCAACATCAAACCCACAACAGGCGAAGCAGGTGTCTACAAAGGAAAGTTACATGAATAACAATCAAGACAATGATTATTATAACAACAAAAGAAATAATCACAACAACATCAATTATAATAATAAACCCAGCTATAACAGTAATCAAAACAAAAACTACTATAATGACACATCTTATCATCAAACATCTTATCGTTATTATAAAGCAAACGATACAAAGGAATTGCAGGGTCAATCAAACAACGGTGAAAGTACTGAAAAATATTACCAGTCACAAAGATCAAGAAAGGTTTACTATAACAATGACAATTCAAGAAAAACACCTCACAAATATAATCCTGAAGATACAAGATATATGGCCCATGCACCACCTTCACATTATGACCCCAATTCAAACAATTATCAACAACACAAGTATGAAAATAATCCCCACAATTCAAGTTTTGTTCGTACAACTCCAAATATCAAATACCAATCATCTAATGGTATATCGACAAACTCTACGGTCACTGCATCCACAGCTGTAACCACTTCAAGATATCAGGCAAAACCAGAAAAGAGAACATTGTCCAGTAGCATATCTGATTTCAATACACCAAAAAAGCGTTTAATGTTTTCAGTGGACAATTCTGTTCAAAGTCAACCATATAAAAGCTCTAAAGATTCAGAAACTCCTCCAAAAAGGAGTGTCGTGATGAAGGCGACTTTGAATAAAGAAGCTGGGAATCAAGGACAGCCTCACAAAAAGGCTAGTGAAGAGGACATTGCAGATTTATATTGAGTCATTTTAGTTTATATGTGAATCTTTACATGCATGTATGTAAAACTTCTATACAGTTACATTTTCTATACATAACACACTGTTTAAGTATAAACGTGAAATACATGAGTAATGAAGTAGACGAATTTATTCATGTGCAACGGTACTAAGGTTAATCAAGTGTAGCAACCTTTCTACCTACCTCACCACGATCGAAGTTAATTTCAAACTTGGAAGTAATAACATTATTTCCCTTTCTCGTTTCTGGTCTAATTGAACTACTGAAAAAGATTTCGCCATCACTACTATCTTCACCCATGTCAGATGAGTCGTTGCCGTGCATAGGCTGAATCTGCGGAATTTCAAACCCAGTGTTAAGTTTTTCATTCTCTGTCGGAACCGATAGAGTAAGACTGGAATGAGTTTCTCCATTCTCCATTACTAATTCAGCTAATCTACTTGCTAGTTTGTTACTATTATTTTCAAAATTCCTTGTGGCAATATCATCACCAGGTTTACGAAATTCGTTAGGTGTCACAGAGACACTTCTACTATGACGAGTCATATCAAAGAATCCAACCCCACTTTGTTTTCTTGTAAGTCTTCCACTTCTTTCCTTCATTGGTGCTTTATCTTCTTTGATTGCATTATCCATTTGATATAATCTATCAACCAGGGGACTAATCTTGACACCAGTGGAGCCATCACGAGCCATTCTCCAGTAAGCACGAATTTCATTTAATACCCAATTTAACATGAACATCAATCTTTCACCTTGTCTAAATTGAGATGTCACAGTCAAATCACATTGATCATCTTTTGTGATATAACCAATCCCAAATCCTTGTGGTACCGCTGGAGTAATACCAAAAGTTGTAGTAGCAGCATTACCACAATTGGCAGCTATCAGCTCTGGTTGATAAAAAGGTGCGATAATTGGATCATCAAATAATTCGTTGGAAATTCTCTTGTCTTCTTCTGTGAATTCAATACCAAAGAGAGTATGAAATTTGTTGAGATAACGTAAAGCATTGAAATGTTTCTCGTATCCAAATCCTAATTTTGTTGCCTTCACAGTGGCACTATGTTGTTTACAAACTTGAGTAAATTTTTGTAATTTTGCTTGTGCATCACTGGAAGTAGATATAAACAATTGACATAATTCCAATAATTCTTGATTTTGAATATTTATAAATGATGATCTTGAATTTTTAAATCCTCTTGTTGAAATTGGTTCCATTGTGAAAATCATTCTACCATATAAAGAATAATGAGCCACTTGTAAAGCAATTTGAATCATTGAATCAGCATGAATACCTAACCTTTGTGCTGAACGACGACCTAATGGAATTGAGGTATGTATTATATTATGTTTTGAAATTAAATCTGCCAATTTTGTTTCTGATAAATGAACATGAGTATTCAAAATATTACTAAATGACCAATCAATTTTTGAAACCAAAACTTTTAAAGTTTCATTATTCAATGGTTGTTTTGAAATTTTTGATTCTTTAATACTTGGCCACAAAGAAAATTGTGGATCTGCATTGACTTCTTTAGCTAATCTTAAAATAGCTTCAGTATAAGCTTCAGAGGTAAACCTTAATACTACCGATCCATCACAAGTAAAGGAATCCCAAATAACAGCAGCCTTGGCATCCTTTGTGACTATTAATTGTAATTTATCATACCACCTAGAGACACAAGAACCAACTTGGTGACCCTTTTGGTTAATAATCGTGGTTCCATAAAACAGTCTTTTACAAGTTTCATGATTTGAATTATTTTTACCCTCGGATTCATCTAGTACTAATACAAATAATGCTGTATCTATTAGATGTAATTCATTTGGATATCTTTTCTGCAATCTCTTTCTAGCATATTTCCAATTTTTGAATGAATGTGATGTTAAAGATCCTAATGCAGTACTCTTTTTCAAATTATTATTTCTTTCTGAATCTTCCAATATATATTCGAACATGGTGGTCAATTCCATTGAAGTATAAAGTACATCATTATCTTTATCTAGGACATCAATAGTATAATATTGTCCCTTTGAAATAATAAGAATATGTTTTGATTCTGTGGATCTAGCAATTGTAATACCATGAGTTTCATCCATATTTTCGATCTCTTCTTCAACTTGTTCTAAATCATCTAAAGTATATGGTTTATTCAAATCGAATTCTTCGACTTCACCATCTTGAAATACAGGAACACGAGATGCACCAAATAAATTCAAATATGGATGCATTGAAAGATGATTACCTGTACTATTATTTTTATCAGGTGGTAATAATTCTTTCTTTAATGCGGAAATAAATCGTAACGATGAATGAACCAATGTAGCTGATCTATCAGCTTGTGTTATATCTAAAATAGCATCATCTGCAAGAATAAGAAATGGATTTCTTGGTAAAATATCGTCCTGAATCCCCTGAGATGAAGTCAAATTATTTATATCTAAATGTAATCTATCTAAATAAGACATATCATTATCATGATATTCTTGTAATTTAGCTTGTAATTTCTTAGCAGCAGTAGAATTTTCAAAATTTTCTAATACAGAAGTAAGTGTACGTATCTGTTTTGGATTTAAAGGATGTTTATAATAACCATCCGCATAATAAAGTGGTTCCAAAGATTTCTTTAATTGTGATAATGTCTTTGAAAGTTCTGGTAAAGGCAATCTTGGCAAACTATCCTCAAAAGCAAATGTTTTCGTCTCTTCAACCATTTTCAAATTATCTCACTTCAAGCACTCAATTCCAATCACCAATGTACTCCAAAGATGCTCTTTATATATACTTCAAAGCTATCAATTCATTGCATCTCATCGATGATTAAAAGACAGTCATCGCATCTTTAAATCTTGTGACGCTTTTTCCGCTTTAACGGCGTAACACGTGTAAATCAGATTATTGAGATATTGAGATATTATATAATGAAAATAGTGAAAATAGTGAAAATAGTGAATATTTTGATAGATGAATACTACTTCTTTTGACCAAGATTGGCTGCAACATCAGCAGCTTCTTGAAATCCCTTGATCAAACCACTCTTGACACCCTTGTCTTCCATAACACAAAGACCAGCAATTGTTGTTCCTCCAGGTGTACAAACTTGATGTTTAAGTACACTTGGATGTAATCCAGATTCTTCAATCATTGTACATGTACCCTTCATCACTTGAGTAGCACATTCAAGGGATTCCTTGTAGGGAATCCCCATCTTAATTCCACTATCGATCATTGATTCAATCATTAATAATACAAAAGCTGGACCTGATCCAACTAATGAAGTAGCTGCATTCATATTACGTTCTGGTAACTCAATACATTTGCCGACGTTACCAATAAGTTCTTTGACCTGTTGAGTCTGCTCAGTGGAACATTGACTTGAGTTAGATACAATAGCACATCCAACACCATATTTAGCTGGAGTATTAGTCATAATACGAGAAACTGTACTCGTATAATGTTGTAATTGATCAATTGTCCATCCGGCAACAATACTAATTAATAGTTTGCCTCTAATTTCGTCCTTTACACCATCTAAAACCGTTTCAGCCAAATATGGTTTTGTACCTAAGAGAACAACCTGAGATTCATTGACAACTTTCCCATTATTTGAATGAGAACCCTCTACGACAATACCATTAGGGGATTCTCCAAATCCACTAACTAAATCCAACACAGCTTGAACAGAGGCATCGTCATGATTACAAGCAATGATCTTAGTAGGATAAAAAGCAGCAGTAACAGCATCAGTGGCCTTTGGAGCATTATAAATTGCAGAAAGAATCGCTTGACCCATCACACCACAACCTAGAATTGCTAATGTATAACCCATTTTTGTATTCTGTACGTTATATTCTCGTTGTCTTAACCTTGTAAAAGTAGTTGAAACATTCAATAAGCTTGTTTTATTTTTCTTGTTCGTTATAAATTTTCCATATGACAAAGAAGCATTAAAAACAAGTTAATATACTTATACATAATATTGAATGGTTACAGAGTTTCTTTAAGAGATTCTGCATCCTTCTTGATATACTCATTGACAATGAAATGCAAAAATTCTTCTAATTCTTTGAACTCAGCAAATTCAGTGTCAAATACATTGTCCAACATGTCATTATTCTTTCTGGCAACGTATTTGACAGATACAATTGCATTGCAATAATTGGTAGACTTTAATACAATTGTCAATTCATCTGGTCGATCTGCTAATTTGATTTCAAATTTAGTCATTGGCATGTTTAATAACTTGTCAAAGGATCTTATATCTCGGTTTAATTTATTGATATGACGGTCTGTATTAATAATGTCCGAATTGACAATGAATTGGCTTTGAGTCTCTTCCAATTTTTTCTCCTCAATTGTGGACCCATCAACAGTATCTAAAATCGTATCCCTTAGTATCTTCTTCAGTAACATTGTATAATTTTGATGTCTCAATTTACCCAATATTGGCTTGATTAACAAAATTTGTTTATGATCATCTCCAAATGTTTTAGTTAGTTTCGCTCTCATATTTTTCTTAAACATTACAATTAATGACATCCTCAATGTAATCAATACCAAATTGGCTCTTCTATCGTTGATCTTGGGAGCATCTTGTTCATGATTTATTACCATCGAATCGTCATATAAATCATCAATTATTGTCATCATTTCTATCTCAAATTTCTCATTGGGTAATTCAATGACGATTTTGTTTTCATTTTCAATCTTAACACCATAAGAGATCAATTTCCCACATTCTTTCTTCATCTGATAAATCAACTCCTTCTCAAAGATGATATTCTTAAATTTAGTAATTTGTTCTCTGATATCTTCCAAATCAAAAAAATTTCTATTGATCGAACTTTCACCAGTCAAAATATAATCATCCTCAGATTCTATCTTTGTAAATATACGTACACGAAGGAAATGTATTGTAGCACCATTGCCTCCAACAACACCATCGTTACTATGTTGAGTTGTACCAGCAACTGTACCACCAACGGTCCCAGTATCTAAATGTGAATCGGTACCTGAGACTGTGGCACCTTGAACAGTAGTCAAATTCTTATTTATTACATTATTATTAACAGAAGTAGTACCACTACTGTTACTTCTCACGCTACTAACTTTCCCATTCAAATTAAACGGTACTAATTCTAATTTATTCAGTTCTTCATTGTTCTTTAAGATTGCTACACCACGATCTAAACGATATGTCGATCCACTATCTTCAAACCCAAATTTTATACCTAGAAGTCTACCACTACCTTGTCTATCCCTCAATTTGAATATAACATCAGTATTCATAATCACATCACTAATCACTCTCCAATACTCGTGTTCCTTAGAAATGCTACTCCATAGAGTCTCCACTGTTTCTTTAAGAATATTTCGAGCCTCCTCAAGACATTTTAATTTCCAACCTAGTCCAAATTCAATCACCTTCAATTGTTGTTCTTTATTTGGTCGAGTCACAATATGATCACTATTCAAGGAACCTAATGGAACAGTACGTTTTAAATATGGCGAAATTGAATTTTTAGCATTGCTTTCACGAACAGATGATAACAAGAGAGATATAGTCTCTAACGCTAATGATGATTCGTTCATTGCTATATTAATTTGATCTATCATTGTTTGTCGAATGGTGTCTAAGGGTGTAGAATTGTTGGCATGTTGTTTTTGTTGAGATGAGATTGATGATTCTTCTTCATTCTGTGGTTGTTGATCTGTTGATATATTGGGTTTGGTTGCTGTTTCACCGTTAGATGTAGCCATTATTTCATTTTCTAATTCAGATTCAAGTAATTGTGAGAAAGGGAATCCTTTTTGTTGCAATATCAATGGAATCAATTGAGAAAGTGGCATTTGACCATATATCTCATATGGATTATTAATTAGTGATTGTGTCTTTTTGTCTGGTACATTAAGTCCCAGTTGAGATTGTCCTTCCTGATTTTGGTCATTGGCAATATTGGCAACTTCCACATCAGTATTTGGTGTAATTTCACTGGATGTATTTGTGAATCCATGTTGATGTATTGGTAAGGATATTAAATTGGGATCTAGTGCTAAATTGATCCCAGTTCCCTTGTTGGTTTCGTTATTCATCTTATTGGATGACTTTGAATTGTTGCTTAGCAATGTTTCAGTACTGAAATAATTTTTCATGTTGAAATAATAGTGAAAAATAGGATTTACACAAGCAGAAACTGCAATATTGTTGATTATTCATAAGATAATATATACTAAATCAGCATACCTGTATCCTTCAAACTATTCTCTAGTATTGTTTCCTTGATGGCAGCAAAGACTAATTTAACATTTGAAGTATCGGTAGCTTGTGTTACATGAGGGTAAATATTTAAATTGGCTCTATTCATTTTCATGAATCTCCAAAGGATATATTTGGTTGCTTTATTAATATCTGCACCACCATTATAATCTGGGAAATAATTTTCTAATGGTTTTGTCTTTAATTTTTCAGCAAACAGATCAATCTTATTGAGGAACAAAACAATAGTTGTACGTACAAACCATCTTGAATTGACTACATTTTCAAATAGAGTAAGAGATTCTTGGAACCTATTTTGAGTCTTGTCTTCTAGTAGACATTGATCGTATTCAGAAAGGGACATACAAAAGATAACTAATGTAACATTATCGAAACAATGAATCCATTTTTTTCTTTCTGATCTTTGTCCACCTACATCAAAGAAATGTAATCTTAAATTTGAACCCATATTAATATGTGTATCGAAAATACCTGATGTCTTTTGTCTTGAACGTAAAATATCTTGTAAAGTTGGTTTATACGGTTGTTTATTTGGATCTGTTATTCTTTTCAAGTTATCCATAAAATATTGTGTAGAATCCATCATATAAAATGTTGAAGATTTGGGACTTGATAAAAGTTCTCTTGTAATCTTGGATTCCCAAAGTTTATGTAATGTTGTAACAATATCATCTGGTAGTGAGACAGAGACGGCCTTGACAGATTCAGTGGATTCATTTTTCAAATAGTCATTGAAAGTGAAACTCATTAAAGTATTTATTTCATCTTGAGTAATATTATCATCCCATGGAATTGAGTATTGTACTCTTGCATGTACAATATCTTTACCAATTTCCAAAATATTCCGATAAATAATTGGAACATAACTTTCCAATTCTTGTTCTGTATAACCATTCTGATGTAAAATTTTTAACTGTTGTAAAATAGTTGATTTACCTGATTCACCTGCACCTAATAACAATACTTTAAGCTCTTCATTATTTGTTGCAGGGTTGATAGCGTTGACATTGAATTTTTTATTTTTTGCAATAACAGGTTTTGTTGTTTTGATACCATCATTAGCAGCTGTCATTGTTGTTGTACCTGATGTCGCCGTGGAAGTATCTCTCATTGCTTCAGTAATATCCTGAATTTTATCATTTTTAGTATCACTGTCATTATTATTATTATTATTATTATTATTCAGTCTTTTATTATTGGTACGTTTACCAATTTGTGTAGGAGCCGTTGGTGACTCAGATACATCTGATTTACTTGCACAGAATCCCATTATTACTATTGTTGTTGTTGTTGTTGTTTCTATTCATGTTGTATAATTTGGAATGTTTGTTATATAAATTGAAGATGTGTTACCCGGGACATCAAATCGATATTGTTATATAAGAAGAAGAAGAAGAAGAAGAAGTTGTTAGTTGAAGAGTTAATGACTAGTCTTGATGATACACGATTCAATGCAAAGATGCTTGAATGCATGATTTGGAGTAAATCAGAATATGTAGTTTCTTGTTACACATAGTTGCGTTATACAATATTTCAGTAATTTCATGTAGCAAGCCCATCATTACCAAGCATTGGTATACAGGTGTCATTATCAGGCAGTGATTTTGACCTTGTTTCTAACACCTTTAACCATTTGACAGATTCGGTAGAGAAACGACATATAAAATGATGTCAAGACTTTACAGATTACTACAAACTTAAAATTAGAATGTAAGATGGTCAGTTGCGGATTACCACTACTGAATACAGTTACGATGAAGGATCCATTTCTTCTACAGAAACGGTGATTGCTCGATATTCACTACGTTGTCATCAAAGTCCTCTTATAAGGTATCTACAAGAGTTGGTTACAATTCCATTGGATTACAATTAGTACAAAGTTATGTTGTATTACCCAAGTTACATTTTTAGGTTACATGACAAGGTTATTAGGTATGATTCAATAACCAAAGAAATATGATTTTGAAATGCAGCAACCATTAATCAAGATTGTACTTGAAAAGTTGAACCTCAGATATATTTCAAAACAGACGAAATGATATCAACAAATTCATCAATGAGTGAGCCAGAAGTGATAACTACTTCTTTAAAATAAACCTAAATAGGTAAGGCCTGCTTCAAACTCAACATCAACTACTTTAGACAACATGCAACCACAAAATAACCATAGTGGAAACATGGGAATAATGTCTATCTTTCCAAACCAGGATAGACACATAGTTTGTTAACCAACCGTGACATTCAACTAACTCTTCACTAATAAATGTAACAGGACTTCCAGTGACGGATTAAGCGTGTAATTGTAGATTGTTCATCAGACACGACTTTTCACAACCTGCGCTACCAAGTGTTTTAATTAGTCTTTATCTTGAAATACAAATATCCAAAGTATTCAATTCACGACTTGGCCACTCTACCGACGTTGATTTCACTTTCAATTACAATTATTCGTTCAGTATTCATGTTCAAATTGAATCAGAAGGAAATGCCCAACCGCTACTGTGCAAATTTGATCATCCAATATAAAAAAAGAATAATGAAGTGAATGCAGGTGTAAACTTTGCATGTCTCGACCAATTCAGGAAACAACGATGCAGACCACAACCACCATTCAAAGTTAATCAAATGATGATTAATAAACAATTGTCAAGAAAATGCACCCTAACAAGATTGTAAGCATCCAAAACATACCTGACACAGTACTCCATAGTTTTGTAGAAGACACTTCTACGTACATAATCCCTCTTATTGACGATCACAACTGACAATGTAAGTCATACTCTACAAATTCAGCTATTTTTCACTTTTTCTCTATTTGTATATCAAGAAAAATAAAATCCTCGAACATACAAATACAAACAATCACATACAAAAGATATACAAACACAACCATCGCATATAAAAACACATCTATACAATCATATTTATATAACAATAACTCTTGAATCATTGTCTTCAGTTTATAGCAAATAGTAGTTGACTTGTAGTCTTTTGTTGTGGTGTATGGAGGCAATTCTTCAATATCAAGACTCAAAAACTTGATCAACTAACTAACTTGAATTTAAACAACACAAACTATTGAACCAACAATCATGTCTGATCCAAACGAACTTATTAAAAGAGTAAGTGGTCTTTACATTTCTCAATTTTTGAGTGTGATTCACAATTTATATACTAACATTTTCTATTTAGGCTGAAAAGAAGGCTGTCCCAACAAAGGGATTTATGAAGCTTTTTGCTAATGATACTTATAATTATGAAGAGGCTTCAGATTTATGTATTCAAGCAGCAAATATTTATAAATTGAGGAAAGAGGTTCAATTAGCAGGTGATAGTTTTCTTAAAGCAGCTAATTTTCAAATCAAAGCCGGTAATGAAGATGATGCTGCTAATATTTTTATCGATGCTTATAAATGTTATAAAAGTCAATCTTTAGGTCAAAAAGCTGTTGATTCATTAATATTTGCAATAGATTTATTTACAAAGAAGGGACAATTTCGTCGTGCTGCTAATTTTAAATTTGAATTAGGTGAAATTTATGAAACTGATTTAAATGAGAATAAATTAGCTATTGATGCTTTTACAACAAGTGCAGAATGGTATTCACAAGATCAAGCTATTGCTTTATCCAATAAATGTTGGGTTCGTGCTGCTGATTTAATGGCTTTAGATGGTGATTATATCAATGCTTCAAACGTTTATTCAACTTTAATCAAAAATAGTATTGGTAATAGATTAAGTCAATGGTCATTGAAAGAATATTATTTGAAAAAAGGTTTATGTAATTTAGCATCAACAGATACTGTCGCTGCAACAAGAACTTTACAAGAGGGACAACATGAAGATCCAAATTTTAATGACAGTAGAGAAGCAACACTTTTACAAAATTTAATTGATTGTCTTAATGAAAATGATGCTGAAAGATTATCTCAAATCGTTTTCGATTATGATAAATTCGCTAAATTAGATAAATGGAAAACAACAATTTTATTAAAGATAAAAGAAAATATTACTGAAGCAGAAGATGATTTGTTATAGAACAACTATCCTTAGCATGCTCTTGCCTTGCAAACCCTTAATCAAGTCTCTTTTTTTTTTTTTTTTCTACTAGTGTCTATATACAATATTATATATATATATATAAGTGCTTATATAACTAAAGTGAAAAATTGTTTCAGAGAGATCAAATCAGACTAAAATATATATAATCATGGGTTTAGCGTTCATCACTTATATAGAACCGAATAGAGATGTTAATTTTGTGCCATTAGATTCCATTGAATATATGGATTGGGAAGATTCGGAGTTCGCTGATACAGAATCTGAAGAGATTGATTATAATGATTTAGTTCAAGGTTTGGATTGTTTAGACTCAAATCAAGATATAGATATTACTGCTCCAATACCAATATCTGTATCTCATCCTGTAGGTAGAGGATATCGTCAAAGATTATCTGCATCGTCGTCATCGTCGTCTCATAAGAGATCAAAATTCATTATATATGGTTGTAAATCATGTCGATCACATTTAGCTGCGTCTATCAATATTATTTCAGATGGTTATAGAGGTAAGACTGGTGATGCTTATTTAATCTCAAAAGTGATCAATATTGCAGAGGGAAAACAAGAGAAAAGATCAATGTTAACCGGTACTTATCTCGTTTGTGATATTCAATGTCATCTTTGTAAGAAACTTATTGGTTGGAAATATATAAAGAGTGAAAATGAGGAACAAGTTCATAAAGAAGGTAAATATATACTGGAATTATCTGCTTTATGTGAAACTCGTTAATTTGTAATGTTTAGGACCTATTGTCGTGTGTATGTATTCTGCAAGTAAGAATATATATATATATATATATAAAGTCAGTGTTATAGTTTAACCACATTTGATTTCCAATGAATATCACACCATGTAGAGATCATTAAACTAAAATTTCTAACGTTATTAACAAATTCAGGTGTCCAACCAAGGTTAACAGCACCTTTTAAATGGCCCTTTAGTTGAGCATTTGCATCTAATGGAATCAAAGAACATATTATAATCAAGCTGGTCTCTTCACTAGATATTATCTCATTAAAAGATAAGATATCTCCATATATATCCTTTATAACAAATTGCCAAAGATCTGGATAAAATAAATTTAAGTCACGAATGACACGATTTGAAACCTTGTCATAAATTTTATTCCAATGTTCCAATCCTCTCTGACTTTGATCAATTGTATTATCTCTATAAGTTGCATGTGAATTACTTCTTAAAGACGATGGTGTATACAAATATAATTCTTTTAAAGAATTTATACAACGTGGCAGGCCAATAATAGGACCAATCTTTAATAACGTCTCTCTACATTTTTCTGTAAAGTGAATTTGTTCCTTAGAGACATTGGCAAAGACACTATCTCTCAATTTCTCATCCTTCATCAATTCTTCTACATCCTTAAAATAACAATCTAAGGATCTTTCTTCTCTAAATTGTAATAATCTGATTAGATAGATTTTGGGAATCATCTCTATTTCATTACAGGCAGCCAATGTAGCTAGAGATAAGATCGCCCAATAAGGTTCTAAACTCTTGTGAAATCCGATCAATTCAGTCAATTGCTCTTTCGTTAAAGGCATCTTATCTACTTGTCTCTAAATTACTTTTAGTTTAATCGATTTATCTCCGTCTGTTATAACAAAAACAGCTAATCGTTAATTGACATACATATATTTATAAATACAATTCATTTACATAAAGATACAAGATATTGGGTGATCCCACCATGGATAAAAACGAGACGATCAAGCATTGTCTAATAAGAAATTTGTAGCTGCCTCTAAATCCCAATTCAACTTTTCTAAGGCTTTTGTTGCTTCTTCCTCAGTGAATCCCATACTGCTCAATTCTTCAACAGCTAAAGATTTTGGAGTGGTTGCAACAGCACGATTTACAGGTACACTGTTTCCACCAGTAGTGTTACTAATCGTAGGATTTGGTTGTTGCATTGTTGGAGGTTCGTTATGATTGCTTAGAGGTGGTTGAGACAAGCCATGCGGATGTGAAACAGGAACCCGAGCTGAAGCCTCCTTTGCATTACCAAAACCAGCAAATATTTCATCCCATTCATCATTTGTGACGCTACTTTGAGCATCGTTAGATTGTGAAACTCCTGTGGCAGTTTGTCTAGATGTTGTAACCTGGGTTTCAGTTTGAACTGGTGCACCAACAAGATCAGCATGATTGATGGTCTCGAATGGTTCCATTGAAACACTTTGTTCTACTGGCGATTCAAAGGTACCTAAATTAGAAGTCTTTTCTGGAACAATATCGTCATCTTCAACAGCAGCTTGTTCTAACCCAGCAAATTCATCATCAAATTCATCCTTTGGCGCAGCAACTCCTGTAGTACTGGTTTGTTCCTTAACAACGTTCTGCATGCTTGGAGAAATAACGTCCTTTGTATCTTGGAACTCATCTTCAGAGGAATCTGAGTCGTCATCAACCTGTAATTGTTGAATTGGGGGAAATTCAGTGTCAATTGCACTGGTCTTCTTAATTTCATCGTTTCCCTTTTCTGATACAACCATATTTTCAACAGCATTAGCAAATTGTGTGTTTGCTGTAGCGGTGACGGGAGACTTTTGAATAGAATTATCTGAGTCACTGACACTATTTTGGTCAGCAAACGTAGTAGTAGCAGTTGTTGGAACAGCAGTTGGTTCTTCAGACATTTGAGGTAATTCAGTGTCCCCTCTTACAGATTGTGGTGCATTGTTAGCAACACTTGAAGTTAAAGATTCTGTTCTTGGTAATTCGTATTCACCTTCAAACCTATCAGTTGGCGCATTGACATTAAGATCACCTTCCCCTTGTTCGCTTTGGGATTGTGTTACTGGAACATCCTTGTCAAATAACTCACTTCCACTCTTAGTTTCATCATCAGTACCAGCAACATTAGCAACTAAGCTAGCTTCTGGTACCAATTGTGGTTCCTCATTTTCATCAACATCAGACTTAGCTTGCATCTTATCAAGTTTTCTCTGTTCTACAATATCACGAGCATCATCTGGCAATTCACCCATGGCTAATTTCATTTGTCTCTCACTTAATTCTTGAACTTGTTGAGCGTATTCCATGTTTTGAGTTTTTAACTCTTGGTCGGCCTTAGCGAAAGCAGCCTTTCTTTGAGTCAATTCATCGAACATTCTTTGTAAACGGGCAACATTTTCACCATAGAGAGCTTCTTGCTGTTCAACTTGAGTACTATGTTCCTTTAGTTGTTTTTCTCTTTCATTCAAATCAGTTTCTTGGTTGGTTAAATCTTGATATCTATTTTGTAATTCAGTGTGTTTTTGTTCAATTGATTTTTGGTAATCTTCTAGTTCTTTATTCTTATTTAAATACGTGGTTAATTTCTCCTCGAGACCGGCAATCTCTGCACTGAAGTTTGCCACTGTAATTTGACTGAGATCTAATTGTTTGGAATTAACATCAACCATAGAACGTTCTTGTTTTACCTGTTGCTGTTTCTCTGAGAGCTTAGTTTGTAAAACAGTCGATTGATCGTTCATATTTTTGATTTGTTCCTTCAATTGAATATTTTGTTGTTGTGATTGTTGTAAATCTTGGTTTAATTCTGCAAGTTTACCTTCTACAGCATGGTAATTAGCCTCGACAACACCTAATTGCTGTTTTAGGACTTCAGTTTCATTCTTGACAGTTGCTAAAGTTTTTTCCATTTCTTCAGTCTGAGTTAGGTTTTGTTGATGAGTACTTCGCAATGTCTCTAGTTTATTTAGAATTGAGGTTTTCATATCGGTCACACGTTTCAATTCCTGTTCAGCTCTAGCCTTCTTATCATTTGTAATTGTAGCTTGCTTTGTTAGAGAATGAACTTGGTTAGACAAGTTAGCCATCTCAGTAGTTGCTGTAGATAGTTGAGCAGAAGCTTCAGCATCTGAGTAAATATCACGGTTAGTATATGAATGAGTAGCAGTTGCACCGGCAGTACCTGCAACGGCACCTGCAGCGGCACCCATCATTCCACCGAAGTTAGGAACTTGGGGTAATGATACAGAAGCCATTCTTTGAACCGTAGGCGGAAGAGTTTGAGTTTGCTGTTGAGTTGGGATTGCGTTGAATGTTTGAGATTGTTGAATACCTGTCGTTGGCAGGGCAGTTGTCTGTGTTTGATTAAATGGATCCTCATCCTCTTCCTTTATGATATTTTGACCAAAATTTGAAGTTGGAGTAAACTTCTTCAAATTCATTGCATGTTGATCTTGTTGTGGAGATGGCGATGTGAAACTATTACTCAATCCCATTAAATCGTTCAAGGAACCGTTACTGGAAAGTTGAGGAACCACTGGAGCTGGTGATTGAGATTCAAAGGATGGCTTGGTGTTTCTAGATGGAATAGCAACATTGGTTTGTTGTTGTTGTTGTTGTTGTTGTTGGGAGTAAAGACCAAGTGCAGGAGATTGTAACAATTGATTTGGAATAACATCTGGTAATTCCTCACCTGCATTTCTCTTCTGAATCAAGAACATGGCTATGGCAAATTCAACCTTTGAAAACTCTGCATTGTTATGAATATCAGCTAAATCCCAAATTGAGGCCAATGTTTCCTGAGATAATTTCGATGAAAGGAAGAATGGAACCAATGCTTGTGAACTTAATGAACCCTGATGGTTCTTATCCAAGGAATCAAATAGAGAGTCAAACTGTTGTTTCATTTCTGGACTCAAGAACCAATCGTTAGAGGCATTGGTGAAAGCACCAGTCGTGGGATGTGAGATTGTTTGTTGTCTGCCAATAGACATACCTGTAGAAGAAGAACTCAAGGGGAGTTGTTGTCGTGGTTGTCGTGAGTTTGTCAATCCATCAGTAATTCCATTCCAAACTTGAGCTGGAACCATAGATGGTACCGGATTCATACATGGATGATTGGAGATTGATAATTGAATCAAATACATTGCCATTATAAACTCAACTTTAGTCAAAGTCCCTGAAGCACTTCTGTCACAGATTGCCCATATTTCACCTAACGTTTGATTAGGCAATCTTGCCTTGAGAAATATTTCTTTAGCTTTATCACCAGGTAAAGTTTGTGCACCATTTGAAGTTCTATCAAACAATTCGGAAAATTTGGATATATCACTAACAGAGGCAATAGGAATTTGACTCATTGGTTGTTGAAAGCTGTTGTTTGTGTTTTGAGAGATGATATGATCAGCCAATTGTGGTAATTGAGCAGCTGGATTCTCGTACAATGCAACGGAAACAGGTAGAGTATTAAATTTTTGCAAATTACCAATAACTCTCATAGCAGCAGCAAATTCGTTAAAATTTAAAAATCCTTGATTATTGACATCTACAAGAGCCCAAACTTGAGATAATGTCTGTGCACTAAGTCCAGAGCTTGCGAAAAGGGGTCTTACTGCTTCACCAGTAACAACCCCCATAGACTCCTTATCTAGTTGGTGAAACTTCTGTTGAAACACATTGTTCTCCTCTTGCGTAAGTGGAGTCTTGAACGTTAATGTAGCCATCTTCGTGTTGATCTTGACCTTCTAAACTTCTTCTTCTGCTTCTTCTTCTTCTTCTTCTTATCGATCTATCTGAATCAGTTTGATATTTCACTAATAGGAGATAAGTTGAGACAAAATGCACTATTCACGGTGTCGTGTGTGGTGATCTTAAGCTATATTGACTAAGATGAGTTGATAATTCACCAATAATGATCTGTAATTGTTGTTACATGCTTTGTGAATCATATGAGAGAGCTTAGTTGGTGTTTCTCTATGTTTTGTGTATTTTGTTTATCTTTTCATCGATGTATTCTTGAATAACGAAACTTTTCACTTGATGGAAAACAAACAACAAGTAATGAGAAAGTAGGATAGAATCTCTATAGTTACTTTACCAATCAGTCCTTTTCAATGCTCAATTTTCGTAAACCATATCTTTTAGCATTTTCCCTACTTTCCTTGCTAGTCCTCTACCTTAGGCCTCACTACTACGACTAAAATTAGTGGACTAACATCGACACATGACAAATGGACCCATTTCATTGCATTTGCTATGGAGACGCTTTTGTTGACAAAGATATGGGTTAAGAGGACTCTCACTTTACCATTTGGTATGGTTCCATTGATGACTACTCTTCCTTTCATTTGTAGAGTGTCTGATCTGGATAATGGTTCAAGAGATGTTTATGTAATTGACAAGTATATTTTGGCTGGGTTGATATGTTTTACTGCTGCGATTTGTAGTGAATTCATGCAATATGTGCTTACAGGTGGTAAAAGAGTCTTTGATCCTTTGGATATTCTTTGCAATATTTGTGGAGTCATTGTTGGTCTGCTATGTGCATTTTGGAGTGAGCAATGATACCAATATCTATTCTAGTTACTTTATATGTAAGATATAAGATATACCAACACAGCATAACGAACTCACTGACCAGTTTCTCAACTTCATATACAAAGTTTCACCAATTTCACTGCTCATCGCAAGTCCATCTAGTTTAAATATGATTGTTTCGGTATATAAAATATGATTGACTGAAAAATTTAGATAGCAATAACAACAACGACAACAATGTCAACAATATCAACGAATATGAACGGAATTAAGTCTGACGAACTTTATAATACACTTAAACGGATCACCACTCATTCCAATAGTGTATCTGCTCTTAAAAAGATAGAACCAGCTGATCTATTGACTCAAATCACTCAACATATCACTCAAACGATACCTGATGAGTTATTCCTTAAAGACAAGGACACTGAAAACAATAAGGCGCGTTTATTGGAACTGTGTCAGTATATGAACGATAATTTTGCTAAAATAAACAGATTACCATTTACGATTGTACGAATTTGTGAACTTTGTCTCAATCCGTTCTTGTATTTTAAAGTAAGTGAATTGATCAAATTTGTGAATGCACTAGAAAAATGTATTATTGTTAAAACACCATTAGAATTATCAGATGTAGTGGTCAGTGATGATGAAACAGCTGTTGATGAGAAAATAGGAAATGAAGATGTCTCATTACAGAAAATCTCTTGGGTACAAGATGCTGATATTGGAAATGATTTCACACAGTTTATAAAGGATATTGATAATATAATGAGTGTTAATGCTGAATTTGGCGATGGTGATGATGATGACGAAGATGTGGATGATGATGATATACAGAGAAATATGATGAATGGTGATATGTTTCTTCCTGGTGATAGAGATGTTATTATTGAAGAATATTATGAGAATGACGATGAAGATTATGTTGGTGGTGGAAGTAGTGATGATGATGATGATGACGATAGTGAAGAGGAAGATAATGAAGAAATGACACCAAGGAAAAGAAAACCAAGAGAGCTTGATAATTATGATTATAAAGAGATTTTAAATGATAATTTAACAACACCAAAGAAACAGAAGAATAATGATAATATATTAGAATCACCGATGGTATCGACAGATGAGGTGAAAATTAGTTTAACATCTCCAGATACGTCGGATATTGATAAAACTAATTATGAAAAGATACGAGCTATTAGAGAAAGTAGTCCCTTAAAGAATAAGTGAACTATATGTATACAAAAATAGATATGGGAGCTGTATAACTACCATCTTAACATGGACATATCATTTCTCATTCTCATATAATCTAATAAATCTTCAATTTGTCCAGTACCAGCAATGGCAATATCTTGATCCCATAATCTATCACCAGCCCAAGATTTAATATCTTTGATAGTGATTGCATCAATATTTTTAAATACTTCATTTGTATTTAAATACAATCCATTATCTTTAATCAATTCATCACCCAGTAACGAGGCATCATTCAAACGTTTTTGATTTTCAATGCCTAATTTCAATTTATAAAGAGCTTTACCTCTTTCTAATTCAGTTTCTGTAATTGAAATACTTAGTCTATTCCATTGTTTCAATGTAAAATGAATCATATCATCAATCCCACCGACATTGGAGATAGTAGTATTGAAACCCCACAACCCAGTATCCTTAAACGAAGTATTAAAATGTTCAAATGAGTCACAAATTTGATATTCTTGAACATCGTCTAATAATTTAATACCTTGTAGACGAGAACGTGGTTCATTAGCAATATAACTACCAAATATTGATGAAGCGACATTGGCGATCAAATATCTTGGTGATGTTGCAGATTCACCTTCAACGGCAATTGAAATCCATGCTTTTGGTAAAGTATCATCTCTTAAACGTACTTCTGAACCTAAGAAAGTTGATTTTTCAATCTGAATTGGATTTGATTGTGTTGGTAATGAAATTGTTTGTTGAATTGCTGAAACTAATTCATCATGTGGTGTATTACCAGTTGAAACAATAGTTGCATTCTTTGAATGATAAAATTGTTTAGCAAAAGATTTTAAATCACTTGATTCTAAACTTTCAATTGATTCAATTGTACCTCTTGTTGGTAAGGACAAAGGAGTATTTTGGAAAGCAGTTGAATATAAATGTTCCAAGACACGACCTTTATGATCATTATTTTCAAAAGATTCTAAATCTTTTAAAGATTTATTCTTTAAGGAGGCGAATATAGAATCAGTTAGTTTAGTATTGTCAACCAAATTAGATTGAATAAAATCAAGAGATTCTTTGATCTTATTTGGTAAAGAATTGATTGTAAAAGATTGTGATTCTCTGTTGACTCTTGAAGATAATGATAAACCTTTTAAAGCAGCATCATGTCTTATCTTGTTGTTTAAAAAATAATTTGACCATAATTTTGAAACACCATTATTATAAGGATTTTCAGCAGATGAACCTGATTTGAAAACAAGACCAATTGAACTTGTTGTAGCATTTGAATTAAATTCAGAAGCAACAGTTATACCATTAGATAATTCGGTAATTTGAATTTTTGGTGATGTAGTAGTAAGACATCTTTTAAATGTTGTCTTTATTGTGTTAGATCTTAACATATCGTATTTCGTTAACTTAACTTCTTTTCACTACTTGTTGTTTTTTGTATGTTTTTGTCTATTTTATTATATATATTGTAACTTGTTTAAAACAAACTTGTTCTTGTTTCGCTGTTAACGGGATTTTTCACTATATTTTGTATGTAACTCGTTATTGATTGGTTGTCTTTCAAAATATCCAATAGAAGAAATATTTTCCGTTCATCGGAGTTTCTTTCTATTAAGAGACAAACTGATTTTATAACGTTGAGATGATTGACTAATAATGATCTACATAGTGATATGTTTGTATATATAAGAGATGTGTTTGTAGATGTAGTGTCTTGTATACAATGTAATTGTAAATGTAAATAACAATGTTTTCAGATACTTTACAACAAGATTATAAACTATTAAATTTATCAAGATCAAAATTGATTGATGTTGCAACAATGCCAGATTATAATAAATCATGTAATCTTAGAAAATTAGTTGGTCATGCAAATTTACTTGATAATATTACAAATCATATTAAATATACAAAATCATTACAAAGACAACAAGAAAAATATATGAAACAATCTTTTATAGAGACAAACAATCAAATTTATTTATCAGATAGTGATTATGATAGTATTAGTGATAGTGATAGTGATAATGATAGTGATGTTTTATCTGATTTTGGTTCAGATGATGATGAGGATGACGACGCGAATGTAGAATATACAACAGATAATTGTTTTAAAACAAATAGTAATAACAATCAAGTAGATTTTTTAATTAGAGTTAAATCTAATTAGTTTGCATTCAAGTCATATTCTTATATATTCATACCATTATGTATTCAATAAACGCCGTAACGATATGAGCATGTTCGATCAAGTCTTATGCACAAATCTAATACCCATGGAGAGTACGTTATCTATTAAAGGTTTAGTTTTCCGCCATTGATGCTGATGTGCGTCTCAACTCTTTATTACCAATGGTGTTCGAATGCCACTGTGTCACTTCCACTTCGCTGGTACCTAACACAGAAATCATCAGATCGGACACCTATTGTGCACGGCTATCGTCTCTATGTAAAGATTTGGCTGTTCATACAGCTCTTACTGCCATTACCACTGCTAATGCTTCCGTTTCTCGCAAAGAATTGTCTGTGTTCATTGATCACAAGACATATGAACTGGTTTCTCCTCCGCCTTCTACTCATACGCCAAGTACTCATGGTAAAAGATGATGGTCGCTTTGAGTGATTTAATGACTTCATCGATGTTCAGATATTTTAATGGTCTCTTTTCTTTAAGTGAGGTTGAGTTCAGAGAAAGCAGTTTGAGTCACCTCTTGCTGGTTTTGTATGTATATATGCGTGTATTTGAGAATATAGGTTAATCTATGTGAATGGTTAAACATGTTTTTGATGAATTGAACTACTCTCAGAATCAAACCTTTTAAAATTTGATCTAATTTCAGGGAAATCTTCAACTTCTGTCCATTCTTCTAACCAAATTTTATCAGTAATCTTGGCATTATTTGGTATACCATCAATTGGGAAAAAATAAACAAGTATACCATAAGTCAAACCAGAAACCAAATAACCGATGAAATAACTTAAATAATAAACTCTCATCGCACCAATTGGTACGACAATATCCAATGATCCCAAAAATCCAGTAAAATTTGGTATAATACCAACAATATAAGCAATCAAAGCACGCCAATTTGTACCATATTTGTTATACATATAATTTGTACCAGGTTTATTACTATAACAATGAAGTAAATTAATATAACCCTTTCTAACAAAATAATAATCAACGAAAATAACACCAGCAATACTACTTAAAAAGATAGCATAAGCTGATAAAGCTGTTGTAAATTTTGATGACGATGCCATTAAATTCCATGGACATATTGCTAATGAAATACACGCACAAATATAAGCACCACGTCTAATATTGATATATTTGGGTAATAATGCTGTCATATCTGTACCAGCAGGAATTGCATTACCTGATAAATTTGCACCTAATTGATCAAAAGCAAAAGCAAATGAAATGAAGAAAACACCTGCTCTATTACCAGGTTTATTATGATCTAAATATCTTGACAAGATATCTAATGGATTCCAATAATTAATACCATACATATTATAAGCTGCCGATGCAGATAAGATACCAATTAACGAAATGACAGCGTAACAAATTGGCAGGGCAAATAATTGTGAATAAACTGATGATTTGGGTGTCTTTGCAAATCTTGAAAAATCTGGTGCATTAAGTATTAAAGTTGAAAAATTGTTTAATGCTGACATTATTGATTGAATCACTGCCCATGCAAAAGTTGTCCTTGATACTGTTTCTTTTTGTTCTATCAATGTACCTAATGAAAGTTTACCGTTTGCTTTAACAATTGTCCAAATAAGAAACCCAAAAGCAGCAAATGGTGTAATTGCAGATTTAATTGCAAATACATATTTCAAATGATGTGGTCTAAGATAAAGAAATGGCATTGATACTAACCAAAATATAATGAAACATAAGAATTCAAAATTAGTTAAATTTGGACTTGGTATTGTATCATGAATTCTTGTATTTAAATTGTTACCAAAGATACTTTTTAACATTAATTGAACACATTGTGAACCTAACCAACTTAAAGTTGACATCCAAACGATTGCCATAATGAGTCTATTAATGATGATCCAAATCGAGAAATAAATACCAAATGGTATACGAACACTAATTGGGAATGAAATATGATAAATATTACCAATACGAGATGCTAATACTAATAAAACAGCGACAAAAGTATAACCTACCCAAACACAAATCCAAGTTTGCCACCAATTTAAACCTAATTGTAAACCAGTTGCTGAAATTTGCCATGTATTAATATTAAAAGAACCAGTAATCCAAAAGAAGATATAATTTTTCCATGTCCAAATTCTTTCTAATTTTGGTACTGGTTTTAAATCATCATTATAAATGAATGTTTGTAAAATAGTACCCTCTTTACCATTTTGTTTAATTTCAAGAAATTCATTAATTTTCCAAATCCAATATTTAAATTTATTACTTGGTGGTGATGATGATGATGATGACGATGTTTCTATTGAAGTTTCTATAGTAGTATCTAATTTTTCAGATTTTGTGACTGTGATAGAATCATCTGTCGTTGATTTAGTCATTAAAAAAGATACTAAATCTCTATATAATTTGTGGTTGGTAGCACCATCATATTAAAAGAATAATATACTATAATATATATTCACTATATAATGATTATATATCTAACTAAGATTATATACATGTTACATTATATAATATACTATAAAATTTTTCATCAAACGGCGATGCCCCTCATAAACGGCTGCAGTGCTTTTCTTTTTCTGTACAATATTGTCTAGGAAACAGACATATTACATACTATATTAGGAAACACAGATTTATATACATTCGGATTAATATTTCTCCGTCGGATATTCTTTAGTAAATGTCTTAATTTGTTACATTGGAATGATGAACCCAATAATATAATATAGAAGACTGTACTTATAGTTTACTTCAAAGTTATAAGTACTCAATATTATTGTGTTCAATATTATGAAAGTAATGTGTACAACTTTGAGAAATACGAACGTGTATATATAGTAAAATATACTATTAGACAATTTACTAAGTACGGTGTAGTATATACAAACTTATGTAATATACTTTTACTATATATATAGTATACTATATTATGATACACAAAATGGTGGTGCCGGTCATTATTTAAGTAGAGGTTGGTATATTACATAGTAATCATTATTATACTCATTATGTATATATTGTAAACTATCTTATAGTATATTACATCGTTTCATACTCTTTTAGCGGAGATGTATCTCCACAGATCACGTACTATATATCATCCGGATAGTCTTATATTATAGCATATTACGTTACCTCATTACAATATAGTAATGGTTTATAATAATATGTTGACTATTGAACGGATACTTAGTATATATCATTCGGATAGTAGTGCTATATACTATATCATAATCACATACCCACACATTAAACATACATTCAAAGTGTAACACTCTATATATTATATTATGTTATAGTGTAGTATTGATAGTAACTCAATATGTCTAGTCAGTCTATTACCACCTCATACAGTATAGTATTATAGAATAGTATACTGTATTTCATAGAACTCGATCCCGCATCACTTCATACGAATACTGTTCAGAATATCAACTCTCGCTAAGGGTGGCAAAAATTCAATTAGATATTATATCATCTATATAAAGTTACATATAATTCATAAAATAATCCACAATAGAGATAACTTGATTATGACAACTGTTGCATCAGAATATTCAAATGAAACACAAAAGACACCAATTGAACATAATTTCAATCCTTATACAGATAATGGTGGTACAATTCTTGGTATAGCAGGTGAAGATTTTGCTGTATTAGCTGGGGATACAAGACAAACAACAGATTATTCTATCAATTCTCGTTATGAACCAAAAGTGTTTGATTGTGGTGATAATTTAATCATTTCAGCTAACGGTTTTGCTGCTGATGGTGATGCTCTAATAAAAAGATTTAAAAATAGTATTAAATGGTATCATTTTGATAATAATGAAAAGACATTGTCAATTAAATCAGCTGCAAGAAATATACAACATTTACTTTATGGTAAAAGATTCTTCCCTTACTATGTGCATACTATTATTGCTGGATTAGATGAAAATGGTAAAGGTGCAGTTTATTCATTTGATCCTGTTGGTTCCTATGAAAGAGAACAATGTAGAGCAGGTGGTGCAGCTGCGTCATTAATTATGCCATTCTTGGATAATCAAGTCAATTTTAAAAACCAATATGAGCCAAATTCAGATGGTAAAGAAAAGAGACCATTAAAATACTTAAATATCGATGAAGTCATCAAATTAGTTAGAGATTCTTTTACTTCAGCAACTGAAAGACATATTCAAGTCGGTGATGGTTTAGAAATTTTAATCGTAACAAAAGATGGTGTAAGGAAAGAATATTATCCATTGAAAAGAGATTAGACTACTCTCAATATATTTTATTTTTATTTGGTTCTATACATAATGTGGTAAATCTAATCCTTTACCTCTGATTATTTTCTTATAATAAATATAAAAAAAATCAGAATAAACTAAAGTTTGTATAATTGCTGATACTAATGCAATTTTATCAAATTTACCCTCGACCCAATATCTCCAAAACCAATTTGGTATATATAAAGTTCTGTAAAGACCTAAAGCAAAAATATAATGAACCGTTAAACTTTTAGCTTTACCATTCTTAGAAAGCATAAATAATTGTGGTAATATGGCAACACTTTCTAACCAAACAGAAAAACTCCATAATACCTCAATAATTGAAAACTTATAATTAAACAATATTGCTAGGATAAGACTACCACCTAACAAATATTGAATCTTGAAAGTATCTGTCATAATCATTTCTTTATAAGCAATTGGATTGGTTTTACTAAATCGTTGTAATATTACAACGATATAACCAGAAGAAACAATGAAAAATATTTTCATCATTGTATTGTAAAATGAAACCCAATTGAAAGTAAATAAATCTAAATAGCGACAAATAAATACAAGCTCATATAACACTTGTGTTTTGAAAGAAATACCTTCAATGATTTTAGTTGTCTCGATATTGTAAATTAATATCAATATACTAGCAAGGTGAGATAAATCAGCTGTGAAAAATTTGTTAGTCTAGGTGCCCCTTAACTAATCACCTAACAAAAAAATATACATACCTAATATTCTAAAAATGTTCATAGTTGGTTATAATCCTGGTCTCAGCTTGATATATCGAATCTTTAAAGTTCGAAATTGTAGTCAATCAAATCCTTATTTGGATTTTTTCAAGATTGGAAAATCGCTTCGTTGGTCAATTTGATATTCAAGATCTGTCCCGGGTAACTCTTGCCAAGACATTATTATATGAAGAATATCTGAATCCTCAATAGTAAAAGTCTATACAGTAAGTCATTATCATGTCTTTGTAGTACTAGAAACCCATTTGGTATTGAAATGAACTTCACTGTCTTGACTCAATTTTTGTGTCTGTCATAAACTGCTAGAATATGTATCTTTTACCTATAAAGATACCTTATCCCTTAAAAAACCAGTAAAGCGAGCCAAGATTATATAATGACTTTGGTTCGTCTTTAACTGTAAATCACTTAGATTTTGACACGACTTAGAGGCATCAACTATGTCGTTCTTTAAGAATAACACTGTGATTGAATTCTTTCATCGATTGTATAGTAGGCCAAGTACCATAATGATGTGGTTATTTACGGGACTTATTGTATCAAGTAGTCTATATATGATTCTATTTACACCTATGCCTGATGATCAGGGACAGTTAAGTACTAGAAAAAAAAGGAAACGGTTATAGCGTTATATTTTCTGTATTTTTTATAATATAATATATTCAACTATGCATTTATTAAGAAAGTGTGTGTGCGTGTGTTTATGCGATGAGATAATATTGTTCTATTTAAATTAATATACAAAAGTCAAAATTAAAGCAATACTATTAGTCTAATATATAATGAAGAATGATCAATTGAGTTTAAAAAGATGATTCACCATCCTTATCATTGAATTCGTATTTGCCTTCGAGCACTTCATTTAAAATACCAGCTGATGCGGCAACTAAACCAACAAATGGTTTAGATGGATCTAAAACTTTGGAAGTATATTCTGGATGATATTGAGTACCAACATAATATGGATGATTCTTTAATTCAAAAATTTCACAACGTTTATCAGTTTCATCTTTACCAACAAATACTAGACCCTTTTCTTCCATAGCTGGAACAATACTTGGATTAATTTCATAACGATGACGATGTCTTTCTTCAACAGAATCTGGTGAACCATATAATTTTCTAATATGTGCCCATTCACTATCCTTTTGAAAATAAGTTGGTCTTAAACCTAATCTCATTGTACCACCCATCTTTTCTTTATCAATTTCGGGCATATAAATAACAATTTGATCATTCTCTGGTAAACCTTCAACAAATTCAGATGAATTACCATTCTTGATATCAAGGACGCTACGAGCAAATTCGATAGTGGCAATTTGTAAACCTAAACAAACACCTAAATATGGAATTTTATTTTCACGAGCCCATCTAGCAGCTAAGATCATACCTTCAGTACCTCTAGTACCAAACCCACCTGGAACTAAAATACCATCAGCGGTACTAACTTTTTCCCAAGCTTCATGGAAAGCAGCCTTTTCACTCTCTTGAGCTTCAGGTTCTAAATCAGTAGATTCAACCCATTTAATTTCTAATTTGACACGACACATCATAGACGAATGTTCTAAGGCTTTAATGACAGATAAATAAGAATCATGTAAATCTGTGTACTTACCAACCAAGGCAATTTTAACAGTTTGTTCAGAGGAATCAAAATTACCTGTCATACCTCTCCATTTGGTTAATAAATGCTCACCTCTTTTCTTATCATCTTCTGATAACAAAATAGAATCTAATTCAAGTCTCTTGTGTAAGTAATCAATCATGTGTTGTTCTAATAATAATAACGGAACGTGATAAGTAGAGTTAACATCGTGAACATTGACCACTTGGTCCTTACCTACCTGACAAAACATTGCAATCTTTTCAATGGTAGCCTTGGATAACTTTTGCGAACATCTACAAGCAATCATATCTGGAATTAAACCTAAAGACCTCAAGTCCTTAATAGCTGCTTGGGTTGGCTTGGTTTTTTGTTCGCCTTGAATAACTGGGACCAAAGAGACATGAATTAAGGAAAAGTTTTCCTTACCGACCCTAAATTGGAATTGTCTCAAGGCTTCGACAAATGGAGCTGATTCAATATCACCAACAGTACCACCTAACTCGATGATACAAACGTCAGGTTCTAAACCAGTGTCATCAACTGGGATACGTGATACACGTTCGATCCATTCTTGAATGGCATTCGTCAAATGAGGAACAATTTGAACAGTCTTACCCAAATAATCACCCTTTCTCTCTCTAGCGATAACAGAAGAGTAAATCTTACCAGTAGTAATATTATGGTCTTTGGTTAAAGTTATGTTAAGATAACGTTCGTAGTTACCCAAATCTAAATCAGTTTCACCACCATCGTTCAAGACAAAACATTCACCATGTTCCAAAGGAGACATTGTACCAGCATCAATGTTCATGTATGGATCAATCTTGATCGAGGTGACTTTTAAACCTAAAGTCTTTAGAAGCATACCTGTGGAAGAGGCAAGTACACCCTTACCAATACCAGAGATAACACCACCTGAGACAACGACGAATTTCATTTGTAATATAACCTGTTTTGAATATGTACCACTTTTGAAAGCAAGTATGACAGTACACACCTGTATTGAATTGAAACAGACTCTTTAACGTGTTTATCTCTTATTCGTTTTAAAAATATTTTTCAAGCTCATCGCAGAAATTTTTCACAAAAAAATTTTCAATCACTGAAAACGACGTAGTTTGGATATTTTGGGTAGCCATTGAACCATCATCAGTGGTTCGAGAGAGTATATTGTGTGTTAGTGTGAATTTCAAGGGCCATGATGAGCTGTCTTAATACTATATTTTCGTTGTTCAGGGTTGTTTCGTGATCTACTTTGCGTTTGAGAGCCTTACTTGTCGTGGACGTAGCAGTGTTGCTTTTCTTGGACTTTCTTAATTCTTCTTGTGCATTCTGAAGTGATTTTTTGAGATCCCTGTAAGTTTCTCTCTCCTTGTGTAATTTATCATTTAGAGAGATCTGCGATTGGAGCATTTCATGAATGACTTTGTCCTGTTCAAAGCTTTGGTCCATCAAGTCCTTTAATTTTAATGCAAGCCTGTCCTCTATGCAGGAAGCCGTCCGATCTTGTTCCTCCATCTTGTTAAGGCGATCGTACGTCTTGAACATCGTTATGCTCTTCTCTAGAGAAAGTTTCAATTGGGTTCGCAACTCTAACAGGTTTAACTCATTCCGAGTCAATTTGATCTCCCGTTTTTGTTCCTTAAGCAAGTAAAGTTCGTCCAGAGTCTGTAGCAACTGGCGGTAAACTTGGACATGCTTTCTTTCCAACTCTTGTATTTTTTCTATCTTATTGAGTGGTCCATTCATTTCTTCTTCAAAGTGTGGTGCGAAGACAATACTATCTGAAACCAAGCAGCAGCTGTTGAATCAAACAAGTGTCTTTCAGTGATGGCCAGTTCGACTCTGACAGTTGTCCAACTTCAACTTCAATACATCGTTTGTTTATACTTTGACATGAACACATTTTAAAGGTAGAATCGCAATATCAACGCGATTTTGATATTGAAAAATTGTAACTCTGTCTAAAGAATATTTGATATTTTCGAAGATATAAAATATACTAACTTATTGTTGGAAAAGGAGCCAGTGAGGAGGTATATTCGCAGAAATCGTATTTTTACTAACATTAAATAACAAATATCTTTTGAGACAAGCAATGAATCCTTTATACAACCAAGTTACGCCGTTTGATTTGGGTCAGAACAAAGAAAAGAAAAACCAGAATAATCAAAATTTAGTACAGCCTACAAGCTCTATAACGGTTCAACCTACCGTGATGCCTTTTCAAACCTCATTGCAACCAAGTGCTTCTGGAACTATACGGGATGTGTCAGTTCAAGACTTACAGATGAACCCATTAATGGGTGATATATTCTTTTTGGATGAAGAGCCATCTCTTGTTAATAAAAAAAGAAAGCTTAAACATCCTTTGCAGAAATCAAAGTTTAAGAGCAATAGTAGCATTAATAAATCTATGGGATCCAAAAAAAGTCTTGGTCTGGATACTGTAGACTCAACTGTCAACGCCAATGAGATAGAGAAAAGAAGGAAAAGAGCAGAGAGATTTAACAATGTCAGTACTGACAGTAACCAACGAAGTACTCCAACAGTGAAAAATACATTTGACCCACTTAACGAGGCTGAAGATTATGCAAATTTGAATGCAATTAGTACAAAGTCTCATGTCTATGATAAAAATAAACATGTTACTGGAAGATCTCAGACGCTATTAAAATCATATCTACGATTGACTGGTGAACCAAACCCTGATCTAGTTCGTCCAGCGCCAATATTGAAAAAGGCATTTGAACTGTTGATGGATAATTATGCAAAAAAAACTGCTCCATATTCTTACTTTTGCGATCAGTTGAAGGCAATTAGACAAGATTTAAGAGTGCAAATGATTGAAACTAAATTAACAATGCGAGTTTATCAAGCACATGCTAGAATGGCTTTGGAAAACGATGATCTTGGTGAGTTTAATCAATGTCAAAGTAGATTACTGATTTTGTTCGAGAAACCAGCTGTAAAAAATACATGTTTTGAAGAATTTATGAGTTACTTAGTACTTTACTATATGCTTACAGAAGATAATGCAGCTATTACTGCGCTGAGGTTGAAACTGATTTTAAACCACAAAAATGTGTATAAACAACCGTTAGTAGCACAATCATTTGAGTTGGCAAAACTGAGGTACACTGGTAATTTTTACAAATTCTTTAGCATATACTCTTCAATGAAGGGACTTGGGAAACATCTAGTGAATGCATTCGTGGACAAAGAACTTTTAAAGGCTCTTAACACCATTTGTAATAGTTATAATCAAATCACTTTAGAATTCTTAACAAAAGAACTTTATTTTGGTCATATTGATGAAACAATAAAATTCTTGAAGGGTAAGAATTTACAGCAATTCATAGTGACCAAAAATCAAGGTGAACCAAATGAATATACATACCTTGATACAAGGCGAAGTAAAACAACTGTTTCGCAATTATATATGAAATCCAAGAGAGTTGATATCAAGGGACAAAAATAAGGAAATGTCAAAGCAATGGGGTACCATATGGTAAATGTATTTTTTATTGATAGACTTTTCTAGTGATAATCAGACATATAATCAACCAAATATCTATATGATAAGTTTAGCACTCTATAAATTACGTAGTTTGAACTGTCAATGATCACAATATTAATATTATTATTACAAATATATGATTATATTATAATATTACTATGGTTACAATTTAAATGTTTCTAGAAGAATTCATTTGCCTAAAAAACGATACTCATAGAAACAGTCGTTATTTTCTCTATGGTCCTAAGTTACCAGCAAAGAGGACCACTTGAAATTCCATTAAAAGAGCTCTAATACAAGTCTATGACATTGTTGAACTTTGACAAATACTTTTTGGTAAACGTCCTCATTAGCAAGGTTGACAATGTACCAACCTTCAACTTTACTCATCATCTTGAAATTATCATCAAAAGTCTTATTAGATGATTCATTAATCTTTGTTCTTAGGTAAGATTTTAATTTTGCCAAGGTACTGATTTCATTAGAATTACACTTCATAGCATGATAATCACCGTCAATGAGTACTTTAATTTTTACAATTGTATTAATCTGTTCATTGAATCTATTATTGATAAACCAACTATGCAATAGATCTTTCAGCAATCGACACTGAGCAGAACTCTGAATTATGTTCGTTAATGACTCAAAGTAGTTATCAAACTGTTGAATTCTATTCACTTTGGCAGTGTCATCTTCCATTGATGACACTACAGGAGGTGGTAAATTTGGTAACTTTAATTCAACGTCGGCTGGTTTCTCCATTAACAATTTTGAATGTAGAGCATAAAAATCTTGATAGTGACGATATTCAATTCTTTCATGGTCTGTTATACTTTTTATTTTCAACGTATATTGAACTCTAGCATCTTGTACTTGAATGGATGTAATCTTACATGACTTTATTGGCGACAGGCCATCTATACTTTTGAAAGATGTATTCGAAGCATCTGAGATTGAAGAACCTCTTGATAAAGACGCGGTTGAGAAGACGCTGGATGATATTGTAGAAGGTGAAGTTGGAGGTGTTAATTCCATAAGTTTATTTGACTTGAGTAAGCTTGAGTGTTTTTGAGACAGGACACCATTGAGGACTTTATGTTCTTCTAAATATGAGAATGGTATCAAAATAGAGCCAACCTCCTTAACTAATCTGACATAACATAATCCCTCATTCTCATGAGATACAAGCTGTACCAAAGTATCCTTCTTAATTACGACGTGAACTTTCTGGTTTGATAATATAGTGTCTGGGAAATAGTCTCTTTGCACTGTATAGAATTTCAAAGTGTGATTTAATATTGAATTTTTACTAAACGATTGAGCCTCGATATATGTCGTCGATGATATTACCGGTTTCGGTGACGATATTGATTTTGTTCTAATTTTTGAAGATTTTTGGATCTGATAGTTATTCATTGAACCATTTAATGTATCAAATAAAGAAACCATGCTTTTTTTAAACTATGATATGATTGGGGCTAAGAGCAAAAATAGACAAAATGTTGATAGTTAATTAAGTGATATGGTACCTCTGGTGTTGCGAAATATATCAGTCAAAAGGGAAATTTAGTTGAAAAAGACAGAAGGACACGATATATTTTGTGTGTTGCTAAATTCAATGAATTTATATCAACATTGCATACATTTCTAAAAATTCTGTAAAAATGATTGACAGATCTATTGTACTAATATTTGTCAAAAACAGAAGATATGCCCGGAACATAAACAAAACTAAAGTTGAGTCGGAGTTTAGACGTATCTCAAAAAAGTTTGGTAAGGAAAGTATGATCAAATGCTACCTAAACTGGTCAGATTTCTTAAAGCTTCTTTAGGACTGCAGAAATTTTGAGTTACATTTCGTTGAACAAAACAGCAGGTTTGCTATTGTGTAGGAAGTTTTAATGAGATAAGCTTCCACGAGGTCTGAACTTTTGAAGAAAAAACTTACAAGATTATACCCCCCACAGCTAAATCATAAGCTCTCGATGGCTACAACTTCAAAAATCCATGAATCCTTCAATAATTGTATGCTGGATTTACCAGATATTTTTGTTTGGGTACAGTAAAGGTTAATTCCAAATTTGGATAATTCTGCACTTCATGTTTACCCAAAATGTATTCGTACATATTAGTAACTTCCTGATTGGGTAACTGGTAAATATTGAAAGATTACGATATCAAAACACGAAAACAAATCATCCTCGACAATCAATAGCTCTTAGTGATGCAAAGAATAGGCAAGGTTATTTCAACGACTATGGAAAATCATCTTTATTAAAAGGCTGGACTTTATTGGTTAATTTTCCGTAAAAGTTTAGTAGCAATCTGTTTGTAAAGATATAATTTTACAAATCAGTAATCGTAAAATAAAATATTCCCTTTCGTTTGTTCAAGAACAGTTATCAGAAGGCCTATTCTGCTAAATATTTACTCTTTTAGACCTCTGTGATTGTTGTCGCCCAAGTTTCTCAATTCACGTGAAATACGTTATCGGTTATCACTATTTTGGCTCAAACAATAACATGTCTAAAACGGCAATGACCAACTTGGTATAAACAAATCTGACATTCGCACAAATATAGACTTTTCGTAGCCAAAGTATACTAACCTTCTGGAATCGTTTTGTCTGCATCGTTTATCGCTAATTTAGTAGCATATCTCTTTGTGTAAACGGGAACTTGATCAAAAAGTAACAAGTCAGTGTCACTGGTCTAGAACTGAAATTGAATTATTTTGTTGCCCCAGTTATCCATGAAAAGACAAGTGACTAATTTTAGGTATGACGAACTACAGTCCATCAAAACTAGTTACCAAAAGGGTATTTAATCGTCATAAAAAAAAAGTGATTCCAAGAACAGTGAAGTGTTGAAATCGAATCAGATGAGTCCAGTATATTTGTCATGAATCAGGTACACCCAAAGTTGAAGATTATTTTACAGGTGATCGATGACGGATTGCATTTTTTTTTTTGTAAATAGTGTGCTATATAGCCTAGTTCTACTGACTACATAAGACACCATTGACTCATTTGAGCTTATTTTACACAGCTATACTTATAATGACCCGAGATGTAAAATACGTCGGTGCTTCCTGAATTCTTTGATTAGCAGTTTATCTTGAGGGACGTACTACAAGGTATACAACATACATAAAGTAATAGACATATGGTTTATGAAGCCGTTAAACAGAGCACCAAATGATATATTGGTTTCTAGTTTTTCCTACCCAAGATGAATTTTTTACAGTACAAATATTCTTTATTATTTCAAGTTTTGTTTTTTTGTTTTTCTTTAAAGTGTCACTAAATATATATATATTCAAGAATATTCAAGAATATAATGAACAAAATCAAAATTATTGAACAAACCATCAGTGATTCAACTTCCTCGGTGACATTGTTAATCCAAAATGGATTCATCAGGAATAGAAACATGATATTAGTAGTCTTGTATCAGTTTTTGACATATTCCATTGATTCAAGTAATAAAATTGTACCAAGATTCACAGTGATTGAAAGCCCTATGAAATTATTGGATATTGCCCTAGATATATCAAGTCAAAATAATAGAAAAGAAGTAAGCCAATAAATTCAGCTCAAAAAATTCATTTGACAGGAATGTTTGAATACTTCGACCAAAGCTTGACTTAATCTTATAAGGAAAGATAATGGCATTTCTTGAATGAGAACCTAACAAATCTTCAATTACTCAGCTTCAGTGGCTGACATAAGTATTATTTTAAAATTCATTTGTGTTCCTCCAATAAAAGACTGGTTTCTGTCACATTCATAAGATCTGATGAAAATGAAATCTTTATCATCTTCAGCACTTCTGCTTTTCAACATTCTGGCCTTATTACTTAGATGCCTGTTGGGATATATTTTTTTTTTTCAACTCCTAGTAGGATATATTGCAGATATTATCATCTCTAGTTGCTGTGTAAGATTACACTTGTTATTCTTCTATTTTAAGTTGTTTCTATATTGAATTCAGACATCTTTCTTTGTTCTCAACATTGTATCTCTTCTGTGCGACAAATAAGAAGCAAATGAGAGAGTTTGAAAGAAAACTACATAAAATAATGTTTAGTTATGATTTCTTGATTAATAGAGAAGATTTACATAGATGTAGTACATAAAAAGAGTTTAGAATTCTTAAAGATATTTCAATTGAAAGTACGTTTAAGCTTCAACCATTTCTCTTAATCTTCTGATAGTGGATCTAACAGTTGCGGCAGCAGCAGTGGAAACAGTGTAAGCACCACCAGCGACAGTCTTCTTACAAGAACCACAAGACCAGATACCAGCGGCACCTCTCTTAACAGTCTTCTTACCACAGAAAGAACAGTCGTATCTAGCATGTTGTTGAACTTCTAATTTCTTAACTTGTCTTCTTAAAGAAGAACCGTAACGAACACCGTACTTACCGGTAATACCAACCTTTTTAGTTCTTTTAGCCCTGTAAAAAGATTATTCATAGTGAATAATAAAAATAATGTTAGTAAAATAGATTCTTCTAAGATAAATGGGCCACGATGGAATAAGATGTTATGAAATTCAAAGCGAGCAGGACTTAACACTAGCAAAATAGTGTACTCCACTCTACAATGAAGCATCACTAATACTTTTGTCAATCTAGGTTAGTTTATTAACATAAGAAGAATATGTCTGAAAAATTAAGCTCATTCCACGATATTCAATAGGTAACTCTCAAAACTGTGACTTCTTCTCTGTATATAATATCATTCATCTTATACCAGATAACTCAAGGTAAAATTCAAATTGCATACATTTTGTGTGTTGATTTTCTATCTAAAGATGTGAATTCTAATTTAATACAAGTTAAAATTTATGTAGTTCAACTCGATTCAACTCCATCTTCTTTTTTTCAATAAAGGTATTTGGATGGAAAATGAGATGTTTGTGCGAATTTTAAAATCGAAAAATTCCAAAACGACGCAAAAAACTGGATTTGAAAAACTAAAAAAAAATCCGAAAAAAATGAAAATTGAGTGGGTTTTAAAAATGCACAGGTGCTAACAGTCAAACAACTTGGTTATTTAATTAGTATAATGATAAATGTTATAATATATGTATATTCATATATATACGCTTGTCTTTTGTTGTCCTAACGGGGAATTGTCATGGATTTAACCCAAGGCTGATGACAAATGTTCAAATCAACAACTTGTCTTAGATTCATATACCAATCCTTTTTTTCCTCTTCACTAGTTTCTGTATTCAAGTTGATGACTTCACCGTTTTCAAAGATTAGTTGGATACATTCACCTAACAACACAATGTCAGTAAAATTTGAGAAATTCCTCTCACCGTTATTTGTTGAGTAATAATTGCCAAACCCTATCACATCTTTAACTTGAAGCAGATTGATACTAATTTGAGGATTCTGTGTACGTTCATGACATGCAAGCAGTTCTGTACCGTGCAATTTAAAATATCTTTTTTGAATTTTATCCCCAACATCACCACCTTCTTGCAATAGATAACCTTCCTTGGTGATAGTAGATTGGAGATGATACTTTTCAACAATTTTTTTCACATTTCTTATATTCATTGGGAATGACTCTAATGGAGACGTTCTTTCAATAAAACATGCTCTAAATTTTAAACTTCCAACTTCATAAGCAGATCGACCAGCAGTCCACGAATTTTTCAATTTAAGTTCAATCATTTCTTCGCCGGATTTAACTCTTTCCAGAAATTTATCATCAATTGCAATGGTCCCTTGACCATATATACCATTTCTACCAAAAAGTTTCTCCCATTCATCAGGACCCTTATCTACTGGAACTAATCGTTTTCTGTATTCACATTTGGTCTTACCAAATAAAAATTTCCTACCAATAGGCACTTTCTCAACAACTTCAATCATCTCCTTCGGAATTGCCTCGTACTTACATTTGACTGAAACTTCTAAATTTCTGTACTTTTTGAATTTATCATCAACGGTGAATGTCACATCTTTACTAACAGCTATTCCATTTCTATCAGTTAATGAGGTAAATGGTGTAGTTGTAATTTTATCACCCAACTTGAATTCCATTAAAAACTTAGCCTTGTGTTGTTTAACACCATGCAATGTCAGATTTTCAAGGCCAAGGTATGACATGTATAAAGTACCGTTATCTGGTAAATCATTTCGTTTTGGTTCGATCAACTCAATCTTATTTACTAACTCAGGATATTTCGTGTTCTCATCATGTGCAACTTGCGTTGCATTAACTAAACTGGCCATATTAATCTGTTTAATCTCTATGATAGAGAGGTCACCATCATCATCTTCATCATCCGCAGTTATTATTGTATTCTCTTTCTCATCTTTTTTCATAATTGGCTGCCTTTTTGGAGAGTCAACAACTTTGAAAGGACTATTTATATGTCGTTCGTTTGAAAGACGTGGTGGGGAAACTGTTTGCAAGTCTCTACCATCTAAAAAGCTATCAAACAAATTGAAGTTTTCATAAAATTGATCCTGTTCAATTTGGTGTTCTTTTTTAGTTTCTTCTTCAACTTTATCGGAATCTAACGATATAACCTCAACTATATCTTCAACTGGTAAATTTATTTGATCCATCTCGTTCAAAAATTCTCCAAATGCAGAACCAAGTTCTTTCTCTAGGAATACAGGTAATTCTTCAGAAGTGTCAAAGCGTATGCTTGCCTCAGGAGGGTCAACAGTAAAATGTGCACCCAACTCTTTTGAAGTATCAAACATATCATCAATATTATCGCCATATAATGTAGATCCATATGATGGCATACTGTTATGCTTGTTATTAGAGTCAATGTGATGATATCTGCTACGACTAACTACACGTGGTTTAAACTTAAAAGATGACGTTGTTTGCATTGGTGGAGTGTTCACTGCTGTCACTGAGCTAAATTTTGAATTTACTGATAAAACTGGAGAAGGTTTGTCTTCTTGACTGTGCCATACATTCAAGTATGTCGATGGCACATTTGGTGGAATATAGGCAAAAATATTTCTCTGAGTGGGCACCGATGATGGCATTGATATTGGCTTTGAATAAGGTAATGGCGGAAGTTTTGACACATATTCCTTGTCGTATGGATCTTTGAATATTTCTGTGTGGATAGTAATTTCTGTATTGGGAACAAGTGTATCTAGGTCCTCTTCCTGAATTTCATAGGGAGTGAGACCTAAACCAACAGTTGAAACTTCATTGTCTTTGTCTTCTTTAGATTGTTCGAATAATGAGTCTACCTCCATGGATGTAGACTCAGTGACATCCTCAGATTCAACTTCAGTCATCGGTTGAGTAGAGGTAGCAATGAGTTCTTCTTCTGAGTTCATTTGATGTACTGGCAAATCATTCTTATATGAATAATCATTGGACGAAGTATTTGAGGTATCAAACTCATCAATATTGAAGGAAGACATATCTTCAATACTTAGATTGTAATCTTCAAGAGTATATTCTTTAAACTTCTGAAAAGCTTGCTCCTTAATATCTTTAAGGGAGGCAGCTTCTTCAGTTAGTTTCGCCAAATCAGAAGTTTCTTCTGATCTACTACTTTCATTTGATTGTTCAAAAACAGTATCCAATTGATGAGATTCTAATGGTAGAATCGACACTAAAGGTGCTTCATTCTGTAATGTTTTGATTTTAGCTTTAGATTGTGGTAAGCCGCTGCCAAGTTCTAACATGCCACTCTCATCTTTTATATAATCAATTGAGGAACTATCCTCGTTTGCAACAGTTTCTCGAGGTACTTCGTTTGTAGAAACCTGTCCGACTAAATCAATTGGGGAATTTTCTTTTGAAAGAATATTTGGGCTTGGAGAAGGAAGTTCTGGCAGTAGAAATTCAAGACGATCTGTATATTCTCTATTCATTTCAACTTTTGGAAGAATTTCAAGCCCAAGCATATTTTTTGAAATAGCGTTTTCTTTTTCAGTTGATTTAGAAAGAGAAGGAGTTTTCAGAATAGTCTTATTTTGAGAAGCATCCAAATGTGTTACTGAAAGGGATTCTTGCTTTATTGGGGTTTCTCTTATGTCTCCAATGTCCTTGACTGTTTGAGCTTCTATCTTCTCAATCGTTTGCTCTTCCATATCTTTGAATGTTATCAGCGTCCCATTAGTACCAGTTGAAAAGGGTTCGATCTCTTCACTTTGATCGGCTATGTTATCGAAGGTGTGATCAATTGCAATATCAACTTCTTTATTTCCTGAAATGTCTTCCTTTAAGTTCTTTGCTAAGCACTTACCTATCGGCTCAACTTCCAAGGCATCTTTGGCTATCTCCGATTGAAGTTTACTGTGTGTGATATGAATATTTTCATTAATATTTGAGTTATCATTTCGTCTCTTGATCAAGTCATTCTCTTCAACACAAGCAGAATATTTATTTTGAGGAGAGCTAGTACCACTAAGAAAATCACCTTCAATAGACTTAATTGCTAGTTTCTTTATTGTGATAGACTCATTTATTTCTTCGAGTTCACATTCAGCAGGAATTGTAAGTGTATCATGTGCTACACATTCCATCTTTTGAGATTCAAGACTAGTTACATTTTGATCTCCAACTGTTTGCATCGATTGAATCGTATTACTTGAAATTATTTCTTCAATTTGGGGTATTATATGTTTTTGCAAAGCTTTTGTAGGGATGTCGTTCACTGTATTGTTGTCAAGTTTAATATTTTCTTTATCTTGGAAATTGCTATCACTAGACAAAAAATTCGTTTCATTTAGAGGTTTAGCGATTGCAGCAAAATCGGCAGATATATTTGAATTTGAGACCTTTTGTACACTTGGTTCGGAAATATCTGTCTTTTCTTGACACGAGAGGTTTGAGTCAGTTTGTATTGAAGTCAATAAAACCGAATCTTTAGTTTCCTTCAAAGGTCGTGACCCAATAAGTCTGTCTTTTTTTGTATTACCTGTGCGTGTATCAAATGTTCCATTTGCTTGTTTTGTGCTTAATCTAGTCTGTTGTGTCATGTCATCGTCTAAAGATGCGTTTTTGTCTGGATTCAAAACAGACTCAGTCTCTTGTCTCAAAATTGTATGTTCTGGCAACAGTTCTCTTTCAATTGCTTGTTCGTTCAGAGTAAACCTCTCAAGAATTTGTTCAGTATAAATATCTTGACTGTCAAAGGAACCTTGTTGTTGTTGTTCTTCTGACAATGGTACAGACACTATACTATTAACCCTTGTATTATATTCAACAATCATTTCCATCGTCTCACTTCCTACATCCTGTAAGGATAATTGGTATGTCTCGTTAAAAGAATTCATCTCATTCTCAATTTCTTTTACTAGAGACTCTACAACTTCCTCTACTTCATTCTCAATTGTACTTCTTGTCATGATAATAAGTATCTTTTCACGTTTCACCTGAATACTACCCAAACAAACCACCTATACAAAAACCTATCTTACAAATATACTAACAACTATCGATGCCCAACCTCTTAATGTTGACAAACAATCACTTCATAGCATTTGAACTTTCCTCGAGAAGTTATATTTTTGTTTACATTATTTCCCTTTTCGATCATCGTGTCGCATTCGCTATTTCTTTCCATTTAGAGATATTCTGTACAAAATCAGAAAACTGACAAAGACTTTACTAGAGTAACTTCATATACTTTTGTCACCAAAACCTAGCCTATATGACTTACCATTATCTTATCGTTACTCCATACAATTGTTTAACTACTTATAAATGTACTGTTAATCTCGGTGTCAGTTTCCCTTTAGAGATATATTTGAAACTTTTCAGTTCAAATAGAATGATATCGCGAAGTGAAATTCTTCTCATAGGGGGTCGAGAGTGCGAATTTGATTATGTTAGCTTTAACTGAAGGTACAAGAAATGATTCAAGTGATGAGTAAGAAAGCAATAAAAGAAGTGTATTAAGACAATGAGTGAGAATACTTTGAATAATAATACTAGTGTATCACGTGCAACTTCTGGTGATTCAACAAGTATTTTACCCCAGATTATTTTACCAGATAATTCTAATATTCCTATAGTTAATGAGAATTTATCAAATGGATCTGGATCAGAATCACAAAATACATCACCACAAAAATTAGGTTCTTATAGATCAAGGGGAATCTTTTCAAATAGATTTAGTAATATTTTACCTTCAATTTCTGCTAAATTACATCATTCGAAGAAACAACCAATTCATGAAAAGGAAACAGTAAATTTACCAAATAATAATATTGGTGAATCTTCATCAGAGACGACTGTACAAAGACCTACAAAGGCCTCTATACAAACTATTTCAGGTATACCGATTCAAGATAACAATAATACCCAACAATTTGTCAATAATAATCTTCTTGAACGGTTCCCAAGTACAACCAATAGAGATAGAAGAACTTCAATAGATTCTTATACAGACCAAAAAAATTTGGAAAGATCAAGAAATAATACAATGGTTTCTCAAATTACTTCTTTATCTCTCAATCCATATAATTCAACAGGTCCGTCATTATGGCCAACGACATCAAATTCAAATTTGAATCAGGCTGGTGGTGTACCTTCTTATTTCCCTGTAGATACAATAAACACAAATCAACCAACAGCAACAGGATTCGATTTTGATTATACTGCTTTAAATAACAATTATTTTGGTAATAATCCACCTTTAATAAGATCAAGAACAAACTATGAAGGTTTAATGACAAACAACAATATTATTCAAGATCCTAACGACAATTTATCTCTCAACAGACAAACAAATAACTCAAATATTTCTCCAAATCAAAACGGTACCAATATATGGGCTCAGGATGCTGTTAATTCAAGAAAAAGATCGCAATCACTGGCTGCACAATTTCATCCAGAGAATTTTTTGAACCAACAACAACAACAATTTGCCCCTCCATTACCTCAAATTCCATTTTCACAAACAAATTATACTGAACAACAACGTCCATTAGAACAACCGCATCAATTACGACCATCTGCAAATATTGTACAAAAACCATCCGGTCCTTTACTTATGGATGATATAGATCCAAGATCCATAAGTTGGGTAACAGTAAATAATTCTGTCCCACCAATAAATCAGATTCAGAATTTATTACCAACTAACGCAATTGCAATAACTAATATATATCCATTACAACAATCCCAGCCTGAATTAATCAATGTTGTGAATTTGACGAGTACTGCAATTGCCTCCCTATGTGCAAAGTTTGGGACAATTGTATCTGTAAGAACATTGAGAGATTTGAATATAGCAATTGTAGAATATGATTCAGTTGATAGCGCCATCTTGGCTTTTGAATCCCTACAAGGAAAGGATATTAGTGTTATGGGTTACCCATCAACAGTCTCTTTTGCAAAATTATTGCCGGTTTATCAACCATCAAATATTAATAGATCCAATAATTCATTTGAACCGAAATCATTGTTACAACAACAATTATGCAATGGTTCAATCACTTTTCAACAACAAGGTAGTGTTCAAATACCAGTCTTTATAGAACCTGTAACAAATCAACCAATGAATAGTAGCCCATACCGTCAACAAAAGAATAGATTACATCACCTCCAACCATTAATCACACCAGATCAAATTGATGGTTCATTAATTCAACCAGATGCATCACAACAATCATTCTATACAAATAATACACAAATTACTTTACCGATGGAAACAGAGGAATGTCCATTTCCATTACCACCACCAACAATGCAACAACAACAGTCAGAGATTCAAGAGATCATCACATCATTCGATGTGAATCATGATAATGATAAGATAAAACATATCATTACTCGTGCATTAAATATCAAGAAAACAGTTGATATGACCAATTTTGGTCCGATACCAGAACCTCTTTCTGCTCGTGAATTTCAGACTCCTAAATTGCGTGAAATTCGTAAAGCTATTGACTCCAATACTTTACCAGATATTGAGATTGAACAGATTGGTATTGCTATGCTTGATGAATTACCAGAATTATCATTTGATTATTTGGGTAATACTATTGTTCAGAAAATTTACGATCATTCTTCAGATATTATCAGAGACATCATTCTAAGAAAAATCTCACCTTACTTAACCTCTTTGGGTATTCACAAGAGTGGTACTTGGGTTTGTCAAAAAATGATTAAATTAGCGAGACATCCGAGATCCTTGATGTTAGTTACAAGTGGTATCAAAGAATATTGTACTCCTTTATTCAATGATCAATTTGGTAATTATGTCATTCAAGAAGTTTTGAAATTTGGCATACCATGGAACAATTTTATATTTGAAAGTATTTTGGGTAATTTTTGGTTAATATGTCAAAATCGTTATGGTGCCAGAGCAGTTAGAGCGTGCTTAGAGGCAAATGATATCATTACCAAGGAACAAATGTTGTTATTGAGTGCAATGATTATTGAGATGTGTGAATATCTGATTACTGATAATAATGGTACTTTACTAATTACATGGTTATTGGATACATGTGAATTTGGCGAAAAATATGTAGCATTAACGAAACGTATTGTGCCCTGTATTGCCATTTTATGTTGTCATAAGTTAGGCAGTCTTACTGTCTTAAAAATCCTCAATGCAAGAGGCAATGATATCTGTAGAGATATGTTACTGGAGAGTATATTTGGTGATGGCAATGAAAGCAATCTATTGACAATATTGACTGATCATAACTATGGTCCAACTTTTATGTATAAGTTACTTACTTCAAGAATACTGGAGGAAGATTATAGACAGACCATTATAGAGAGGATTAGAAAAATTCTAGTGGAAAATAATCTGGGACAACAGCATCATAAGTTAATGGAAGAAGTTGGTTTGGTATCTGTTATACCACAAGGTCAAGATAGTAGAACACCTATTAAAAAGGTAATGGGACATTCACGTACAAATACGCACCTGATTTTCACTCCTAATGAAACCATAAGAAGAAATAGAGGTTTATCAGCAGGTAGCAATGGTATGCCAGGGAACACCATGACACAAACTATTAGCAATGATTTGGCAGATCCAAGTGTCATTGATTTGAAAACGTTTGGATAGTAGAAAATCAATCATTTAAAAAAAAAACATTTTCTTTCTTCCACATATGATACTATATTTAAATGTATGAATTACATAGCAGTCTTTATATAAGTTGATCTTAATTTTACAAAACTCAATCTTCATCAGAATCTTCTTCATCACTTTCAGCAGTTTGTAACCAAGTAATGAATGGTTTGGCAGCTCTACGGACTTTCTTGGAAACATCCTTTGGTACAAATTTCTTTGATGATTTAGTACCGAATTTGATAATTTCTTCTTCTGAAATGATATCGTTATTGTATATCTGCACAAGGATCTTTGGTAATTGTGGAATTAAATCCTTATGCTCTAAACCTAAAAATCTTTCAATACCACCCAGGAAATTCTTTTCAAATTCAGTATTAACAAATAATTTAGTGAAAAGTGCAGCGTGTTCACTAATTTCATCAATAATATCTTCAGTGAAAAGACATTGAGCAAGAACACAAGCAATCTTCGGTTCTTCTAATAAATCTAATTCTGCAGCCTTTTTATATAATTCGACATCATTTGGTAAATTTTCTTTGTTATCACCTGCTTCATTCAAGATCCATTCACCGAATTCTTCTAAATTAGTTAGTTCCGGGTCAACGCTACCTGAATTAGCTTGTAGTTCCATAGCACGTTTTCTAATAGCTTCTTCAGACATATCGACAGCCCATTCATCATCTTTAACTTCAATTTTTTCTAAATTGGAAGCAGCTGCATGAATTTGTCTAGTTAATTCATCATTATCGTCACCGTCCACAGCTGGAGAGGAATCATTGGTATCATTTGATGTCATACCTTGTGCAATATCAGAGATAGACATACCACCACCACGAACATTAGCAGATGCAGTAGCAGATTTTTTCTTTTTACCACCATCTAAAGATTCTGGAGGATTCTTTAAGATAAAAGAAGATAATTTATGTCTTAAATCCATTGGAGTTCTCTTACCACAAGCCTTACAGTCTCTAACAAGATCCCCATTCTTAGTTATAACAATTTCAGTTTCTGGATTCTTACAGTCACCACAGAGAATAAATTTATTGATAAACCCATCTAAAACATCTTGTAACTTGGCTGGTTCATGAACACCGTTAACCAAATAACGATCTTTCTCAACATTGATGGAAGTCTGCGTACCCAATTCAAACCCAAAGTACTTGACAAGGTAAGGAGGTGGTCTGTTCAATGCACGAGCCACGTCAGCTAAATTGAGAATGGCAGTCTTTATACCATTACCTCTACCTTCAACTTTCGCCTGAATAGGAGGCATCTTGTAACGGTAAAATGGATCATGATTGTCTCTACAGATATTTATGGACATATTCGGCTCTTTATTCAATACAAACACTAATTATTATCGCCCTTCAAGCTTCTTGATCTCTTCTTCTCATAGTGTTAAAACCTTCCAAATTGCATCTTAAATTCAACTGAAAAGTTTTTTTCTTCAATCGTTTTAAACGATAATCACGTGTTTCTTGATATTAAGAAAACATCGAATTTATTCAATATTGAAACTGTTTGATGAATGAAACGATGAGACTGTTTTATTAGTGTAGAGGTAGCCAGTGAGATACAATTGTTGATGATGAGCCAGGTTAGAGATCGGTTCTTAACTATTATGGCTACCAGGTCTTATACAGGACTTTCACCTGCGGAGACTTGTGAATTGCATGGGGAGTTGAGGGCATATATGGCATATGGAGATCCTTCATTGACTGAACCTCAGAGATTATCTCTATTGGAGATGTTATTCCATTTGGAAGTGTATCTGAGTAATGATATTGAGGCTCAAATTATTTATAATAAGCTGAGGGATCGTTTAGGTGAGAATTCGGCTAAATTGCAGGTTATGAATGCCACTTTGATGGAGATCAATGAGAATAAAGTTGAGGCTGTGAAGTATTTGCAGGAATTAGTAAGATCACAGTATGCATATGATTCAGATCCTTCTAGTTATTTGACGATTTTGAAAAAAATTATTTCGTTGAAGATGGAAATTGCTGTAGAGAGTGATTTGTTAACAATGGAAGATGTTCATAAACAACTCATCAAACTGGTAGAGGATTTACCTTTGGACCCAGAACTATGGTGGTATTTGGGTAACATGTATTTCACAAACGGACAATTTGATCGTGCCATTTATTGTTTTGAAGAAGTGGTAGTAATAATGCCATTCAATTATGTTGCTTTTGGTCAACTTGCTGAAGTCTTGTATTATAAGGCCCTACGTGTAGATAAGAAAAATAAAAATAAATATAAGGAAACCATGCAAGCTGCTTTGAACAATGCATTAAGATCTGTTGAATTGAGTGAAATGTATTTGAAAGGATGGGCATTCATAGCTACAATTACCCATGATGTACTTGATGAAAAGAAACCTTTATTAAAGCTGGCTGTCAAGAAATTGAAGGAAATTGCTACTGTGTCTAATGAACAAGATAAGATTACAGCTGAATGTATACTAAAGGAAAAGAAACTAGTATAAAAGGGAAAAGATATCATTTTTTTTATGTAAATGATGTTCATATATATATCATTTAATGAATACGATTTATTAGGTATGTTGGTGTGTTGAAATACTATAGTTGGAGAACCTCACAGGTTCTGCTCAACAATGGTGCATGTTCTACAACCCAATTACTATCTCTTAGAGCTGCTTTTGGATCATGAGAATGAGATATATGGTGTTTGGATAATATCTCGTTGTAATCACCTTCGTACCTCTTAACCTCTCTGATGACTTTATTCTCATCAAATTCAACAAAAATTCTTGTATCATAAACTCTCAACAGGACATTATCAACTCTAAGGAAAAATCTACTCAATAGTAATAATCTTTCATTCATTACTCTAATCTTTATATTAATCACAGAAATACCATTGTCAGCCAGTTCATCCTCGAATAAAATCATGTCATCGAAATACAAGATTTGATCTGGTCTTGATAATTTATCAATAGGCAGTTGTGCTTCGTTATTCAATGTAAATTTATATTTATCCTTATTTTCACCAATGATTGTTCCTGTATACTCTGTACTATAGGTCCAATCATAATTTTTTTCAATCTTTAAAGAAGCCTTCATATCAATACTCTCTGATTGAGGAGAATTTTTCTTAGATTCTATCCAAGCTTTTGAATATGCAACTCTAATCCCTGTGTCATTAAGTTCAACCATCCGTAACGCATCAAGTGCATTAAATTCGATCCCCCATTTATGTTTTGTATTTTCAATTCTTACATAATTGTTACCAAATATCATTTCTGGTAAAGCAGCTAAACCTTGTAGTTTACCTTCCCAGTCATCTAACTCTGATGAGTTTAAAATAGGTTTCTTTCTAGAAGAGATGGTCCAATTATTTATGGAAATCGAGGGACTATCTTCCAAGGGTAAATTAGCCACAGGAGCAGGAATAATCATACTCCCACAATTTGCACAGGGAGGATTGTTGGGACTATTGCAAATATGCCTGGGCTTCTCTTTGAGTTTCTCCTTTGGGGGTATGAACGCAGTAACTCTGCTTGAAGTAGTTGTCTCATTTATCTGACAAAAAGTATCTTTAGTGCGAGACCCCTGTGGTATACGTGCTCTCACAGTCCTTGCATGTACCTCTCTAGCTGCATTGACCTCGATAGTATTGATTCCACGTGAAGCATGTGGAGGTGGCATTTCTTTCTTCTCACTCATATCTTACTGTTTTCAACAATTTTGAGTACCTAGTCTATTTTCTTATGGTCTTTCTTCCACTTCAAATATCTAATGGAGACGTATATCAGGCTCACCAACTCTCTTATTTTAGCCAGTAAAAGGTCTTTATGTATAGCATTATGCTTCTACATTACATCTCAATTTTTTGAATTCCGTCTATGAAATTTCAAAGATTTGATAATCAGAATCTGAAAGAAGAACCTCTAGCTTCAGTTCGTGACCAGTGAAGGTGGATATTGAGATTGAGATACGATAGTAAGACATGACTGACAGATTGACACAGTTACAAATATGTTTGGATCAGATGGTGGAGCAATTTTGCGCAACACTCAACTATATAGACAAGAATCATGGGTTTGAACCAATCGATGAATTCGAGCAGCAAATGTCAGATAAACATGCTACAGTGGTTCCTCCTGAGGAATTTAGCAATACAATAGATGAATTGTCTACTGATATTATACTGAAAACGCGACAGGTCATTAAACTAATTGACTCATTACCTGGTGTAGGTGTATCAGCGGAGGAGCAATTGCATAGAATAGATGCATTACAGAAGTCGTTGATAGAGACCGAACAGAAGAAAATAGAGGCCATCAAGAAGAAAGAATCACTATTGAAAAATGTAAATGGGTTGATTGATTTATTTGTTACAGGTATTGCTGATGCTAGGCAGGAGTTAGTACCAGCGCTGGAAGAGTCAGACAAGATTAATGCAATTGAAGAGTAACAGGCTTAGTACGTCTTTACTATGTATGTACATTATTTAGTCTTTATATAGTATAGAAGAACTATATAAACTGGATACAAAACACATGTTAACGGTTTCCAATGGAATAATGTATTGAGAATGACAGCAAATAATAACTCTCCAAAAATGTAACTTGGCATGTAGAGAATAATAGACAAGTTTTGATGGGAACTAAATGAGAAGATGTAAAAATGCATCAACCAACCAAGAGCGTATTCTCTTGATACCTCGTTAAATATAATGGAAAAAATTGATTGTTGACCATTGATAGTTTTTGTTTGGTTTAAACTTGGCCATGGATTTACTCTAGTAAGTTGTGCCATTGTAAGCAAACAAAAAATAACTATAGCAAATATAGAACTAAACCAAGCTTGATTGGAAAATATATCATCCGTGTAATATAATGGCCATTTGCTGAACATTATGTCGTTTTTGAGCTCATAGTTTCTAATAGAGTGGTCGTATTTATATTGATTTTGTAAATATTCAAAGGTTAACAACCAAAACTCTTTGTTCCAAATATTCACTCTTTTACGATCCACACCGTAAGATCTCATTGATTCTGTTTCATTTTCGGAGCTAGGTTTGAACCCACTTGTTACAACTTCAATTTCAAAAGTACTATATTTCTGTGCAGCAGGATCGACACAAAGAACTTCTTGTTCTCCAGATGCCAATTCTTCTGGAAGTCTGAAATCGTGACTTAGAAGGTTGCAATGTTGACCCATATTATAAAATTGAACTTTGGTGATAGATGGTGAAATATCTTCATGTAGTTTGAGGGTCTCTATTCTCCAAAATTCATCGTTATCACCCATATAGGAGCTATCACCTGTACAGGATACTTCATGATCATAATCATTTTTACTGATAGGAGGAGTTTCTCCCGAAGCACGTAGCAGTTTCCCTGTTACTTTGTGTCTTAATTTCACCTTCATAGATTCATGGATTGGATGTTCAGTATCACGTTGGTTGACTGGTTCGATAATCCAGTGATTCCAAGAGTTTCGTTCATAATTGGTCACAGAGACAATATCTTCTTCTCTGTCAGTTCCATAAGTTTGGTTATGGGAAGTTAAATAACCACCAAGAGATTCTGAATGACGGATAATAACTGTAGAATTGAAATATAGATCAGTTGGGATTTGTTTTTGTCCACGTAAAAAAGACTGAAAGTACATACTCATATAATGAGACTGTTTTCCAGGATGACTCCAACTGATTAATTGTTCGTATTGCAACATAAGCGTCAAAGCTAATGGAACAGTGAAGATGAAGAAAAATTTGGTGAAACAAATGGAGATAATCTGCTTTGTCGTGAATGACAGATCAGCGATTATATCCCATGATTGCATAATGGCAGCACATATGATCCAAATCCATGTAATAAATCCCAGTCGTTTAGTTGACATTGATAAGCCAAGAGCAGCTGAGAGTAAAAAGGAATAGAATAGGTTTTTAGTCTTGCAATCAGTATCTTGAACTCTTAATATTCTCCATAAGTATAAAATCGTTGAAAACAAAAACCAATATAGTGGATCAATTGATACTGATACACTTTGTTCTTGAAAAAATGGAATGTAACCAATCGAGCAAACAATAGTAAGAGCTAAAATTTGGCTTATCTTATTTTTTCTCATAGTTAAATATAAATTAATCAACGTAGCGGTTGTCAAATATAATGAAACCCTAGATAATATCTCTGGATTTGATTGAAAATACGAAAAGAATTGTAGACCAAATGGTGGTAAACTACTAATAGAAAACCGGTGTTGCTTGTAGAGGCTAATACTTTGAAGGATTTCTACCTCATCTGTATTCTGACCATTACTCAATTTGTAGCTTCTCAAAATATATCTTGGAAATGCAAATAAAACTACAATTGGAATCAAAATATCGAACAGTACCCGTCTTCCCGATCTTTCATTGGAATAAATATTGAACGGGATATATTTTCTAATGGGTCCATCCCTGGAAACAATGATATCCTTCGAAACATTCATATTCTTTGAAGGTTTTTCATTAGACTTTTCTGTCATACTGTAGCTAATTTGTTATCAGCCTGAACGCCGGTTAGGCAAGTCTTTGGTGGGTGTATTATTAATTTTGTAGTTGAAATACATTAGTTTTGATTATATAACATTCTTCCTTTTCCTGTCCGATTTGATTTTTTTTTAAAACCAATTATTTTTATCTATTATTTTCTGTTAGTTGATAAAAGTAAAACAAATGAAAGTAGTGTTAATTTCAAGTTGTTCAGCGTACACATGCTCAAGTAATCTTCCGTGTTGTGTGTTAACCTACATGTTATGGAACAAAATTATCACACCATGCACTACCCAAACTTGTCTAATTCCTACTTATAATCGAATTTATCTTGGGGCTAATAGTAGATTTCTTCAACAGTGCTTATTACTGTATTCTCATTATCTCTGAAAGTGAATATTCCATGTCAAAACATTTTTTATTTTATTAAGTAATAAAAGTGCATACTATTTTGCACTTCATTAATAAGGTGCTTCTGTAGTGTAGCGGCTATCACGTTGCCTTCACACGGCAAAGGTCCCGAGTTCGATCCTCGGCAGATGCATATTATTTTTTTTAATTCTTTCAAACCAATATATCAATGACGAGACTAATCTTCAACAGTATAGTGTCCTAAAAATGTCTCTCTATCTTATAACAGCTTTATTTTCTTATTAATGAACCTTTTATCACTCAATTATTGTTTAGCGAATTTTAATTTTCAAGTGGCAAATTGAATTCTATCCAGGATACCAAACAGCGATGAGATGAAGTTTAGAAAGTAAAAAAGAGAGAACGTGTCTTCACAACATCTATCTGAGTTACCAGTTGGCATTTATTGCAACTATTGGTTACTTTTTACTTATCTAAAGAAGACTGCTTTTTTTTTGGAAGTCAACTATCTGGTTCAAACATAATTTAGGGAAGGACAATTGAATACCTTCAAACTTAAAATCAAGTGCATATATACTGTTTCCCATTAGGAGAGATAGTTCAATGATTTGTACGGTTCAAACCTCTTTCAAACAACAAAACATTTGCATTATAAGAAAGAGAAAATATCGTACTATCCGCTCATAAATTTAATCCTATCGAATATAAAATCATACAATGGCCAACAAATCTAGACCTAAACAAGTTAAGGCTCCATATCGTAAATATGTTGCTGGGGAAGGTTTCACAAGAGTAGCATTTTCAAAACAATCAAAAGGTAAAACAGGAAGAAGAAGAAATAGAAGAGATCCAGAAGATATTGAGACTGAGAATTATCAAATATTTAAGGATGAAGATGGTTCTATCTATTACAAATACTACAGTGATGAAGAGACAATTGAGACAATTTTACGATCGAAACCCAAGTCTAAGGAGGATAAAATTAATGATAACGATAATAACAATGATGGTGATAATAATAGTAATAATAATATACAGAGCATACAAAGCGAGCTAGAGCATTTTACAGTCTCATCAAAACAGCCACCACAGATGAAATTACCATGGGAAATTCAATGGTTAATCATAATGTATTCACAAGAGATACAACCAAATTTCTTGGTTGTTTGCAAAGAATGGTATGTCATGTCCCTCCCCATTCTTTATCACACGCCCATTTTAAACGGTAAAAATTTTAGTAAGTTTATTGAGACATTAACTACAGATAGAAAGAAGAGATTTGGTGAATACATAATAGAATTAGACTTATCAACTATTTTACAAACTGGTAAAAACTCACATGTATCTAAATTGTTGCGGAGATGTAATTCAAATTTACAAAAATTTACAGCTCCACAAACAAGTTTTGGATTTGCTCCCTTAGTATCTTTGAAAGCATGTCATCAATTGCGATATTTGGATCTAGGGTTAGTATCCGAGACTGTCAAATTAAAGGATTTATTTCAAGCTATCAAAAATTTCAAATATTTAACACATCTATCATTTCCAAGAAGTTCTGTTGATTGTGATGGGTTTAGAGACTTTGTATGGCCTCAAAATTTGAAGTATTTGAAATTATGTGGTGGTATAACTAACGAATTTGTCATTGAGACTAAATGGCCTAGGACCATCAAAACACTAGAATTTTCATTTTGTCCACAAATCAATGAAAGTGCAATTTATACAATGTTGAGCCAAATTGGTGATAATTTATCCCATTTATATTTTTATTATCCAATGCCAGCATTAAGAGACAATTCTCTTGATTTTGTCTTTAGATATTGCACTAATCTAATCTCTATTCAATTAATGGTAGATTATTGTTCTAAATGGACGTTTTCGGACACTATGTTAATTCCTATCTTTGATTATAAGAGGCCTTTAAGAACGGTATACCTTGACTGTAGTGGTACGTTGGGGCTTGCCAGTAAGATCCATCCTGATGATTTCACAATTGCCATTCTAGAAGGTAGACTACCTTGTCTCAAGAACATCAGAGTGTCTAGTAGACTAGGATGGGATCTTAAGAGTGAAGATGTTGAAGATCTGATTAGTGCATTGGATGATCAGGAAGGAGGGCTTTACCTTGACCAGTCGTACAAATAGAAATAATACAAGGTTTGTGTGTACATACAACTATGGATATAAATACTAGTTAACTCACTCTCTCGCATAAATACATAACATAATTCTGGATACTAGAAAAAAAAAAAAAAATCGTGATACTTATTCTATGAGATTGCTACTTTGACAATCAAAAAAGTTTGGTAAGATGACTAAACCAATTTATTTTAGTAAATTTATAGTATCTGATCAAGTCTTTTACGTATGTTTTTCTACTGACTCTGTTTGAATCAAGTCAACGTTTTGTTTTACTAACTTAGAGCCTAGAGAACTAAATATACATATGCATTAGTGAACTTGAAACCTATAGTTCCAGGACATGTTTTAATAGTACCATTACGTACTACAGTGGTGACAATGTCAGATTTAACACCTGAAGAGTCCAATGATTATTTCAAAGTTTTGCAATTGATTCAAAGATTCATCTCTAGACAATTTAAAGCAGATGCTTTAAACATTGCCATACAAGATGGGCCAGAAGCTGGACAATCAGTGCCTCATTTACATACTCATATTATACCTAGATACAAACTTAATAATTTTGGTGATGAAATATATTCAAAATTGGATGATTGGGATGCAAGAAGAGAACAATATTTAGGTCATAATGGTAGAAGTCAACGAAAGGTCGATGATGCTGTTGTATTTGGACCAGATTCAGCTAGAACTGAAAGAACTCATGAAGTTATGAAAGCAGAAGCTTCAATGTTAAATGACAGATTACAAGATTATTTGAAAGAATTCCCAGATATTTCTGGGAAATGGGCCTAATGGTATATCGTATCGCTTTTCACTCTAATTACTATATATAATAAGATAAAAAATTCTTTAAAGAAGCAAGAAATACAGTCAAAACACAACAAAATAAAGAGAAAATGTTCTCAAGTAAGCTAATTGCACAGGTAATATTTGTTTGTGTTGTTATCTTTTCTAGTTTTACACTTGGTTCCACTACTGATATCACTCATAAAGTATATTTTGATATCAAACATGGGGACAAAGCAATCGGTAGAATTATATTTGGTCTTTATGGGATTACATGTCCTGAAACAGTTGAGAATTTTTATGAATTAACAATCTCACAAGACCCAAATAATGGTTATTTGGATTCAATCTTTCATCGGGTGATTCCTAGGTTCATGATCCAAGGGGGTGATTTCATCAATAGAGACGGTACTGGAGGCAAATCAATCTTTGGTAACACTTTTCAAGATGAGAATTTTATTGTCAAACATGACAAGCCAGGATTACTTTCTATGGCTAATATTGGTAAGGATACTAATGGTTCACAATTTTTCATTACTTTAGCACCAGCAGCTTGGCTTGATGGTAAACACGTAGTCTTTGGAGAAGTACTTGAAGGAATGGATGTTGTTCAATACATTGGTCGTGTCAAGACAGACAAAAGAGATAGACCTCTTGTGGATGTAACCATTGAAGCTTGCGGTGAATTGGAAACCGTTCCTCTCAATAATGATCAACTTCGTCAACTTCAAAAGCGATTAGAACAAGAACAACAGCAACAAACACACGATGAACTCTAGCACTAAGTGATTCACCTCTCAACTATACAATAATATCATAAGTTAACTAGTCAAATCGGTATACTTATCATCTACAACGAAGTGTAAACGTTACCCAGAACATTTTAAAATATTGTTGTATTTTAAATCGATAAATAAGAAATTTGTCACTCAAGAAAGTAGTTTTGTTTGATTTTATTTAGAAGTTGTGAACCAGCTAGAGAACGACAGATACTGATTCTACTTATAGTCCAATTGTACTCTATTCCTTCCTAATAGTCCTCATTGAACTCTTGTATAGTCAGTAAGACGAAACTGAAAAAAATAACGACTTTACAAGTTTATTTACCATAGTTAATTTCCCGTGTCCGTGGAATTGAACAAGACAGTTACAAGTCATAACTTAGAGAGAAAGACACCATCGTTTCGAATAGTTTAGCAATTATCCGGTAAAGCAATTGCTCACATATTCACTGCTAAAAGAACCATTTAAAAAAATTAAATTTCAAGCTATATATAGATAATTTTCCATATTATAATATTATAGCCATGGATATTAGAGGTAGAAAGATGAGAAAACCACCTGCTTGTGTACAATGTCGTAAAAGAAAGATTGGTTGTGATCGTGTTAAACCAATCTGTGGTAATTGTATGAAAGGTAATAAAGGTGATTGTTTTTACCCGGATGTTCCAGGTAGATACGTTCCATCTTCATCATCATCTTCAACAAAGACTGAGAAGTTTAATTCTAATTATATGAGTATGAATAATTATAACCAAATTACTCATTCAAAGGAAGCTACTGGAATTTTACAACATAATCCGGAATTGGCTTCTTTAGAACAAATTAGAGAATATAATACTCGTTTACAATTACTCAATTCACAAGAACTTGGAAGAGCATCACCAAGTCCTCATGAAAATGCTCAATTTATTCAAAGAACAACTCCAAGTTTTGAAAATAAACCAGTGACAACAGCAAATGATATAGAGACCAATTTAAATTGGGTTCAAGGTCCTGCTATATTTGATCAAATGAATGCACCATATACTCAAGAAGAAGTTGTTCTTAAAGAGATGAATTTTTTGAAATCAAGATTGTTAGAATTACAAGATATTACTGGTAAGAAAATTGATGATGTTGATTTTACATTCGATGTTAATGCTCATAAGACAACAACTATTGATTCACAAAATGAAACAGTGACAAATAACAAGAGAAGTTACTCTAAGATCAGTGATAATATTGACAAAATTAAATATAATTCAGAAAATTTTCAAGATCATATTCAAGAAAATGAATTGAGTGCTTTGTATAATGCAATTGATGAATTTAAGGATCTGGATCCTCAATTTTTGGATACTAATGAAATATTCTCAAGGTTAAATCATAAGAATCCACCAATAACAAATTTTATAGATTCACCAAATTCAATTTACACAAGCAATTTCTTAACCATGAGAGATGATTTTTTATACAAGTTTAGAGAATATTTTATGAATATTACCAAGGATAAATTTCATTCAAATTTAGAAAAATATCAAGAGAAAAGAATAAATAACGTTGCAATGCTGGACGCAGCTTCAACATCTCCCGAGGCTCAATTTATTAAATTTCCATCGCGTATCGTAACTCAATATTCAATCAACAAATTTGTTGAAGTTGTCAAGGATATTCATTTCCTTATCCCAATTTTAAAACCAAACGAATTATTAAATGCAGTGGAACAGTCTTTTGCACGTGATCCAATATTCGAAGCACCAAAATCAAATATTGGTCAATTGATTACTTATGGTTTAATATCATTTTGTTTATTATTCACATATGAATCTTTATCTTCTTCTGTACTGATTATACTCAAAGATGATGAATCTGAAAAATTTCAACAATTGAAAAAATCTTTACCAGTGTTACTAACAAATATATCCACTATAAGGATTGAATTAACGAAAAGGAAGGGTTCTGTACAATCTACAGAGACTTTGAGATTTATTGCACTTTATAAATTTTATCAAAGTATTACTTCTTTGAAATTGTTGAACAACACAAATAGAGTTTGTGATTCAGTTGATTATGATGAAGATGTTCATTTAGCTTTACATCTATCCTTAAACCATGAACAAAAAAATGAATCTGCTGTGCTTCTATGGAACTATATCATGAAAAACTATTTATGGAGACATTTATTCAAGGGTGAGATTCCAATTTTAACTACAGGGGCAATACCAAATGAAGCTCCAATTATTGATTCATTGTTAACTACCGATATCCATTTTTTAAAGTTTCAAGCTGAACTATTGAAATATTTACAATCAAAGGATCAATTGATTTCATTAAAGAAAGTCATCAGTTCAAGGGATCTCTTCAAGATCAAATTCAATGAACAATCAAGGAAATGTTTTACACCTGCTACAGTGATTAATAATGTTTCTGATTCTGCTATTTACAGAAATGCAATATTATATCTTGATTATTTTTTATTATTGCAATATGAATCAACAAAAAACAGTGAAGATTTTGTTTCAATATATGATGAATTTTTACAATCAATTCAAGATACAATCTTTTATGTGTTTTCAAATTTAGCGAACAAGAATTTAGCTGGTTATGAATTTTTATATATCAACAAATTATTTCTCACATTAAGCAATATATGTGATATGATATTAGGTATTTACCAACGTATGAGATTCGCATTTAAATCCAGTGAAATTACAGAAGAAAATAAATCTTTGGACAAAATAACGAATCAAATAGCAGATTTATTAGTACTAGTATTGAGGAAACTTTTAATGTTGTTACAAGATTATGCCAAGAATTGTAAAGTTATTAACCCTGAGATAAAGAATGTTATTTCAAAGATGAAGACGATCATTGCTTATACTATTCTTACTTCAGGTCAAAAGGAGGATACTTTAATTTTATTTGAATCAATTAAATCATCTTTGAATGGATCAAAGAATGCATTTGAGTTTATTGATCATACCATCTTAACTAAATTTGAGACAAAGATTAAAAGTATCTCAGAATCCTTAATTGTGACTGAATTTTACGCCAAACGTGAAGCATTCACTGTTACTAATCCTGAAACTTTAGGTATAACTAACGAAAACTTTTCAGAGATGTACATTGCTTTTGAGTAAGTTTTGGACGTCTATTGTACTATATATACTTGAGTCATTTTTTTTGTGTATATATTGATCAATATGTTTTATGATAGATTAGGTTAATCTTCGTAATTATATATATGCACCAATTGAATAACCAACGAAAGCACCTAAATATGTACCAATTATGACAGGAATTGGCCAAGTTTGCCAATCTCTATCCCAATCCAATGGTATAACGATACAACTAATCCAACCACCAATTGCAATCATTATAAAATATTTCTTCCAAAGACCAACTTTAAAATCGCAATTAAAGACAGAATAAAGTGCTGGATATGCTAAGAAGGTTATATGTAATGCCAATAACCAAGTTGAAAATAGATGCTCGACAAATGGAGCTCCAAACAAAATTTCAATAATCATGGTTGGAATACTTAATAGTGCAGCAGCACCAACAGATATTAATAATAACGGGACATTAATCTTAAGTCTTTTATTACCATAAATAGTTGATTTATTGAATTGCAAAATCAAGTAAATGATTTGAAAAGGGATTAGCAAAAATAATAAAATAGTAGTCTCATAGCTATCAGATAGTTTGATATAATAATGTAACAAGATAAGTAAATGCCATGGTATCGTTACCATTGTCTTTCTAACAAAAATCGGTGGACGATCATAATTTAAGTCTTTCTTCTTATGTGTTTGACGTGTAATTGTAGTATCATCAGAAAATGTAACTCTCTTTTTAACAGTTTGCTTTCTCTTTTTACTTGCCATTGTTTCTACAATGAAAACTCTTCAAATTCTTTCAATGTCAAGATCATTAGAACAAGTTCTTCATAGTTATTGACTGAAAAATATTTGTTTTTCCTATTATTTTTCATGTCTCGTTCTGCTAAACCAGCAAAAGATGACAGTAATTGTAAGAGAAATGATTCTTAAACAAGCAGTTTGTTTAACTCAACTGAAGAGTGAATTGATGTTTTACTAACTGTGTTTCACTCAGAAAGCTCAGATACCCAAGAGTTTCTTGATTAGAAAACTGAGAAGAATTGCGAAGTTAAACAGTGTCGAAGTAGTTCGATGCCTTTGAGATAAGCATGTTCTTTCAGTAAAAATATAAAACTTTTGCTTAAAACGGTTTACGTGGCACTCTGGTTAATCTTTGAATCTAGAGATTGATATTCTTAGTTCAAGATAGCAAACTGAATTTTAGAAGAAACTTCTATGGTACCATATGGTAGCTATTATATGAATATATATACTTGATTATCCTTCTTTATGAATGAGCAACGATTGCGTGTAGAGTCCATGACACTTACTTTGCGTTTTGCCTAAGTCAGGTTGTATAAAGACCTCTTAGGCTGGGCAAAGGTCCCACCTCTCAATACAATAAGACAAAACGTATGATTGTTCAAACATGAGACTATCAAGTAAAACGTGAGGATGTCCCTATTGTTGATGATTATCCAAAGATCCTTTCTTTGTGCTTAACAGGGAAAGTATTCAAATGAAATAGTTGAACCTTAAGCATATCTTCCATACGCATTACAATTGGTGTAAAAATAATTACCAACATCGAATACAAAATTCTGATTTCTGACAGAAACTTCATTGAAGTGTCTGACAATTGTTCGTTTGGTGTATAGCGTAAATCTACTTCAAAATGGAGAAGACTGGATGGATGTGTTGAATGTTGATTTGAAAAAAAACTCGAGGTGAGGTAGCAACTAAGACCAGCGATCCTGATTGTGACTGCAGAAAGTCCGTAGCAGTCTGTTTAGTGTCTTGTTCACACTCTCGGTTTGACCATCAGTCTCTGGATGATTAGTTGAAGGCAATTCCTTGTAAACATTGGAAGTAAACCGAATAGCTCTGTCTGAGACAATAGACCGTGGAAAAAGGTGCAGGGAGAATACATATCTGTAAAGCATCTGTAAGGTGCCAGCAAAGTCTAACGACTTTTTTGTAGCGACGAAGTGAGCACATTCACTAAAACGATCAACAATAACGATCAACAATAATTATAATCATATCAAAACCATTGATAATAATAGGTATACCAGTAAGGAAATCAATAGATATATTTAATCATCCATTTTTGGGAACATCTAAAGGTTGCAACAATCCAGGGACTTCAGGGCAACACGCCTTCATCAGTTGGTATTGAATGCAAGAACCAATATAGCTACGAAGGCTTTTGTTTATTGATGGCCAGTAGTAATTTGGACACCTCTTATTATTGTAGCACTTCCACCGAAATGACCACCGTGTAATAAACTATCATGATATATTAAAAGTAAGTTGCACTGTTCATCTGCTGGTTCACAAACACTCTCACCATAGTTGAATATCTGTTGATAATGATAGTAAAGTAGTTTCAATTCTTTTTTTCAATAGTGTAAAGTGTTTGAGATACTTCTTTAGCAGTACTTCGTCAGCAGCAGTGACATTCACGGTATTGGCTATACCTAGTTTTATCAAACCGCAGCTGACCATGGATCTTTAAGTAAGGAATCATAGTCGGTGTGGCTTCTTATTAGAAATAATGTACTTACGTAATTCTTTGTGGGTAACATATTCAACATTTTCTCATTTGGACGACTCATTGCATCTGCAAAATGATTGTGTGAACCAGGGATATAAGCTACTTCGAAATCAAATTCGCCAAAGAAATCTAACCAGCAAGGCAACCTTTTCGATGGGTTCCTCTTATTCTTTATGAATAGTAACGAAATGTGCTCAGTGCGTACAATAAACCTTGGACTATCCAAATTATATCTAAAATGATGTAAAGCTTCAACAATAGCTGGCAACTCGCTTTCACCGATCGAATAAGTTGTGTCTTTATTGACAGCATTAGAGTAATAATTTACAATACCATACGTTTTATTACTAAAAGTACGCTCAGCAACAGCATCAATTGTGAATGCTGGCTCCTGTAGCTAATCGATAAGTTTCATCAAATACGATGGGTGCCAGAATAGGAACAGAGCATAATTTATATTTGAAAATAGCAACTGCATTGTTTTGATCATTATCCCATGATGATTCTTCTGTTTTAAATTGTATCAATGGCTTAGCAGCTTTGCTACCTTCTGATCAAAAGTTCTGAAATAATTAACCATACCTAGGAAGCTTTTACACGACTTGATAGTATTCGAAAAAGGAAGTTTCTTGGTAGTCCTAATCAGATTATAGTCTCATTTCTGTCACTATAATATATTATATAGACAGGCAGAACATTAGCAAATTGAATATATTAGAGTTTTACTAAGTGCTTAGATTTATGATAGCAAAAAGAAGCATGTCGAATCAATCCTGCCTTGGGTTAGACCTGATCATTTCAAGAGAAACTGAATTAGTAACTAAAGTTTTGTGTAAATATATATAATTGGGGGGGGGGGGGGGGGTTGCAAGAGAGTAAAATGAGATAATAGTTGCTTACTGGGAAGTGTAAGTTTCAGAATTGGACTTTATGGCGTCGTTTTATTATTTAATTGGATTTACCTTTTTTTCTACTCAATTATATTTGAAATGTGCATATTCAACTTTTTTTGTCACTGTGAAATTATCGCTGTTGTGAATAACAGATTTGTCAGAAAATATTCTTAATACCCAATGTGGAGAATTACTTTGGATTCTTCCAACATAGTTTATTGAAACAACTGACATGTAACTATTGACCTACCAGTCTTTAGCAAAAATTAAAAGTTTATCTTTTATGATTGGTCAGACGAGAAAATAAGAGCAAAATTTTGTAAAATATCTTCCGATATAGTGTAACGGCTATCACATCACGCTTTCACCGTGGAGACCGGGGTTCGACTCCCCGTATCGGAGTCTTTTTTTGTCTGTGTCACGTTGGAATCCTCTGCGTTCCATCGTGTCGTGCGACTTCAATGTCGCATCCAAATTCTAAAGTGAAAAAGTTTTTCATCTCCAACATTTATTTGAAGAATGACAGTAAAAAGCTTTACTCTTAAATCTTGTTCAGTCCAGAAAGAGAGAACGAACGAAAAAGGACTCACTGTCATAGACTGAAGGAGATATTAATCCAATAATCCAATAACCCAATAACCCAATAATACATTATGTCAATAACTCAATAACACTATCACACTGATATTACTATTACAAACTACTTTACCTTCTGATACCATATTTTGATATTATCAGATAACTAATACAACACAGAATCGGATGTAGGATATAATATAGCAATCTAAGTGATCTCTCTCTGGATTATATTATATAAATTCACTTTAGCATACTAGATAGGCATATTACAAATAACAGCCAGATACATTCGTAGTTGGCGACATCTCCTTTGTAATTAGCACCAAAAGTATAATCAAAGACCTAAATTTCGTGAGAATAACTTTTATGCTCTTGGATATCAGTTTGCAGCGTGTTCCTTGACTAACCTTTTATCAATATTTTTAAAAGCTGACCTTCCAACCAGAAACACTTCTGTTTTTTTGTTTCCAAAAGAAATCACTTTGGTTATTTTACTGATTTACAGATTTAAGAATGATACTTCAATATTTTCGAAAAATATTCCAACTTTCTTAGAGAGACACTTGCTGTGGGTTTAATATAACCAGCTCTTCTCTTGAGTATTAGCCAACTCAGTATAAATGCCTATTTCACTGCTTTAGTAGGCATTCTACATAATAACACTGTAAAGATAGCCTCATTATGCAGACATATGGGAGAATTCCTATTACAGATCTGTATTCATACTGAGTATAATTATTTATAAACCGAGAAGTGTGATATCCGGGACCGCTGTGAAGTCGAACAACGAAACTGGCCGTTTTCACTTATATATTGGAGCTCATACATGGTATTGTTTTCTAAGTTATGGTGCATTCCATTGATTATGTTGGAATGAGCTAAAAACGTCACAACATTAGACGGAAAAGGTAACAAAAAGCAAAATCAAATAATAGAAACCACACATTGGCATTGTCGTTCACAAGATAAAACCTAAGTATACTGAGTAGGAATGTAGACAATACTACACAAAGAATAGGTATATGTGTATATGGTATTGCGCAAGTGAAAATAAAAGTAAATCATATACAAATAAATGATAATATCTTTATATTGCCTAGACAGAGCATAGTGAACTATAAATTGGTGAATTTAAGCACCCAACTTCCCCCAAGAAAAATATTAATGTTATAAACAAATATTATTTAAACAAATTTGAGGGTACAGATGAGGTACTTTTTGTAAAAGATCTGCATTTGAGTCATATCATCTGTCAAACATCTGCATTACCTATGTAAGAAGTATACATAGCAATAAAGAAAAGCACTTTAACTTTCAAGGTAAATTTATTTTTGGATATTGCTCCTCTTAAACTCAGCTATTATGTCTATAATAGAAGTATATTGTTGACTATGAAGGCCATATTGTATCTGCTTCTTATCTTTTCTTGTTGTCTCTGTCATCAGTTCTTACTTCATGGCAATAGGTATTTATTTTTGTCCTCAGTACATCATATATACCACAATACATCTCCATGACGTTGAAGACGTTTTTCTTAATATGTATAACAAATGCAGATAGAATTATATACTTGTCCAGAACATCGTTGTTAAGGTCATCTTTCACCACAGAGTGACCTTAATGAAAACTCAATTTCAATCATATCTCTCCAAATATCGAAACTAGCTCTTCTACCTGCTTTTTGCGCCAATGCCTTTTTTCTATCTATGGATAAAGATCCAAATCTTCTTATAATATTAAAATCTAGCATTGGTCTCATCGCATGGTTTAAATTGTAAAAGTCATTCGATAATCTTTCCATTCTTGGATTCAACCCACCCAATTGTTCTTCTTTATCAATCATTTGCTGTTGGATGACATATAATCTTCTATATGAATCCTCTGAAAGTGGAATGACCTTAAACATCGAACCATCTACTTGCGCACCTACGGATTGGAATGATGTAAACTTTTGTCCATTTGTTGGACCAAATTCTTCGTTTTTTGGCACCAGTTTCATACAAGTATTTGTCGATTGCAGATTAAAACTGGAGTAATGAACAAGTCGCTGACCAGACAAAGAATTTGGTTCATCTGGGGCGTACTTTAGAACGTGGAGAATATTGCTTCTATCAATAGCTGTAAAAAAGAGATCCCCATTATTGACCAAGAATTCTAAAGACATAGTCTCAAATTTTGACACGCTCCTACTTAAAGGAATCATCCTATAAGGTTCGGCATCAAATCCAATAAATTGAAAACCTTGCATTGAATCACCAACAATAAAAAAATTACCAAAGCTCTTTGCATCTGAAACATAAATTGGTATGTCTAAAAATGCAACTGGAACAACGGAATTATCTTCTTGAGCATCTCTAACCATGATCTTTTGACCTTGACTAATAGCGAATCTTCCACTCAATTCACACACCGATGTAACTGCTCCTTTAACTTCTTCTGTGTAGAACTTCTCAAATTTGAAGTTTGTATCATCTTTACCAGGTTCGGGAACGACACCTGTTATATCATATATGTGAAAAGATCCCGATGATGGTAGGTCTTCTGTACCAACATTGCTGATGCCAACGACAATATACTCCCTAATTCTCCCAATTCTAGAATCTGTCTGGATTAACATAGACTTCATATCATTAACCAACGTGTTCTCTTCAAACTCGACTCTATCTATGACATTCCAGGTTTTTGGATTTATCAACAGAAGACCGCTTTGAAAACCTTTGGAGTGAGGCACATTTTCTTTAAAACCAACAATGAGTTCACCATCCTCACTCCTTGGAATGTAATCTATTTCTTTGACATATGAAACTATGAACATTTGTGACTTTTCATGATAGGTAATGTTATTAAGTGTCATAAAGTTTTGTAAGGCATTATTAATTCGTATTGCCTTCAAAGGTGACTTATTCCCATAATAAACGGAATTGTCATCTAGAGTGTACACTCTTGCATTCTTTATATCATCAACACACATGACAGATTTCTTACCCCATGGTGTCATGGACACTAATGGTATATTAGAAAATCGGAAAACCCTTGGAGTAGCATCATCTTCTTTAATTATAATATATGGGACACTACCCGTAACAAATATAACAGAATAGCCTTTGTAATCTGAAATGTAATGCATTATTCTTTCAATGGAACTAACACCTTTGGCATAGGCATTATCTGGGGCACCAGTTATGGACAAGCTATTCGTATTCTTATAAAACCTACTATGTCTCATAGCAGATTTTTTATACTGATAGATTTCACCTCCAAAGGTCAAAATTGTCAGGTGCTCCTCTTTCGTTTCATGGCCTAATTTGTTTATCATCACTTGCTTGATAGATGGATCAGGGACAATTTCATCCGGAAGCTGGTATGTACTTATATAAAGTGTTTTTGACAAATCATCCACTCCATTTAGTTGAAAGATACGATCATTGTGATCTTTCGTAAAAAAAATGATTTGATTATCTGCTGTTACAAATGTGAAGAGCATCTGCTCTGCATCCGGATCTTCAAGGTTTGCTAAAAATTCATTGCACATATTACTCTTCAGTATGACACCCGATGTAATGACCATTTCTTTCAGCACTTCGGGTAGATTGACCTTTACCAGCTTCTTTTTATGTTTACGCTCAAGCTCATATATTTTGATATCACCCCTTGATACTGTGATTAGAATATATGGATCCATAACAGAGACATGAACAACTTCATAATCAAACTTTATTGTACTTATTCTGTTAAAGTTTGTATCATACAGATACAGATTATTTGTTGTTACTTGAACAATTCTTTTGTCTGAACCAAACATGGAAATATTTACAGTTGTTGCATCCCTTCTAAGTCTGCCTTCTTTATGAAGTGTGAAATTATTCTCAATTTCGTATATATCACTCTTGGATTTTGTGGAATCTGTAGTAATCAAATACTTATCTCTGTTTTTAAATTTCAAATTCCAGATTTGGGTTATACTAATGAATTTCAATGCCAGTTCAACTTCTGGTTGGACACTAGGTTGAACTATGAGCAGATGCGAGCCTAAACCATTTCCTGCGGTTGCCATTATGGACAACTCATTTTTGTTAGGATTTGATAAACCTTTGATATTCTGTTCTATGGATGAGGCCTTACCGAGAGTGACAGATGTCAGTGGACCAATATTTCTAAGCGATGCTAACAATTCAATATCAAACGGTTCAACGGTTTCTATCACTTCATCAGCAGAAATTTTTGTTTTTTTACCATAATTCAAATCATCAGAATAAAGATTATCTTCATCTTCATCATTTTCATCGTCACCAAAAGGCTGTGTGGCTAGTTGTTCTCCCAATATTTTGTGCGATTTTCTTGTTTCTATGGCAGATCTCATATTATTTATTCTGACCACCAAGGCATCCCCAGATTGAAAACCAATAAAGAGGTCAAGGTTTACATTTGAATGGTTTGAATTTATTCTTGAAATACATGTTGGGTTCAGGTTATTTTCGAAAATGTTGTTCACAATCGGAAGTTTCACAATATCAAAGGTTGTTAATAATCTACCCTCAAACTCCATCTGAATGTAATATAAATTAGAATGCTCGTCCATCAAAAGAAGCAAACCATTGTTATTGGAATCATTTTCAGCTGGCTCAGACCAGACATTTCTTACAGTATTCTTGTTGAAAACAATCTCCAATTTTTTTCTATCTAAAATTCTTGCCTTTGTCAAGCTCTCATCAGCAAACGAGTTCGTAAGGATCACACTTTGAAGAATACCAGTATTATCAATATAAGCTATTTCGTTACTGCCAATTATAATACAACCTCTCGAAATCTGAATAATTTCATTCCAATCCCATGACAAATCTTGAAGATTGGCAATAGCAATTGAACTTACTTTTGTCTTTGAATCGGTGAACTCCATGTCTAAAGTTAAGATTGCAAATTTTGTTGGTAAAGGGTTTAATTTCAGATTACCGACCCAGGTTAATTGAGGCTGGTACAATACAGCAATAGTAGGTTTGGAAAAATTTTGTAGAAATGCAATATCGAGAACCCCCTGGATATCTTGATGTAAATCTTTAATTGGGATAATGCAACTAGAGAATATCTTGGTTGAAACACTTAATTTAGTCTTCTTTTGAGATGGGCCATCTTCCATATTGATATCATCGTCATCATTAATATCCTCATCGGAACCAAACGGTAGAATGGCCAAACTGTCATTATTGAACATTAATAAACATTTGCTTACCCGATCTAGTCTTATTTTTGATTGCTCTGCTAGCTCGATCAGTGATATTTTTTTGAATTGATCTTCATAGTAGTGCAAATTCAAAGTCTCGAGCGAGTTATTATCTTGGTCAAATCGTACAATTGAGACCTTAGAGTGACTGGTAGCTATCAAAAGTAGCTCCAATCTAGAGTAATCAGTTGGGATAAGAGCAATGTCTTCTATTTTCCCGCTAAACTTGAACTCATTGGTCAGATCCAACTTGCCAGTTTCTTTGTTTACTCTATATATTGACAGAATATTCGTCCTCACTATCAGCAATTCTTGGTATGAGTCTGTCGTAAAATGGCCCGTCAAACTATGTGAAACCACTGTGGCATCCAGCAAATCGTCATAAACATTCATCACTCCTTGCAATCTCTCACAATCTCTTTTTGACTATACTTTAGTTCTAAGTTGTCTTCTTTCTCATTCAAAATTTCATCTGAAATATTGGCAAAATTCATATTTCAAAAACACGTGAGGTGAAAAATTGATCATCGAAAATTCATGAACCATGAGAGACTTAAATCATTAGTACAAATGCATATTATGTCCTTGTAATTGGATATTATAGGTATATGACCAAAGCGATAATATATTGAAAAGCTCTTAGAATGCCTACGAAAGAAAAGAAAACTTTTACCATTGTTATCAAGTTGGGATCCTCCTCTTTAGTTGATGAAAAAACCAGAGAGCCAAAATTAGCTGTTATGTCCTTGATCGTTGAAACAGTCATCAAGCTGAAACGTGAGGGCCATAAAGTCGTTATAGTTTCTAGTGGTGGTATTGCCATTGGTTTAAGAACGTTAAACCTCGAGAAAAAACCGAAACACTTGGCTGAAGTTCAAGCAATTGCTGCTGTTGGTCAAGGTAGATTGATTGGGAGATGGGATTTATTATTTTCCCAATTTGGTCAGAGAATTGGTCAAATTTTGATTACAAGAAACGATATTGTTGACTGGGCTCAATACAGAAATGCTCAGAATACTATGAATGAGTTGTTAAAGATGGGTGCAGTGCCAATTGTTAACGAAAATGACACTTTATCTATCAGAGAAATTAAATTTGGAGACAATGATACTTTGTCTGCCATCACTGCTGCATTGATTGGTGCTGACTATCTCTTTTTATTGACTGATGTCGATTGTCTATACACTGATAATCCAAGAACTAATCCAGATGCAAAGCCAATTCTAATTGTTCCTGACATCAATAAAGGTTTACCAGGGGTGAACACATCTAGTGGTGGTTCAGATGTTGGCACTGGTGGTATGTCAACAAAACTTGTTGCAGCTGACTTGGCCACTAATGCTGGCGTTCATACCATTATCATGAAGAGTTCTGTTCCAGAAAATATTTGTAAGATTGTTAACTATATGCAGGATTTGAATTATGACTCCAATACAAATGGTCTTCTCAGAAAAACATTTAAATCTTCTGATGATCTTGTACATTTACAGGATGAAGAGTTAACTAAGCTTCAAAAAGGTGATATTCCATTACACACAAGATTTATTGCAAATGACAATAACAATAATCTGAAAAATAGAGAATTTTGGATTTTACATGGTCTTGTTACACATGGTTCTATTATCATTGACGAAGGTGCCTATAAGGCATTAACCAGAAAAAATAAGGCTGGGTTATTACCAGCTGGTGTCATTGACGTTGAGGGTTCTTTCCATGAATTGGAATGTGTTGAACTTAAGTGTGGTAAGAAATTACCGAATGGTGACTTAGATCCAAATGTACCATTGAGGGTAGTTGGTAGAGCTAGATGTGATTATACTAGCGCTGAAATTGCCAAGATTAAGGGTTTACAAAGTCATGAAATTGAGGAAGCACTAGGTTATTATGATAGCGAATATATCGCCCAAAGAGAGAATTTAGCATTCCCACCTCACTAAATTTGATAGATGCAACTTGGCTGCTACATTTACTTAATTTATATATACCAGTACGGATTTATTCAAACTAACAAATATCAAGCAATACTGAACATATATACCCATAAAAGTTATCTATAATTAATACATGAAAGCTAAACTAAACTTCAACTTGAATAAAAATGATGCAATTATAATTAACCGAATATTTGGATATTATCATTTTTAATAGCTTCTAGTTCAGCTTGTTTATCCACTTCAGTCTCATTTTCGTCGACAACAGAAGTATCATTGTCATTTTCTTCATTTTCATTGAAGTTAACCCTTTGACCCAATAAACCGGTAAAAAATTCATCTATTTGTTCGTCTGACCATTTATAACCACCATTCACTGGTGCTTCAAAATTAGCAATTGGTTCTTGAATGCTATAATTCAATTTTCTACCTTTTGATGCTTTAGTATCAATATTTTTCTTTAATTTATTATTTGAACGAGATGTTATCGTAACAATATTATTATTAGGTAGATTGTTTGTACTGGAAATTTTTTTGTCGATCAAATCGTTCAGTAGTACACGATAAAAATCTTCATCATCAAATATATATATATTTTCAGATGTGTCGATAGAATTATTATCTTTTCTTCTCGGATCATAATTCTTTGGAATATCTGCGTTAAGTTCTTCGATGGTATCATTTTCTACAAGATTTCTAGGTGCCATGTTCTTTAAGTAGCCAGCCTTTAAATCCTCTATAAAGTTTAGTGGAATGATATTTCTTCTATTCAATCTAGTTCTCTTTATTAATCTAGTTAGATCGGCTAATTGATTTTCAACTTGAACATCAGCTGGTTGGTTAATGGATTTGAATTTACTAGATGATAAAGCTGTATTACCTGATGCAGTAGTAATCTTTGTAGACCATTTACTTAATACTGCAGTTCTATATTCCTTTAAATCAGAATCCAATAGTTCAGTTTCATCTAAAACTTCATCAACTGATCTTTTCTTTGAATTTCCCTTAGTTTCTTGTTCACTTTGAGTTATATTGTCACCAATTTGAAACTCCTTTCTGAAGTTGACTAATTGATCGAAAACGGTGCTTAACAATTCAACATTTCTTTTGAGTAACTTTTTATTGTCCTTAGAATTTTCCATGTATTCGTTCCATGATTCCTTTGATAATGGTAAACCATTTGCAGCATTTACTGCTTTTTGTAATTTGATTCTTACATCAATAATATTGTCAAATAATTTTGTTTGTTCCAAAATGGAGTAACCCTTAGCAGCGTCACTTTGAACAGTTTGTGATAATTTATTCAGAGCAGACTTAGTTTCTTGTTGAACAAGTTTAGCTAATTGTTCTCTCTTAATCTTTGTATCATCAATTTCTTGTTCACTCTCATCTTCACCAATAATTTCATCCTCAGAGTCAGTCTTGAAAGAAAGTGCATCACTAGTTTCACCTTCTTCCTCCTCTTCAATAGGAATGCTTGTGTTAGAATCCCCAAAGAGAGCCTCTCTAGATCCCTTAGCACCTTGATATTTTACATCCTTAATTTCAATATCTTCCAAATCCTTTCTCAATTTCGACTTTCCTACTTTCAAATAATGTGCTTTCTTAAGGATCTCATTTTCTTCATCATCATCACTAACATCACTATCATCACTATTGTTGTTATGTTCGAACACAACGCGCTCACTATCTTCAATATCAAAATCCTTATTCACAGGCTTGTTTGCAATTGCAGATATCTGCTCAGACAATGATTTAACCATCTTAGAATCCCACTGATTTGATCTTCTACTACTCTCTCTTTAATAGAATCTTATCATTACTTTTGAAGCTCATCGCATAATTTTATTTTTCAATAAAACTGAAAAATTTTCTTATTTTCATAAAAATTTCCAAAACAAGAAAAATATTCCTAATAAAAACATCGGCCCAATAAAGTAATAGTTACCTGATGCGGTAAACACAAGAATATCCATAATAAAAGGTTTTAAACCACATTTTATTTATCTTCGGAACCAACACAAGTTTTGATCAAATGGAAATAAGAGGTTTCTGTTATTGAAAACTTACTATATTCCAAATCACGTGACATTGGTCCAATCATTGACAAAGAACAGCAATATCGGGTTAAAATATCCTTCAGAAATTAAAGAAAAAAGACTGTTATTTCAGTATTGGAAAAGAGATCATCATCCCAAGAGTCAACGAGAATAACAAGATTGGTTCAATTATTTTTGATAGAGAAACATATTCCATTTTTGATAAAAATGTTAAGATCACAATTTATTCGTTTTGCTAGTTCAAGTGCTAAGAAAACTACTTTAAGATTGTATGGTGTCGATGGTACATATGCTACAGCTTTATTTAATGTTGCTGAGAAAGAAAGTAAGATCAATGAAGTTTCTGCTGCTTTAAATGGGTTAAATAATTTATTAAAAAATGATTCTAAACTCAATGATATTTTACATAATCCAGCTTTATCTTTAGCTGATAGAAAGACAGTTGTTGATACTATTGTTAAGAGTAACAAAGCTAATTTAGATAAAGATGTGGTGAATTTTTTACAAGTTCTTGCTGATAATAATAGATTAGCTTTATTTACTAAGATTAATGAAAATTTTAGTAAATTAACAGATAATTATAATGGTATAATTAATGCTACTGTCACCAGTGTTGAATCATTAAGTAACAAAGATTTCAAGAGAATTGAAAAGGCATTGGCAAATTCTAAATTTGTTGGTTCTGAAAAGACATTAAAATTAACGAATTCAATTAAACCTGATATTAAAGGTGGTTTAATTGTTGAAATTGATGATAAGACTGTTGATTTAAGCGTTGCTTCCAGAATTCAAAAATTAAATAAAGTTCTTGAAGAAACTGTTTAATCTCGGTTTCCACTTATATATATATATATTCTGATTCAATTTTTTGCCCTTATTTACAAGTATATAATCTGCGAAAACAGGTAATTTTTAAATTGTCGACTCTATATTGCCTTTCAATTCATTAAGTGTCTTTAGCCCCAATTCTCTTAACAACGTACTTTCTTCTCTTGATGTATTAAAATTTTTATCCATTATTTCATGTTTTAGATTTGGTAATACAGCATTCCAATATTCTGGATCACCCATTCTCCATTTATCTTCCCAATAAAGAGTAATATTTATACGTTCGTCAACATCTTTTCTCTTATTTCTATCTAAATTAAGTAAAGATTCTCTTAAATCAGCAACAGCTTCTTGAGCAAAAGTTGGTCTAAAATGACCACTATACCAAACTTGACCCCATTCATTTTTTTTCCTCAATTTATCATTATCCTTTGCATAAAGAATATCACGCATATATCTTAATCTACCTAAATTTTGATATAATTGAACAGCTTTGACATAATCAGCAGTATTAATTACACACATACATTTCCATAAATCTCTTCTGGTGGAAGGTTTCTTGTTTGTCCAATTAGGTCTTTGAAAATGCATATCAATCTGCTTTTGAGATACCATTGGTAACTGAGAATAAACAACTTGACCTTTCTCTAAATTTCTAAATAAGTAGACATGAGGAGCATACCCACTAGATTCCAACCATTTAGCAGAACGAAAACGTGACGATGCAGTATGTACTAAATTTGACTTTGTCATGATCACCAATGAGACACTCAACACCAAACCTTTATTCTACTTTCTTTCCCCAGATTATCAACAAAATATAGCATTCAGTCATTTCATTCAATATCATCAATTCTTTCTTTAATAGAAATGAAAATATCATACCAACAAAACCCTAAATAATACGTTAGGGTTTGATATAATTACCTAAATAAGACATTGTTACCCAAATTGGAATATATTTCCCAGATAGGAAAGTTGTAAGTCCGTATCCAATGATTTTCAGATTTTTGACATCAAAAATTGTTTATTTTTCTTTTTATTATAGTGAAATTTAATGAGTATCGAGTGACAACTAATAGAAAGAGAGTCTGTTAATACTTGTAGTTATTAGTTTATTAAAGTGTAGTGTAGTGAACTTTGTACACGATGAATAAAAATTGTAGAAAGACTCATGTCTATTATTTACCTGTGACACTTACAAATTTTCAAAAAGATCTTATTGAGATTTTAATTTCTATGCATGCTAAAGGTTTTCTATTAGAATCTAATCCAAAACAAATAAATGAATTATTTCAACTGAATGATGTAGATAATCAAAAGATTAAGTCTGAAAAAGTTTTACATCATAATTACCCTAAATTTACACCAAGACAATTGATGTATATCTTTAATACACATATCAGAGCTGTTGCTAATCATCCATGTTTATTAGTTGATCATTATATGCCAAGACAATTTTTAAAAATGGAACCAACCGAAAGACTTATTAGTTCTAGTGATAAATTTCAAAAATTACAACATCTTTTATCTGTTTTGGTTGATAAGAGAAAAGATGATTCACCATTAAAGATTGCTCTTATCGCTCATAGTATTAAAGAATTAGATATTTTAGAGGGACTTATCTTGGGTAAAAATTTTAAAATGAAAAGATTATCAGGTACATCGTTATATGATGAAAAATTTGATTTCTTAAAGGATATTAAGAGCTCATCATCAAATGAAACAGATTTAGATGAATCTTCAAAGGATTCTACTCCTTCTATTTTAACAGGAGGTGGTAATACAACAAATACTTATTCAGGTTATGCAAAAGATTCGTATGATTATTCTTCTAAACATATAAACAAGAAACGTAAAATTGATAATAGAAATTGGTTATTTTTAACAACAACTACTCATTTAATTCATGAAGAGACTTTATTGAATCCATATAGTATTGACCTTATAGTCAGTTTTGATCCAATGCTAAATCCAAATTTATCCGCAATCGAAAATATTAATAATACTCATTTTCAATACGAACAACAGATTTTAAATAAAAGATTTCATGTTCCAATTATAAAGTTATTAGTCAAGGATTCACCAGATCATTATTTACTTTCAAAAGAATTGAATAATGAGATCGATAAGGACAAAGCATATTTGAATATTAAAGAGGGTATTGAACATTTCTTGAGGACTAGAATGGATTCAATAACGGAAAGCCAAAATGAAATTTGTTTAGATTACAATCAGTTTGTTGAATCCATTATAGGTCCTGATAAAACTGGTCCTTTACCAGAAATAACATTGAGTCCTGAACAGAAGAATAATGATATCGCATATCTGATACCTCGATTGACACAATTCAAATATTCGCAAAATATTTTAGCTATCTCATCCTTGGATTTTAATACAAAATCTTATCAAACTGAGCTGATGACAAGAACAATTGAGAGACTTAATGATATTAATCTAACATCTTTGAAGAATGAAACATTCTTATCAGAAAAGAGACTTAAAGAAACATTGAGACAAAACCATCTAGATGATTTGAAAGAAGATATTGGGAAAACATTTGAGAAAGAACAAGCTTTACAAAAGGATAAAATTGATTTAGAGAAAAGATTTGAAAGACTTACCTCTGAATCATTGAAATTAGAAGAACAATTATCTCGTTTAAAATCAAACCAGGAAGAAATAAATAAATTATGGACAATGGATACTTCTACAATAGAGACTGAAAAGATTTTAGAGCAATACGAACAAAAGATTAGTGAAAGGAGTCGGACGCTAGAAATTATAACGAGGGAAAATAACTCAAATAATATAATAAATGATGATTTAAGAAATAAATATCAAATTAATTCAACAAATGCAGCCAACCAATCTACTATTTTGAATGAATTGAAAAAGAATAATGATATACTTAAAACAGAAGTTAATAATCCTATTGGTACTACGATGAATTTGAAAAGTTATCAGATTGTAGAGGCCAAACTTGAAAAAGAATTAGAATTATCTAAGCGACAAAATGTTATGTTAAAGGGCTATATTGATAAAATGATAAAAATGTATCATCTGACTGAATCCGGTACCTCTAGTAGTAAAAACAATAGTATTGGTAACGGATTTGAAAATTCAATGAATGGGAATGGAAGACACAGAAGTAGCAGATCAAATGCACCTACATATACATAAATATATATTCAAAAGATGTAATATATACAGCAACACTAATACTTTACTGACTTTTTCAAATTATTCTTGTTCATCTGAGGTTTTTTCTATTAACGGAAAGTAAATATTACCATAAATGTCAAACTGTGAAAAATATCACCGATACAAGTAAAGAACTGTTTAGTTCGAGGAGTACTTTCTCTCAAAGTTTATTAAGACAAGTTGGTATATTTTATATAGAAATATATTCAAAAATCTTCTTTAAATAACATTGTAAAGGTATAGAGGACAAAGAAACCCAAAATGATTCGAAATTGTACCTTGACAGCGTCATGGGCTACCGTTGTTAATAACAATATTATTACAATGGGAACATTTGAGACTATGTATCTGAAACTAATAACATATGCAAAGATGACCCCTTGGTATCAAATAATCAAGGATTACTTATTTTTGTCAATTTGTTACAAATTATTATCGAATTTCCTATATAATTTAAAAGTATATGGGCCATTAGGTTACCTTATTCGTCAATGGCATCATTTATCTCATTATACTTTCCAATGGTTACTTGCGACTAGATTTTTAGCACCAAAGGTCACTAAAGAAGTTGAAAAAGTTACTCTTTCAATTGAGAAGGATCTTATAAAGAATAATGATCAATTGATGGATTTCCCAACACTTCCACAAAATGGTCTCAATCAACAAGAGGTGCTTAATGAGTTAGATAAATTACAAACTATTTTACCTCATACAGAGTGGGAAGAAGGTAAAGTTTCTGGTGCAGTTTATCATGGTGGTTCTGAATTAATCCATTTACAAAGTAAAGCTTTTGAAAAATATTGTGTTGCAAATCAATTACATCCAGATGTATTCCCAGCTGTACGTAAAATGGAAGCAGAAGTTGTTTCAATGGTTTTAAATATGTTTCATGCTCCAATTGATAAAGGTGCATGTGGTACAACAACATCAGGTGGTACTGAATCTCTTTTATTAGCATGTCTTAGTGCAAAGATGTATGCTCTGAGAGAAAAAGGTATAAAAACACCTGAAATGATTATTCCAAAGACTGCACATGCTGGATTTGATAAGGCTGGTTATTATTTTGGTATTAAAATACATCATATTGAATTAGATCCAATTACATTCAAAGTTGATTTAAGACAAGTTGAAAAATTTATCAATAAAAATACAATTTTATTAGTTGGTTCAACACCAAATTTTCCACATGGAATCGCTGACGATATTATTGGATTAGGTAAAATAGCCACAAGATATAATATTCCATTACATGTTGATTGTTGTTTAGGATCATTTATTGTTGCATTTATGGAAAAAGCTGGTTTTAAAGATATACCATTATTTGATTTTAGAGTCCCCGGTGTAACATCAATCTCTTGTGATACACATAAATATGGGTTTGCACCAAAGGGTTCATCAATAATAATGTATCGTAATTCAAAATTAAGAATGAATCAATATTTTATTGATTCAAATTGGGTTGGTGGTCTATATGGATCACCAACATTAGCTGGTTCAAGACCTGGTGCATTAGTTGTTAGTTGTTGGGCCACAATGATTAATATTGGTGAACAAGGTTATATTAAATCATGTCAATCAATAATTAAATCATCACAAAGATTGAAAACATATATTGAACAAAAAATTCCTGAATTAGAAATTATAGGTAATCCAAAATTTTCTGTTATTAGTTTCAAATCCAAAAAGATTAATGTTTATGAATTATCAGATAAATTAACAAAACATGGTTGGCATTTAAGTACATTACAAAATCCACCTGCATTACATTTAGCTGTAACAAGATTAAGTGTTGAATCAATTGATTCATTATGTAAAATATTATCCAAAACAGTAACAGAAATGTTAAAAGAAGATCCAAATAATAGCAATAAACAATCAGATGATAGTACAAGTGCATTATATGGTGTTGCTGGTAGTGTTAAAACAGCTGGTGTTGCTGATAAATTAATTATTGGCTTCTTAAATACTTTATATAAACTATCACCAAGTAACTAAATACAAAATCATTTTGTATTTTTCAATCATATTAAACGAATCAAAAAAACGTGATCTATAAATAGAATAAGCACGTGATCCTTGTTTTTTTAGCGGCTATATTTTAATATATATATATATATAGCATGGTTGAGATATAGAGGGTGGCAATTTTCCTTTTCTTTCCTTGTCACTTTCTGTTTTAATAGTTTCCTTCTGTTTGAGAATAACAAACTAGACATTGCCAATATTGCATTCTGGAGTACGTTTATCAGTATTACTACCCTCTTTTAGTTTACTTTGCCAAATTTTTGTTTACGTGGTTTATTCCCACTCTTTTACATACTACATTAACAATAAACACTACTAAGAAAAATTTCAACTTTCTTTCTTTCTATATCGAAAATTATCATAGAGTGTTGCTATACAGAAAAAGAACAAAGTATTTTATTTAGTATATTTTTCACTTAGGGTCAATTTTATTACTAAATTTGTTTAATTTGCCCCCATTTAGTTATTTTGACTTTGGAATTTTCTTTCTCCCCTGGTGAGATTTAATTTTTTTTTTTTTTTTTAAGGAAGAACGAAACGAGGGAAAAAAAAATCATTCTCATTCATATATATAATAAACTTTTCCCTTTTGAAACAAGTACCAATATCAGACTATTCAAAAACAAATCACTTTCATTTAGATATATTTAACGATTTGGGTGATTATCACTTTTCATAATATTTTCTTTAAAGTTGATTTCAAAGTTTGTCATTCCTTATTATATTGATTGTATCTTTGTATACAACTAAGCATTGTTTTAGTCATGTCCAATAATACCAACTATAATAGAAATCAGAATAATAATAACAATAATGTATTTGTCACTGCATCCGGTGGTGGTAGAAATGCTCCTAAACAAATACATGTCGCTCATAGAAGATCACAAAGTGAATTAACAAATTTAATGATTGAACAATTAACTTTACAAAAACAATTAGAACATGTTCAACAACAACAACAACAATTATTAGCTGAACAACAAAGAATAAATAATAATAATAACAACAAATCAAACCATTATTATTCAAATTCAAACACTACTACAAATCAATCTTTTAATCCTCCAAATCCTTATTATTCAAATGCACCTTCAAGTTCAAATAGAAGTAGAACCCATTCAAGAAATAATTCAGGATATTATCAAAATAATGATAACAACAACAGCAACAACAACTCAAATATGCATAGAAAGACCGCTTCTCAATCAAGTGTTTACGGTCATTCAAGAAGACATTCATTAGGTTTAAATGAAGCAAAAAAAGCAGCTGCTGAAGAACAAGCTAAAAGAGTTAGTGGCCCAATTTCAAATGTTAATGTAAGTGTGAAAATTGAAGATACTTCCTCATCTGTTGATTTATCTGGTGAAACAATTGAACAATCATCTTTTAAATTTCCACCTACATCCCCAATTGACGATAATAATGTCACATCAAATTTAGCTCCACCTTCCTCATTTAAATTCCCACCTTCTGTGACAACTACACCAAGTTCTCAAAAGGAAAATAATAATAATAATGATGATGACGATTTCATTCCAACTTCAACTCATCGTCGTACAAAGACAAGAAATAATGAATTTTCACCTGGAATTAATTCAAATTGGAGAAATCAGCAAAATTCTCCATTCCGTCATAATAAATCAACTTCAAAAGATTATAATTCTTATACCGCTTTAGAACCACCTCCATTTTTTCAAGGTCATAAGCATCGTTCTTCAAATTCATCTTCTTTTAATAGTTTTTCATCAAATAATGGTAATAACAATAACAACAATAGTGGTGGTAACACTAGAAAGTCATTATTTGCTCCTTATTTACCACAAGCTAATATCCCTCAATTAATTGAAGAAGGTAGATTGGTTGCTGGTATTTTACGTGTTAACAAAAAGAATAGATCTGATGCATGGGTATCTACTGATGGTTCTTTAGACGCTGATATTTATATTTGTGGCTCAAAAGATCGTAATAGAGCTTTAGAAGGTGATTTGGTTGCAGTTGAATTATTAGTAGTTGACGAAGTTTGGGATTCTAAAAAAGAAAAGGAAGAAAAGAAAAGAAGAAAAGATGCTTCTACTCAACAAGATATCATCCCATTGAATGGTAATGATGATTATCATAATGATGCTTCTGCTTTGAATGATAGTACTGGCAATGATGATGATCGTATATTATCTACAGGTAATTCTACTCTATCTAGAGGATCTCGTTCTGATGGCGATGAAGTATCATCTCCAAATAAATCTGGTTTAAGAAGAAGGGGCTCATTGAAACAACGTCCAACTCAAAAGAAAAATGATGATGTTGAAGTTGAAGGACAATCATTATTATTAGTCGAAGAAGAAGAAATTAACGACAAATTTAAACCATTATATGCTGGTCATGTTGTTGCTGTATTAGATCGTATTCCTGGACAATTATTCAGTGGTACTTTAGGTTTATTGAGACCATCTCAACAAGCTCAAATTTCCAATGATAAAACTTCAAAAGATACTACTACTGCTACTACCACTACTACTACTAATAATAATAAAAAACCAGCTCATACTCCAAAGATTGCTTGGTTTAAACCAACTGATAAAAAGGTTCCATTAATTGCAATTCCAACAGAATTAGCTCCTAAGGACTTTGTTGAGAATGCTGATAAATATTCAGATAAATTATTTGTTGCTTCTATTAAACGTTGGCCAATCACATCCTTACATCCTTTTGGTATTTTAGTATCTGAACTAGGTGAAATCAATGATCCTAACACTGAAGTTGATTCAATTCTTAGAGATAATAATTTCTTATCAAATGAATATTTAGACCCAAGAGATCCAACTGTAGAGAGAGCAAACTTACAAGCATTACCAGTTTCTTCTGATAATTGGGATCAAAGAAGAAGATTTACAGACACTGAAGAATACAATATTACCGCTATTACTTTCAATGATTCAATTGCAGAATTTGCCGTGAATATTAAAGAGAATTTCGCTGATGGTACGATTGAGTTAGGCTGTCATGTATCTGATGTCACCGAACAAATCGAAGCTAACTCCTCATTAGATAAGAGGGCTAGAAAGAGATCAACTAGTGTATTCATGCCACAGAAAGTAGTCAATCTATTGCCAAGTGCTTTGAATGAAAGTTTGAGTTTATTACCTGGTAGAGAATCTGCTACTTTATCTGTCGTTTATACCTTGGATGCTAGTACATTAGAGGTGAAGTCACATTGGATTGGTGAATCTATTATTTTACCATCAGAAATAAAGTCCATTGCAAATATAGATCATGAACTTCCAACTTCTGAATTATTCCAAAAGATGCAACAAATTGCCACCAAATTCTACTCAGAAAGAATCAACTTCCCACAAGCAACTTTGTTACCAGCCTTGTCTTTGATAGAAAGTTTAGATGACGAAAAAGTTAAAGTAGATTTGAACATCTTTGATAGAACCCTTGGATTTTTAATCATGAACGAAATTCAACGTAGAGTAAACGTAACCGTTGCTGAAATAATTTACTCTAAGTTTGGTGACTCTGCATTTTTGAGAAGACAAGTTCAACCAGTGGTTACTAAAATGGCTTCTTTCAAAAAGAAGGTTAATAGGTTTGGTTATGATATTGACATTTCCTCTGCTGAGAGTATCATCAAGTCAATCCTAGAAATTGATGATGCAGATGTTAGGACTGGTGTCGAAATTTTATGGTTCAAGACATTGTCCAGAGCCAAATATTTTGTTGCGGGTAAAGTTGATCCAGATCAATATGGTCATTATTCCTTAAATTTATCAATTTACACTCATTTCACTTGTCCGATGAGAAGATATGCTGACCATATTGTCCACAGACAACTAAAATCTGCATTGAAGGGTATTTCTTACCCAGAAGTTGTAGATGCATTAAAGATTACTGCTGAATATTGTAACTTCAAGAAGGATTGTGCTTATGAAGCCCAAGAACAAGCTGTTCATCTTTTGTTATGTAAGACCATCAATGACATGGGCAATGCAACTGGTCAATTGTTAACAATGGCAACAGTTTCTCAAGTTTACGAATCATCTTTCGATATTTTCATTCCAGAATTTGGTATTGAAAAGAGAGTTCATGGTGATCAACTTCCATTAATCAAAGCAGAATTTGATGGTGCTAATAAGGTCCTAGAATTACATTGGCAACAAGGTGTTGATAGCGCTACATTTGTCCCAGCCGATGAAAAGAATCCAAAGTCTTACAGAAACTCAATTAGAAATAAATTCCAATCTACAACAGCCGAGATTGCCAATATGGAATATAATCATAAAGATGAAAAGTTACCATTAACTACGGATGAATTAGCACATCAATTAGCAGATCTTCATTTGAGCGTTCCTAAATTAAGATTACCTCGTGACAGTTCTACAGAAAAGGATGCATTAGATCGTTTCATTGACACTACAACGATTAGAAAAGAAAATGAAAATTGTATTCAAGAGATTCATGAACTACAAAAAGTTCCAATCTTGTTGAGAGCAGAAATTGGTATGGCTTTACCTTGTCTTAGCGTTCGTGTATTAAATCCATTCATCAAGAGAGGAAATTGATTTCAACCTTTTTAGAATCACTTCCATATAAATTCACTTCATGCATTGTAAGGTTAAACTTCTTTACCTCCACTCAATACCTTCTTTAAACAGAGACGTTTAATTTTGTCAAGGTTTCGTTTTGTTTCTTGGTATGTGATATCAATTGTGTGATACTACCCACCGCCTCTGTACATTACATATATATATAAAATATCATTTTGTTCAAATATATACTTAGATTTGTTGATACTTTGTAACCAGTTACTTACTAGTTTTGAAGCCCATCGCAAAATTTTATTTCTTGAAAATTTCACCATATTAAGAATTTGAGAACAGCTCAGATATACCAGTTAGTATGAAACCAGATGAACAGAAAGTTTTGAAATGGAGGAAAGAAGTCTGCTATGCCAAGTTTGTCACACCAACCCGTTTAAATATAAATGCCCATCTTGTTTGAAGAAGACATGCTCATTAGCGTGTTCTAAGAAGCATAAACAAGAGGATAACTGCACAGGAAGTGCATATGATCCGTCGAAATATGTTTCACATACATCTATTATGGAAGGAAATGATCAGAAAAAGGAGAGCAATGTTATTGTTCAACGTGACTTCAACTTCTTAAATAAGATAAAACGTGAAGTACAATTGAAGAAGAACGATGGGTATAGTAAAAACAAACGAACGTTACAATCATCAACTAACTTTCATGGAAATAATACCGTAAAGAAGCAACGATTAGTTACTGAAGAATGTAACAGAGTGATTAGAAGAGGTGTAAATTGTTTGTTAGTACCGAGAGGAATGAGTAGATCTTCTGCGAACAGAAGTAAATGGGATAAGCCATTAGATCTTTTTGTTTGGTCTATTGAATGGATAATCTATCCTCCAAGTGATGACAACGAGGGACTCCCTGAGTCATTTAGACATATTACACATAGGGTGAAGGAGACTGATACTTTGGCAAACGGTATGAGTAATATCGTATTTGATAGATTGTGCAAGATGTATAATATTGAACCAGAAATCCATAATCTAAGGGAAATGAAGGAAGGTGGGATAGAAAAAAAGGATATAGAAGAATACCAACGTAGGAAAACCTCTGTTTTAGTTAAGCATGGTTTCAAGTTTTATACAAAATGGTTCCCATATAATACCACTCAAATGATGGATTCTAAAGAGTTGATTGAATTAGATCTAGTTAATAAGTCCATTGGTGAACAATTTAAGGATAAAACAGTCATTGAATTTCCAACAATCTTCATAGTCAGAAACGAGAAAGATATACCCCACCTATATAAGATAATCAACGAAAATGACAAGAGTGATGCTGAGAGAGGTATTTTCAAATCTAGGTTTGATAACGAAAGTGTCTCTGTCTCGAATCACGATGAAGATGGCGATGTTCCAGAAGTATCATCCTCAATTCAAATCAAAAGTTGTGATACTGTTGCAGAACAAAGTCCGACAACAGTATTTGATAAAGAAGATTCTGAAGAAAACGACAACTATGATCCAACATCAGCATTCTCTTAGTTTACTTTTATAGTCAGACATATATCAAAAAAACTGCATAATTTTCTCAGCCTGACATGAATTGTATCAAATAATAGGAGAGAGAGACAGCCAAATAAAATAGTCCAGAATTATATATTTACTGTCGTTTCTTGAATGTTTCGCTGTCATTTTGTTTTCGCTTTCACTGTTATTTTTTTTTTTAAAGAGCTGAAAAATATTGAAAATCAAGACATAATCGTTCATCATCTTCCTCTATCAGTTTTAAATATGAGTCTAAAATCTATCCAAGTCCTATTTTTATAAGCAGTCTAGGATATAAAATACCATTAATCACATTTGCACGGTAACTTAGTTCTTTGACCACTGCATTGCATATAATTCTACACAATGTTTGAACAATTTGTGATATTTTCACCTTCTGGTCAAGTTATCCACCAGTTCAATTGTCAAGGAAAGAAATTTGCTGAATCACAAGTAAATGAGTTTTTAAATCAATTGATTGTCTCACCAGTTACCAAGAAGGATGCTGTCAACGGGAAATTTAGTATTGTCAATGTTATGTCAAGTGAGAAAGCTAACTCTCGTTCCTTCTGTACGTTATTTCATCTATCTAAACAACCTGAATTATATTTTGTTATTACATATGCTGAATATTCTCTTGAATTAAACCAAGAAGCAGAAGGTACTTTAGAACTAGCATTAGCCTTATGGGATTCATTAGATTTAAACAATAATGTTTCTGAGAATATTCAAAATAATAGAGATATAATATATGGATTAAGTGATGATATTGACAAATTTGATCAATATTTAAGAGCAAAGTACGAAGAATCAGTCAAATATATTCCAACGGTTCCATCCATAGAAGAGTCACCATCCCTCGAAAACAAGAACAAAAAACAGCAGAAGCCAATAAACATAAACAATAAAACTAGTGGTAGAAAATGGGGTCGTGATGGTGCCATGGAAGAGATTACTAATGAAAAGGATGCTTCTATGTTAGACTTTTCCGAATCAAACTATTCTAGTTCCTCCAATGTTAATACCACTTCTGATTTACCAATAGATAAAAACAACTTTGGTAATAGAACCGAGAAAGGTGATTTCCTGATAAAAGAAATTGACGACTTATTGTCATCTACTCATGACGACGAAATAGAAAGTACCGGAACTACAGACACCTATGTCAACAAGACATTCAGCTTTTTACAAAACCACTTACTTGGGAATAAGACTATAACGGATAAAGATCTCAATACAGTTGTAGAGAAATTGAAGCAGAAACTAATAAGTAAAAATGTTGCTCCAGAAGCTGCTGACTACTTAATTGGTCAAGTTAAAAGGGACCTGATTGGCTCTAAAACTGAGAGCTGGACTACTGTTGATAAGACTGCAAGAGATTCTTTAAAGAAAGCATTAACACAAGTCTTAACACCAGGTGTTTCTGTCGATTTATTACATGAGATTCAGAAGAGGACTGCCAGAAAGGACTTGAGTGGTAAGAAGCAACCATATGTATTTTCTATTGTTGGTGTTAATGGTGTTGGTAAATCTACGAACCTCTCTAAGCTAGCATTTTGGCTATTACAGAATAATTTTAAAGTATTAATTGTGGCTTGTGATACCTTCAGATCAGGTGCTGTTGAACAGCTAAGAGTTCATGTTGAAAATTTAGCTCAATTAATGGATGATAAGCATGTTCGTGGCTCTAAGAACAAGAGAGGTAAATCTGGTAACGACTACATTGAGTTATATGAAGCTGGCTATGGTGGATCTGATCTAGTAACTAAAATTGCAAAATCTGCCATTAAATATGCTACGGATGAAAACTTTGACTGTGTCTTGATGGATACAGCAGGTAGAAGACACAACGATCCAACATTAATGTCGCCTTTGAAATCATTTGCAGAGCAAGCCAAGCCGGATAAAATTATTATGGTCGGTGAAGCATTGGTAGGAACGGACTCTGTTCAACAGGCCAAAAACTTCAATGATGCATTTGGTCGTGTAAGAAATTTAGATTTTTTCATTATATCAAAGTGCGATACTGTTGGTGAAATGTTAGGTGCTATGGTCAATATGGTGTATGCTACTGGTATACCTATTCTTTTTGTTGGTGTTGGTCAGACATATACAGATTTGAGAACCCTGAGTGTCAACTGGGCAGTTAATACGTTAATGTTGTGATTAAACCTAGTATTTTGTTTAAATCATTCCACGTTACTTTGTAAACTATACAATGAATATACTAATGATATACACCGGACTACCCAACTCCTGTTGTTATCTAATTAGTTAGGTTATTACCTCTCAACTAATGTTGGCTGGTCATAAAGCATGCGATCAATCAGTATGTTTTTTGGGTCGTAAACAAATCACTGTATATTTAAGTGAACTTGAACTAACTTGCCCCCCTTCTTTACTTGTGTTTTCACTCATTTTGGTTCTGGTTTTAATATTGTCTTTGATAAATACATCAATCATACTATTTTCGGTACTCGTTCAACTCATTAATCTGGAAACAAAAATCATTCTGTGATTATTTTATTACGGAATTAGTATTGAGTGTCCAGAAAGATGATCAACTATACAAACTGCAATCCAAATCTGGCAACATGCTCATCACAGGTTACAGTGAGCATGTTGGGAAAGGTTGCAAAACTCTGGTATATCAATAGTATGAACCTGATTAACAAAAAAAAGCTCAAGCACAAGATCGGAGAAGTTGAAAGACAAAATAGTCAAAGAGAGATGCGCAATGCTCTTAGAAATAGCGTCATTGAGAGCAACACCGAGGATATCAATAGGGCCAAGTTTTTGCAAGGTTCAGAAAGACACCAAATATTCAAATGATGATTTGATTGTCTGTATAATTGTCAACTTCATTGACAGATAATTATTGTTTTCTCTCAAACTACTGTGTATTTGTCAAGATCAATACTACAATCTGCAATACTATATCTTTATGTTAAAATAAGAATTCTGTCATTTCATACCAATCTGTATTTACTGACACTTCATATTTCCATAAATGGTATTTTTCTACATGCCTGAAAAATCACGAAAAGAGAATTCGAGCTAAACGCGTGAAAAGAATTAGTGAGAAGAGATGAACCAACAATAGAAAAAACAAATTTAAGAAAACAAGAGGATTGGGATTGGACTATTATCACGTATCATTGATTATAAATAAATTTGAAACATTATGACTATTACTTCAGAAACAGAAGATTCGACAACTCAGAAACTGGTTGTATTACCAAAGGATTTTAGTGTGATTAGGACTCATATTCTGTTCAACTTGCCACATCCAACCAACAATAAATCAAAGGAGCCTATAAAGCTTTTAGTGAATGGAACAAAATTGTACCAGAGAATACCGTACAGATTTAAAAATAAATATTTAAGTGATGCGAAGGCACATGCGAATCGAATTCTCTCAAAGATCACTAGAGACAAAAATACGAATTCTAATTTAGTTAACGATGTTCGGTCGTTGTTTCTTATTGGAAAGGATGATAGATCAGATGGGTACGTTTATTCCGAGGCAGGATTTGAAATAGTAGTCCCATATGATGTTAGTTATAGTTTAATTGGGTTTTATGCCCGTGGTAGTGTTAGTAATGATGAGACTGAATATATCAATGGTGTAAGTAAAGTTGTAAAGGTTTCAGAGCAAGCTATGACTATTCGTGATTGGCGCGATATGTTAACTGATAGTAGTGATTCTGGATGGGAAATTATCTCAACTGAGACATTACTTACAGCTTTGGGAAAAGTTGCGGAGAGGTTCGAGGAAGCTGGTGATGTTTACTACAAAATTGTAATGACAAATATAGTACAATTTTTATTTGGCAAAATCAGTGATATTATTGAAAGGTTCCCTAATAGCATTCCAATTCCCTTTGATTATAGTGATGAAATGAAATTTTGTTATAAGGTTGTCATTGGCTGTCAATTATTGATTAGTTTGATTCCAAGAATTGTGTATGATTCACTAGTGAAAGATACAATCAATATATTTGAAAATGGAATGAATATACTTGGTTGTTTTACAAAGCATCGACAATATATAGATAGTATTTCAGCAACAGTGGCTGAGAAGAAAAGGTTGGCTCAAGAAGCCATGACTGTAGGATTAGTGGATGGAGAACCATCTCCTAAAATAGCCAAAAAAATTACCAAAAAAAGTGTCACAAAGAAACGTGTTGCTGTGGGTCGTGGTGCTATCGATGGTTTCTTTAAGCAGAGGTAAAGATACTAGGATATCGGCTTAAAAGCAGATATAAATATATAATCTGGCGGAGGAAGAATCTTTAGCACTCCATAAATAGAAATTTTAGTTGTATTCTATATTAAGATTCAAAAATAGGCGTAAGCTCAATGACTTACCTTGTTTCAAATGCAGGCTGTCTCGCTTTGTAGGTTTTTAACTTCTGAATCTAGGCGAAGTTATTGGATCTCAAAATAGAATCTTAGATAATGCGAGGTGCCTACAGTTTCTAAAATTGATGGTAGAATTTCCACATCGTAGTTACATGTGTTATCGAGACTCCTCTGTAGGACTGGAAGAAAATATACAGTGGGGGAGTACCTATTGGCTTACATATGATGAAAATAACTAGTCTAAAATTGGCTATACCAAAGTTTACCAAGAATGTCACTAATTTTGTTAAGTAATCTCTTCGTAACCGACCACAACGATTGCTGATTTCTCTGCAATTGAGTTATGACAGCTTTTCCTCGACTGCCAAGATTACACTCCAAGATTAACTAATGGTTTTGAGAAGGTTTTGTCCAGAAATGGCAGATAGTCGTTGAATCTTGGTCGATATTCGATATAAACCCACACACATGTGACTGAAAATAAGACTTGCTTCACACGTGTATTTGATAAGTATATAAGAAGTGCATAGAAAATGTGTCTCAGAAAGACTTTCAAAGTAATGACAGTCCTTTCAACTATCACAATGATGTTTGAAATACAACAGCAATTGGATCTAGAGTTAGGTTTCGAGGACAGCGAAGGTGACTGGAGTGATATCGAGGATTATAACGACGAGAAAATATCGAAAAACACCACTAAAAGAAATTTTAGAGATGTTCTAAATTATTTGGGAGCTATTGTAGAGAGCACATTACTCATGCTGTTTATAGTCCTCATTCTTTACTCATTATCTCTTATTGCACTATTATACATGAGATTTATAATCTCGCTATTACTGTAAGATGAGCCATAGATGACCAAATAACAAGCAAGATGCTCATTTATTGCTACAAATCAGTGATTGATAGGAGTATACCTGGTGTATAAATCTAGCTGTAATATTAAGATATACGCATACAGGGTACGCATGTTCTTTCTCAGCTTGTGGAATCATTGCAATGCAAATGAAAGTCCTAAACTTCACAGTTTAGAGCAAATAATTTAAAATATATATTTATCTCTATATCATTTTCATCAAAACCATTTATGTAATCTATGCGACTATATTCAATTTACCACACATCCTCTTGGTATTGACCAGCAACCTTCATGGACTTGATGATGTCTTGGGCCGCTGGCAAACTAATACCGTTCGTCTCTGATAAGACAGTCCCCAATGCAACTTGAACATCCTTGGCCATTCTCTTGGCGTCACCACATACATATATGCATGCACCATCATTCAACAATTTTGATATTTCTTCTTTACGTTCATGTATACGATGTTGAACATATATTTTTTTATCCGTGAGCCTAGAGAAGGCAACATCAATCTCAAATTTATCACCCAAGATCTTAGAAGAATTAACCCATTCGTTCTCATATAAATAATCATCGTCATTTCTACAACCATAAAATAAAAACATCTTACCCATAGACTCATTGTCACTTTCACCACATTCTGTCATCGCAACACGTTCACGTACAAATCCACGAAATGGTGCCACACCAGTACCTGGCCCAATCATGATCACAGGCGTCTTCAAATTACTTGGTAATCTGAAAGTTGAATGACGAACATGTACTGGTAATTTGAATGGTCTGAATAAGTCTCTTGGACCATTCAAATCATAACTAACGGGCAAAGTTTTCAAAATCAATAATGGATCGGCACCATTTTGAACTAATTGGATATCACGTAATAAATTAGTAGTAACACCTAATGTTGGTATCTCAGTAACATCATTTGGTGTGTTTTCTACAATAGATGTTGTATGAATAATATTTGGTTCAGATTTAGAGGATGATGAAATGGAATAATAACGAGGTTGCATATAAGTAATAGTCTCAACAAGAAACTCCCATGGAACATTGATCCATGGTTTATTGCCATTCAAATGATATAAAGCATCGGCAAGATTGAACTTTTTGTTTAAGATTTCTTCAACAAATGCTTCCTTGTCTTTACATAACTTCAAAGTGTATTCCTTAATCTCAGCTGGTGCAAATTCGGCGATTAGTCCAAGTGTTTGCCTCGAGATTGGGCCAGTGATCTCCATATAATGTCTAACAGCGGTTTCAATAGTAGTTGGACAAGGGAATGGGACTTTGATCGTATCATCTAATGGTTTCAAATCAAAAATTTTATCACCCCTAAGGTTAAATACAGAAAGGAACTGTTCGACCTTTTCATTAGCGTTGGATGGCCAAATAGCCAAATGGTCACCTGTTTCATATGTAATTTCAGATCCACTTATATCGAACTCTGAGTGAATACAGTTTCTTTCACCGTTAGCGATTAACTCATGAGATTTCACAATTGGAGCAATGTAAGGTTTTTGCAAGTTGAATGGTCCTTTTTGTTGTCCATCATTATTGTAAGATAAATCATTACATGGTAAGTATTCCTTAGTTGGTTCACCAACAGATATCGTATCATTCATGGACTCCAACTCGATATATTTAAATGATGGTGTGAATTCAGTACTATTCTCATTCAAAGTCAATATACTCTTCAAATTCTCAATAATCTCTTCTTTCCAAGCCAAATAATCCTCATCAGTAGTACCTGCACCATCATCAGCCATACCCAGCTTACCAATCTCAGTAGCACCTGCAGCAATTAGGCACTTTTCAGCCTTTTTTGCAGCACCATTGTAAAATTCATAAGTTGAATTACCTAATCCAAAGATCGAAAACTTGACATTACTTAAGGCACCATCTTCGGCGTCACTTAAAAATTCTTCAAACACAGCAGCGCCATCTGGGAAGTCACCTTCACCATATGTAGAGATGAAAAAAGTAATGAGAACTCCCTCTGGCAAATCATTAAGGGAATCATAGTCATAATTTTCCAAATCTCCACACATGACATTCAAATGATACTTGGAAGTCAATTCCTTACCAAACTTTCTGGCATAGTCCTCTGCAGTACCGGTCTGGGACCCATACAAAATCAAATAGTTCTTATCGTTGGCAGTCAATACCTCAGCAATGTCACGAGAACCCCCTGACTTTATATTTAAGGACTCGTCGGTCTCAAAGAGAGCTGCGATCTTCTTGTAATTAAAGTAGACTGTAAAAGTTAGTAAAATGGCTACCAATACAACCAAGTCAGTAGAATTCATTTTAATATATTGTCTATACACTCTCGCAAAAATTGTGTCTATGGTTACTGAACTATAGCTTTTGTCTTCGCAGTTCTGCCTATATATATGCTAACGTGATCGACTCCCGACAATAAACGAGGTAAACGAAAGGTCGGGAGACCATTGTAACAACAACGATCTCAAAATCAAATGCAACATGGTAAGACCGACAGAATGAAATATCGATTCTCGAGGCGATAATGAAAAATTTTGTGCGAACAAAATCTCAAAGAGTTAGTGTCTGCTTTACCTATCTGTATGCATCACCGATACTCTTCTGGATGTCTGTTGCTAGTGAGATGGCCTGCTCATCAGTGAGAGCCATTATTTCTTGTACCATTCTTGTTAATGAGGGTAGATCGAATTCGTAGGTTGTCCTTCGGCCAATACGGTATTGTACAATAGTTCCAAATCGGTCGCTCTTCTCTTCATAAAGGGCAATGTATTCTCTTCGTTGAAGGTTCTTGAGTAGGTCGTCTATGTTCATGTCAATGATTGGAATTAGGTTCCCATCCACTGGAATGCCAAAGCTTTTCAGATGATGCAGGAGTTCCTGGTGCATGACATTATTAGCTGAAAAAAGCACTATTGATAAGATGACACTAAGAATGCCCTTGAGAACAAGGTCCTGGTCTACTCCCACCTTGTTGTCGAGGGTGTTAGTGCTTTCAAGGGACATATCATCCCCTACATACTCACCGTTGATGATTAGATTATCGTATGTCTTGACACTTTGCTGTAGTTGGAGGGCTTCCAATTTAGGTAAACAGGTCATTCTGTTTAAAACAATGAAGTGAGTAGCCCTAAACCCGAGGCTGTTGTCCTGGACCAACTCCACATTTTCAGAGTTGTTTCTTGTTTCGTGATTATTATTGACAGTATTGCCACTGGCAGTGCCTTTACCTTTAGGTGGAATACCACGCAATTCATACCCGTAAACATCAAATAAAATATTGTTAATCAATGTGAAAATGTTTGAGAATTGAGTTCTAGGTGAGTTTTCCTCTTTGGCAGCCTCAGATATAGCTTTGGCTATTTTCTCCTTCGTAAGAATTGTATTTTGAGACTCGATGGCCGATAATATAAACCTGACAGCTCTCCTCGCAACAGCTATCAGTTTGTTGTTGGACAACTGATCGACTTCTTCAGAGTTCTCTCGATACTCTCCATTTCCACTCATTTTAGAAGTTACTATAATTTTACCAGAATTTGGTCTTTATATCTTTAGCTTTTTAATTCTTCATTATTATAATAGTGCTAGAGATTCGAATCAATGAAAAATTATTTCGCGGAATAGGCAAGAAGAGATGATAGAACTTACAAAATATTATAGACACTTATATAGAGTTCTAATATAACTAGTATTTTAATTCACCAGTTGTTCTAATATAATTAGTATTTTAATTCGCCAGTTGTTTGTGCCCAAAACTCCTTTGCAAATTGTTTCTGTTCCTCTGACGAGGCACCACCTCTAATGGCAAAGTAAGTTCTTCTGTCAATTGGAATATCCCATTCATCTTTATTAGCGCCGATCATAATTCCACCAGTCTCTTGTAAGATGATCCACCCAGCACAGACATCCCAAGCCCAACAACCACCTTCCCAATAAGCATCAAATATACCTAGTGACACATAACATAGATTCATGGCTGCAGAGCCAAGAGATCTGAAACCATGTATAAAACCACCACTTTCACTCAATAGATTTTTATAAGTGGACATTTTGATGTCGAAATTACCATTTGGTCCTTCAGTTCTCTCTGAACCACCTTCAAGACCAATTATAGACTTTTGTAAAATCAATGGTCTTGTAGCTACTTCGATCTTGTCATCATTGAGATAAGCACCATTATTTAGAGACCCATGGAACAATTGATCCAAATGTGGATTGTAAATGGCACCAACCACAGACTTACCGTTTACAGCAAGACCCATGGAGCAACAACTATAAGGGAAAGCATGAATAAAGTTTGTTGTACCATCAATTGGATCAATTATAAAAGTTGGATCATCTGAAATTGTAGTAACACCAGGCACATATTCTTCCTCCCCAATAAACTTGAAATCAGGATACAATTTGAATAGTTTGTCCTTGATAATAGCCTCTACTTCTTTATCTGATTTAGTAACTAAGTCAACGGAGTTCGCCTTATCATCATAACGAGTGGTCAAGTATTTACCAGCACGGGATTTGATTATTGGCCCAATTTCTGTTCTGAGAATAGCGACTAGATTATTCTCAATTTCTTTTAGTTGTTCTTTAGTGAAACTCATATTCTTGTTGTTCTCCTTCATTCTTGATGTATTATATAAATGTTTCCTGAGAATCCTAAAATGAGCAAGAGTTTATCCCATGTGAAATTGAAAAATAAACCTGTTTTATAAGCAAATGAACAATATAGAATCTTGGCATTTCACAAAACGCATGACTGCCTTACTGAGAGTCTATCGTCATTAACCAAATACTATCCTTGTAAGTTTAAATGCTATTACGTACAAATATCAAGGACTACTGTTCTCCGAGACTTTGTGGGGTTGAAATTGTTGTTATCTCAAATAATAGTATATAATTTAATTTTCTCGAAGTACAACTAAAATAGTTTGAGCAAGTGTCTGATGTTTGGTATACGTTCGTTGCATTATTCTCGTGTTTTGTGTAACTTCAAGAATATCAAACTCACCTTTTTCTCAAAGCCAAATTGTGGACTCTGTGAAGAAGCTAAGGAAGTGATAGATGATGTTTTAGAATCTAAAGAGTTTTGTGAATATAATCTCAAGGACAAAGTTAACGTAATCAATATTAATAAGGACAAGAAGGCATGGGATGCTTATTGCTTTGATATTCCAGTGTTTCATGTAGAGAACACTAGCCAAAGGGATTCTCTTGTGAAGATAATGCATTATGTTCGTGAGGATGAATTGGTGGATATCCTGAAAAAATTCAAATGAGTTGTTTTACAACTTTTTAGCTAACTCTGTATATCTGTAAATATATAGTAATGATTAACCCTTTCTTCTTTTCTTTCTACTGTCAGATATCTTGGGCGATGAAGCTTCGTCCAAAAGAAGTAGTTTCTTTCTTGATGCTCCTGGCGCCTTTGATATGGTACTTCCTCTCTTCATTTTAGAATAAACTTGTTTAAATTGAAGTGGTGAAGGTGCAGTTAATTCTAGATCATCATTCGGAGATGATGAAAGATCAAACTCATCATTAGTTTTGACAAAATTTCGATTTATCCGGTTTGTAGTATTGTAGGCATTCGTATCAGAGTCTCCTAAGAATAATTCTTTTCTTTGATTTCTATCCTTTTTTATGATTTTACTTGCTACTGACTTTTCTCTACCTTTCTCCGACTTTGTCAATTTAATATTTTCCTTCTTTGTTTTAGCTGCTGGTCTTGGAATATTTTCAACCTCAACAGGCTTTATCTCATCATTCGTTTCCTTTTCCTTTAACTCTTGGTATTCAAACGCTCTTTCCTTCAAAGTTTCTTTCAACTTTCTGTTGGAGTCCAAATACTTATTGACTTCGGAATTCAACGTTACGATTCTTTGTCTCATATTATCGATAGTCCTTTCTAAATCTTCTATTTTGTCTTGCATATTCAACTTACTTGAAATCAAGTTTTGTCTTTCTTCTTTGATTTCTTTTAGTTCTAATTGTGCAGATTTGAGGTCATTATTATTCTCATCAAAACCAATTTTATCATCCTGTATGGCTTTATTTAAATCCTTATTTTCTTCCTCTAACTCTAACTCATGAGCTTTAATTTGTACCAATTCGACATTCAATTTTTGTAATTGTTCATTCACTTGTTTCAATTTTTCTGTTCTACTCGAATCTTCCTTTTCCATATTATTCTTGATATCTTCCAATTCCATCAATTTCCTCTTTAGAGTCTCATTTTCTGATGCTACAGCTACATTAGTACTCTTTTGTGAAGCTATTGTATTTTCAAAATGTTTCCTGTCATTGTTGAAATTTTCAGTAATATTATCACATTCATTCTTGTACATTTGTAAATCTTGTTTCAATGTCAAGTTTTTCTCTTTCAATTTAGTTTCCTGAGCCTTTAATTTACATATTTCCATATTCTGTTTATCAATTTTCCCAGATAATTCTTCATACTGAGCATCCTTTGTCCCTAGTGACATAATATGTTCCGTCTTTTGTTGTTCAAGAGCACATATCTGTTTTTCAAGATCTGTTATTGTTGTTTTAAACGTTTCAGCCGTTGTTAATTGTGAATGGTATTTCTCAAATTCTTTCAACAAAGTATCTTTAGTTTCAACTTCAGCGATTTGAATATTTTTGTGCTCCTCTTTGCATCCATCTTGAAACTTTAAAATATAATCTAAAATTTCCTGTTTATGTGTATTCAATGCTTCTTCATCTTTGAGATCATGTTCCTTTAATTTTTCTAGTAGTTCAGATTCAGTATCGTTGTTACTTTGAAGTTTGGATATAACAGCAGATGATGTTTGATCAATGTGAAGTTTAAGAGAAGATAAAAATCTAGATAATTATGGTGTTAGTATATTGATAATATTTTCAGTTTTAAATCTATAAGGGTGTCTGTTTGGTATATATACCTTTCCTCTGCATTGTCATTACATTTCTTTGTTTCTGATAAAATGGTTTCCTTTTGATCATCTAATTGGACTTTAATTTCATTTTTAAACAATTCAGTCAACATCAGTTTAAGAGACTCCATTCTTTCATTGCTTTCAAGATATTGTTGATTAAGTCCAGCTTCAAATACATTGGTAACTTCTTTTCTATGTTGAATAGATTCTTCCAAGAAAGTATTATTTTTAATCTTTTCCTCACTTAATTGACCAGAACAATCATCTAATTCTTGTTTGACATATTCTAATTCTTTATCCTTTAGGGTTAGTTGTATATCTATATCTTGTTTACGTTTTTCAAAGTCTAAGATAGTTAACTTCAATTTAGATATTTCTTCCTTATATTCATTTATCTTGGTCTTAAAATGCTCTTGTGATTTTCTTAATTCTTGAAAATTCGTGGTATCCACTTTTTTCTGTTCAGAGAGGGCATCTGATTTATCTTGAAGAGAATTCAAAATATTTCTATATTCATGAATCTTATCATGAATCTTTTTAGTTTCTGTTTGATATGTTTTTATATCATTTTTGAGAGTTACATTTTCTGATTTTTGTCTTTGCAATTCTTGTTTTAAATTAGCACATATTCTTTGAGTATTAGTGAAGGCTTCCAAAAGAACATCATTAGAAGAGGTATCTAAATTTTCATTTCTAGATGTTTTCCTCTCTGTGATAGTCTTCGTAACTGTACCAGGTTCATTTTTCTTGCCTTCATTTGTTTGAGTTTCAATCTCAGGAACTTGACCTGATATACTTCTTACCTCGGTAATTTGAAAATCGTCATCTTCATTAGGTTTTTGAAATTTTGCAATCTTTGGAGTACTAATGGTAACAGATGTTTTATTATTTTGTGTTTGATCATCAACTTTGTTTCCCAAATTGTAATTGGTCTCTACCACCGTTGTTTGGTCATGATTTGTGGTTTGTTCTTCATTGTCTGAATACATATAATTCATCATAGAAGAATTGTCACCATATTCTTCTTCAAGCAACGAATTATCAAACTTCTGTTGACCAGAAGAACCATTAGAATCTTTATTTCTCAACTTTGAAAATATATTTGTTCTTGGTTTAAACCCAGAAGATGCATCTCTAAAGAAGTTTGACATCTTCGAAATAGCCGCCAATAATAATACACCTTGATATCCTATCAAAAATCTTTCAAAACTCAAAAACTTAACACTTAATTCAAATCAAGGTATAATAATAAAGTAGATATCAAACACTTCACTCTACCCAAAACGTTTATTTCCTGCTTTCACTTTGAAGTTCAATCTTGAAGTGAAAGGTTTAAAGAAGTAAAGAAGTTTTCTTTTATTTGGTGGCAAGGAAAAAATAACGGTATTATTTCTAACTCAATAGAAAATACTAAGAAACATATATAAAAGACATTAACGAGAGTAAAGATGTGCGTTATATTATGTGAAGACAATTTACTATTGTTTATAGAATAGAGTTGCCATATAACGTGTAATGGTGACTTTAAAGTCAAGGTGGTTCAATTTGTTTCGTCACATGAAAAATGGCTCTATAAAATGCATCCAAACAGAGACACGTTGCAATCCTGTATCAGCTTCCTAACGATACAGCATTATCTGTTTGATCATTATACCACAACAAATTGCAAGACTCTTACTCATAGTAAATGACTATCAACATCTTCGGGTAACTTCAAGGTATCATCATGCAAATTTAAAGGTTATAAAGTCATTGGAAAAAAGCTGATCTTTGAGTTTCAATATGATTATGACAGCAAGAGAAGATTATTTTAAAGATACGTTAATCAAACCATGCCAGTTGACAGATTTTCTTTAGGTGGTAGTCAAAGAAGTTTTGCTTACAGGGTTCCTAAATGGAGAATTCCTGATGTAATTTTACTAATTCTCGTTATGATAGTAAGTTTCCCAGTTTATTATCAAGATCCCTTCCAAAGAGATTTTTATCTTAATGATCTCACTATTTCACATCCATATGCTTTGACACAAAGGGTTGATGATAAGATGCTTTTTGTTTACAGTTTTTTGGTTCCAATGATATGTATAATTATCGTATGGGCACTTTTAGCTGATAAAAGACATAGATGGTATTTATTATATGTTTCATTATTAGGGTTAATGTTATCATGGTTTTCATGTGCATTATTTACAAATTATATGAAAAATTGGTTTGGTAGATTGAGACCTGATTTTTTGGATCGTTGTCAACCAAAACCTAATCTTCCAATCAATACATATTTCACCGCATCTGAAGTTTGTACTACGACTAATCGTGAAGTTTTATTAGAAGGGTTTAGAACTACACCATCCGGTCATTCCAGTGAAAGTTTTGCTGGATTGGGTTATTTATATTATTGGTTATGTGGTCAATTATTAACTGAACATATCCAAACAGGTCTTTGGAGAAAAGCTATTGCTTTATTACCTCTAGTTGGTGCATCTTTGATTGCCTTGTCAAGAACTCAAGATTACAGGCATCATTTTGTCGACGTTATTTTAGGTTCCATTGTTGGATTCATTTTTGCTCACTTTATTTATCTGGTTTATTTCCCACCTATCAATAGTCAAGTTCCATTCAAACCATTGCTGGACGATTCTGATGTAACTTTTGATGTTCAATTTGATGCAGTTCCAATTCATCAACCTAATGATGAAGAAATGAATGCATTGGCTACATCAGCTGATTGATAACTTTTTACATATGTTAATTGTTTTAATGCAACTACTTAAGTTTCTGTTCAATAAATACGTTACTTATTTTGATAAAATATGTCAAACAATGACACATCAACAGATATATTGCATCAATTTCTATGATGGATGAGTCAATCTTGCATTCATAAATAGTCACAAATTTTTCATCTTCAAGACGTTCTGATGAAAAATATACGGAGATGATATGAAAATGAAAAATGTTTACTTTCATTTATAGGGAAAGAAATAGCTAAACCAATCGATATACAAAGTGTTATAAACCAGATCAAACATACAAGAGGCGCCTGGTTTTTGTTTTTATTTGTAACATCATACATAGAACATAGAAATTACCTCTACAAATCATATGCATGCCTAAATGTCACTAAGTCATCTTACATTGAATGAATATTATGAGATCCAAAATAATGAACTCGAGGCTATTAAGTCGATTTACATGGACGATTTTAAGGATTTGACAAAAAAAAAATCTAGTTGGGATAAACAACCTCAAATTATCTTTGAAATTTCTCTTAAATCAGCTGATAAGGATCCTGAAGAAACATCCTTGACTTTACATATTGCATTAACCCCCATGTATCCTCACACAGCACCTGAAATTACTTTCAAAAACGTAGTGAATGTTATGGATAGTCAACTTAAAATGTTAACAAAAGATTATGCCAAGATTCATAAGGAATCTCGAGGCCAAGAATTTATATTCGATATTGCATCATTGACACAAGAAAAGTTAGATAGTTTTCAAACTATAGTCAATACACAATCATTAGAGGATGATCGACTGGAGAGAATACAAAAAGCCAAAGAAAAGTTAGAACAAGAAGAAAAAGAACGTCGAGAACAAATAGAAAAATTGAAAATTAAAGAACAAAAGAGAATTGATGAGATTGTTCAAAAGGAACTGGAGAAAAGACAAGATGACGATGATATGTTTTTCAATCCAAGCAATCAAATGGATTTGCTGCCACCTACCGAATGGGTAACTTCTGGGGAGGCTATTATATTTCCAAAAGTTGTGAAAGCAAAATTACCAAATAACTCTTTATTGAAATTTAAAGCTGTTGTAAATCCTAAACCAATCAAATTGATGTCTGATTTATTATGCTTCGCCAATCAATTTTTAGTTAAACCATACGTTTCACCCGATTCGCCTTTAGCTGATTCATTGATGTCTTCAGGGATGATGGAGAATTTTTATTACTTGTTAACTGAAGTCGAACTTGATAACTCATACTTCAATACAAGTAACGGTAAGAAAGAGATTGCAAGTTTAGAGAAAAGTTTAGAATCACTTTTAAAAGTGAAGCATGATAATATTAATAGACTTTTTGCATATTCTGTTGAAAGAATGGGTAGAAATAACGCTACATTTGTTTGGAAGATTAGATTATTAACGGAGTACTCCATGTCGTACTCAATTGGTGATATTATTCAGTCTGTAGACTTCGTGAATATTGCGACTGCTCGTGTTTGGATGATAAGAATACTAGAGGGAATAGAAGCTTTACATAAGTTCGGTATATTTCACAAATACATTAATATACAAACTGTGACTTTAGTTAAGGATTCAGATTTTGGTACAACTATCCCCAAATTAATGTGCTCATCATATGGTTATGATTTGGTGCACATGTTGATGAGATATCCAAATAAACATTCACCGCCCATTGCGATAACCGAAGTTGCATGGCCAGCCCCAGAACTGATCAAATTTAAGAATAGTAAACCTCAAAGAATGACAGACATCTGGCAGGCTGGTGTCTTATTCGTACAAATAATCAATGGTATAGATACTACTCTAGATTATCCTACACCTAGAGACTTTATAGAGGCAACCAGTTTAGATGATAGTCTGTACGATTTTTTAATTAAAATGCTTCAAACAGAACCCAAAAAAAGATTAGGTACTTTAGAACTACTACCAATGAAATTTCTGAGAACCAATTTAGATATTGATGCACAAAAATTCAATCTAATATCACAAGAATCATCGTCTGAGGCTCTTCATTCGCGATCTAGAACAGTATCGCAATCCAGTGTAAGAAGGCGGTCATTTAATGTAGGTTCTAGGTTTAATTCGGTTAATTCAACGGTGAAATCAAGATATGCTACTGATTTTGAAGAAATTGCTGTGTTGGGTCAAGGTGCATTCGGCCAAGTAGTAAAAGCACGTAATACATTGGACAGTAGGTATTATGCTGTTAAAAAAATTCGACATACTGAAGAGAAACTATCCACCATTTTGAGTGAAGTGATGCTTTTAGCCAGTTTGAATCACCAATATGTTGTTAGATATTATGCTGCCTGGTTAGAGGAAGATGCTGATAACGACAATGTATTTGAATCTAGTGATGAAGAGGAAACTTCCAGCTTAGATGATTCAAAGGATTCTTCAGATGCCGATTTGGATCTAGAGGCAAGTAGTACATTTAACCAATCAAGCATATTCAGAAATAGTAAAACAGAGGCAGGAGACTTAACTAATAGTAACTGGGACTTTATATCGAATTCAGGCTATCCAGATATTGTATTTGCTACTAGCTCAACAGGTGACGACGATGGCGTTGATCTAGGACAAAATTTGGATGAGAGCTTTGAAGATAGCTCAGATATTAATGAGTCTCAAGATGATGAAAATGATAATGAATTGTCAAGGACTGGTATCTTGATGAAGACTAAGCCAAAAATCGTCCACCGAAAAAAGAAGAGCACTTTATTTATTCAAATGGAGTACTGTGAAAACAGAACATTGTATGACCTGATACATGCAGAAAACTTAAACAAACAGCGCGATGAATACTGGAGATTATTTCGTCAAATTTTAGAGGCTTTGAGTTATATTCATTCACAGGGTATTATTCATAGAGACTTGAAGCCCATGAACATTTTCATTGATGAATCTAGAAATGTTAAAATTGGGGATTTTGGTTTGGCAAAAAATGTCCATAGAAATGCAGATATTTTGAAGTTGGACTCGACTAGTATTGCAGGTAGTACAGATAACCTAACTTCTGCAATAGGTACAGCTCTGTACGTTGCAACAGAGGTGCTTACAGGCAAGGGTAATTATAACGAAAAAATCGATATGTATTCATTGGGCATTATATTTTTTGAGATGGTTTATCCATTCAGTACTGGTATGGAAAGAGTCAACATACTGAAGAATCTAAGATTACCTGCCATAGAGTTTCCTACGGATTTTGATGGTAATAGGATGAAAATCGAAGAAAAGATTATCAAACTGCTTCTTGATCATGATCCAATGAAAAGGCCTACTGCTAGGTCATTGCTTAACAGTGGCTGGTTACCAGCTAAACATCAGGACGAAGTGATTAAGGAGGCTCTGAAAAGTCTGGCAAATCCTTCTTCGCCTTGGCAACAGCAAGTCAGAGAAAATCTTTTTGACCAACCCTATAATTTAACAAACGATATTTTGTTTGACAATCTACAAGTCTCTACAACCCCGTTTGCTCAGATTCTAAGGTCTCAGATGACCGAAGAAGTAATAAAAATATTCAGAATACATGGTGGTATCGAAAACAATGCTCCTCCTCGCATATTCCCAAAGGCTCCCATTTATATCACCCAAAATGTTTATGAAGTTATAGATAATGGTGGTACTGTTTTACAGTTACAATACGACCTTACGTATCCTATGGCAAGGTACTTATCGAAGAATCCGCATTGCGTTGCTAAACAATTTCGTATGCAATTTGTCTATCGTCCGCCTGCACAGTCAAAATCAAGTTTGGAACCTCGAAAGTTTGGTGAAATTGATTTTGATATAATTTCCAGCTCTTCTTCCGAATCTGCTTTTTATGATGCTGAAAGTATCAAGATTATTGATGAAATTTTAACTGCTTTTCCAGTATTTGAAAAAAACAACTCAGTATTTGTTGTCAATCATTTTGATATTTTAGATTCTGTCCTTACTTTTTGCAACATCGATAAAGCACAAAGGCCATTGGTATCTCGAATGCTTTCACAAATTGGTTTTGCGAAGACATTCAAAGATGTAAAAAATGAACTAAAATCACAGCTAAATTTATCCTCCACTTCGTTAAATGATTTGGAACTATTCGATTTCAAGTTAGACTTTGAAGCAGCTAAAAGAAGATTGCATAAATTGATGATTGATAGTCAGTTTTTACGTAATATCGATGACTCTTTATCATACATTATGAAGGTCTTGAAGTTTTTAAGACCATTAGAAGTGACCAGGAATGTCATCATTTCTCCATTCAGTAACTATAATAGTTCATTCTATAAGGGTGGTATAATGTTTCAAGCCATATATGATGACGGAACTTTGAGAAATTTGATTGCTGCAGGTGGCAGATATGATAATCTAATTACGTATTTTGTTAGACCTTCAGAAGGTAAAACCACTGGTACAAAAAGAGTTGTCGGTTTCAATTTAGCCTGGGAGACAATTTTTGGTATTGCACAGAGTTACTTCAAACTTAAAACAGGTAATAAAGTGAAGAAGAGGAACAAATTTTTGAGAGATAGTGCTGTTGATTGGAAACCCAGCAGATGTGATGTTTTTATCTCAAGCTTTTCGAATTCACTGCTGGATACAATCGGTGTTCCTATCTTAAACTCGTTATGGAAGAAAGGTATCAAGGCAGATTTTCTTCGTAACTGCTATACTGTGGATGATGTTGTCTCTGGAGCGCAACAGGATGGTGCAGATTGGATATTATTGATCAAACAGCAAACCAATACAACGTCTAATCATAAGAGAAAATTTAAGCCTCTAAAAGTAAGGAAAATAAGTAATAATTTGGATATGGATATGGATATCGAAGAGTTTTTACAATTTTATGAGCAAGAAACTGATCTAAAAAATTCAGTTTCTGATGATTTATTGTTTACAGATAAACATGATGATAACAGTAATTGGGATGACAATAGCAGTGCCAGCAGCAGTCAGGACGGTGATCGTGAAGATATAAAACATGCCAACTCAGCTAATCAAAAAATAATTTACGTGCCAAATATGGCAACAAGATCTAAGAAAGCAAGTAAGAGAGAAAAATGGGTTTACGAGGACGGTGCTAGAAATGCATCTCATGTAATTGTGAACAATTTAGCAAATGCACCAGTTATTACTGTTGATGCATTGAGAGATGAAACAATGGAAATCATATCAATTACTTCTTTAGCTCAAAAGGATGAATGGTTAAGAAAAGTGTTTGGTGCCGGTAATAATTCCACACCAAGAAGTTTTGCAACAAGCATATATAACAGTTTGTCCAAGGAAGCATCCAAAGGAAACAAATGGGCTATTTTGCATTGTCATAAAACAGGGAAGTCGTCCATTATAGATTTACAAAGGTAAAAGTATGTGTTATTTTGCATAATATTATTCTAATATATAGATAAAAAACAAGACATTTCAACTATTTATCATAGTGTCCCAATTCTCTTATAAAAAGTATATTATTATTACATGTTATTTAACTTTATGAGTTGTGAAGTACCGTGAAAGCATAATTAGTTAGCAAGCTTACTCAATAAATCTTGAATGCTTGATGTAACTGTTGAGGACTCGTTATCATTTCCACTATATTCTTCGTAATTTTCTTCACCTATTTCATAGCCTTCTATTTCAGTTGTACTTGATTGTTGAGTGGTTTCTAACTGCTGCCTCTTACTTAATGAATTATGATCGGACTCATCGATTGAACGTTTTGTAAATTCAGCTGCTATATCATTTTTAGTTTTATCTTCATCAATTGAATTCTTATCACTGTCACTGTCTTCATCGTTATCATCATCGTCATCATCATCATCATCATCACTGTTTCCTGTTTCATAGATGGGAAGTATGTCATCTTCTTGTGCCAAATTATTTATCTTTGAAGGGTCTTTGGACAGCAACGAAAATTCGATTTCATTTATTGAGGTTTGCTCTTTCTCAATTAGCCTTTTCTCTTCATCAAGTAACTTTTGTAATATACCAATAAATTCTTCTCTTTCCTTGATAGTCTTTTGAGCATTTTCTTTTGCTAAATCAGCAACTTTTACGACTGTCTTAAAGTTTTCTTCATAAACAACACTTGAAACATCAAGTTCATTGATTGAACTATCAAACCTCATTTTAAATGCACCAGATGTTTGTTCATGTTTTTTGACACTATTATACTTGTCCACAACAGTCTTCAAAACAGCTGGAAGTCTTAAATTCGAACCCTCGGGGCTCTTATTCTTTTCCATACTTTTTTGAATTGAATTTATGACGTCTTCCGGAAATATACCTCTATCTTTCCAAATATTTGTCACTCTCTGTATCTTCTTCTTCAAATCTGAGGGAAACTCAGGATAAATTTTTGTTAATACTTCATCAATAACTGCACCAAAAGCCTCTTGAAACTGATTAATCTTTTCTGCTTTGGCCTGTTGAACAACATGATTGACCAAATATATTGACAAAAGCTTTCTTCTTGTGTTTATACTATCTCTTAAGGTATATGATTTCCAACATTCAGCAATTTGGGGGGCGTCTCTGTATTGTGACATTAACCACTTGGCATTGCCTGCAATTGACTCTTGAGAATCAGAAAGTGTATTCAACTTACTGATAAACTGTTCAGGTACAAAAGACATTGCTATTAGCTCTATATCTTCACTGACTAGTTTCTTATTTATCTATGTTGAAAGTCTTTAAAGTTACTTGAGTTTTCGTTAAAATATTCGATATGAAAAACAGTTTACTGAAAATCTTGTTTAGGGTTGAAGCTAAAGTTAACCAACTTTTAGCAACTTCAACACTTTCAGAAAACGAAAAAGACTGATTGATAGCAATGCAAATAGAGATATGTCAGACTATAGTTGCCAGAATCATAAGAGAGTGAAGTTGGACGTCTCTGCTAAAAGAATAAGAGGTGATGGGGCCATCAGCAATATTGAAGAGTTGAAAGATCTTTTCTTCAGGTTGAATACCATTTATACATTTCTGATGTGTAGAAAACATGTTGTACCTACTTTCAAAACTATAACGAGTCCCATTTCTAAGGCTTTGAAGAAAAATGTTACCGCATTAGATATTGCTAGAATTGTTGCTATTCTTCCAAGAGATTGTATATTCAAATACATTGATGAAAACCAAATACAAGGTGAAACAAAAGTGTTTGATTTCAATAATGGAGGGTATCAACAGAAAGATAATGATATCTTTGAGTTGAAAGACACCGAAAGTCAATATGGGTCAGCTCAATCCACTCAAATATTGATATTTGAGTTCGTTGATGGTAATATGAAAAGATCATGGCTTTCGAAAGATAACGTCTCTCAAGTCAAATTACCTACATATACCACTGAAGAGATGAAGAAAATGATTTCAAAGAGAACTGTACATTTTCATGAAAAACTTGATGATTTTTTGGAGGAACAACAAAAGAAGGGCAAGGACCCATTTGATGTAATGACTGAACTAGCCTATGACTTCATTCCTAAGGAAAAATCATATGATGATCCTATAGAAGCTATGATGGCTGCTAAATTTGAAAAGGATGATGTGATTATTGATGAAGATACTGGTACCTCTAGACCCACTATTACATCACTTATTGCTCAGTTGAAAAAAATGGATGGTTATTATGATCAAATAAAGGAGAATTTTGTGATACCAGCTAGAACAGCACAATTTGAGGATTTGGATTTTAATTTAGCTCCTCAAATATATAAGGCTCTAGAGCATGAACGGTTTTATAGTCATCAAGCAGATGCCTTGAATGCTATTCAAAGAGGTGAAAACGTCATTATCACAACTTCTACATCATCTGGTAAGTCTCTGATTTATCAACTGTCTGCAATAGATATTTTACTTAAGGATCCTGAATCAACATTTATGTATATCTTCCCGACCAAAGCATTGGCACAAGATCAGAAAAGAGCATTTGAGGCAATAATTTCTCGTATTGACGAATTAAGAGAACTACATGTGGATACATATGATGGTGATACTGAACAATCAGAAAGAAAAAATGTTAGAAAAAATGCTAGAGTTATATTCACAAATCCGGATATGATCCATGCTAGCATTCTACCAAATCATACTAATTGGAGACATTTTTTGTATAATCTTAAAATTGTTGTAGTTGATGAGCTACATATCTATAAAAGTTTATTTGGCTCTAATGTTGCTCTTGTTATGAGACGTCTATTAAGACTAACCAAAGAGTATTACAATAATAATGAATTAAGGTTTATTTCATGTTCAGCTACTTTGAGAAACCCTGTAAAACATATGAAGGATATTTTTGGAATTGAAAATGTAAGATTGATTCATGAGGATGGTTCTCCTAGAGGTACTAAAAATTTGGTTGTCTGGAACCCACCAACATTGTCACAACATATACGTCGAAGAGAAAATTTTATAAGTGAAAGTGCCAAAATTTTGGTACAGTTAGTTTTACAGAACGTTAGAACAATAGCTTTCTGTTACGTCCGTCGTGTGTGTGAATTATTAATGAAAGAAGTAAGGCATATATTCGAGGAAATGAATAGGATGGATTTGTTGACTGATGTTATGTCATATAGAGGTGGGTACTCGGCTTCAGATAGACGTAAGATTGAAAGGGAGATGTTTCATGGGAATTTAAAGGCCGTTATTTCTACCAATGCTTTAGAATTGGGTATTGATATAGGTGGACTTGATGCAGTTCTTATGTGTGGATTTCCTCTGTCAATGGCAAATTTCCATCAGCAAAGTGGGAGAGCTGGTAGAAGAAACCATGATTCCATGACTCTAGTTGTAGCAAGTGATTCTCCAGTAGATCAGCATTATGTAGCACACCCTGAAATATTACTAAATGTTGATGATCCTGATTCATTTCAAGATCTAGTACTTGATTTTGATAATGAGTTAATTCTCGAAGGACATATACAATGTGCTGCATTTGAATTACCAATCGAAATTCAAAGAGATAGTGTATATTTCGAAGAAGAATTTCTGAAAAAAATATGTGAGACAAAGTTATATCATAACGAAGAAGGCTATCACACTAACAATAAATTCTTACCGTGGCCATCAAAGCACGTCTCACTGAGAGGTGTAGAGGAGGATAAATTCGCCGTCGTAGATATTACGAACGGTAGAAATATTATTATCGAAGAGGTGGAAACATCAAGAACAAATTTCACGCTTTATGATGGTGGTATTTTTATTCATCAAGGTTATCCATATTTAGTAAAGGAGGTTAATCCTGAAGAGAGATATGCATCGGTTCAAAGAGTTGATGTAGATTGGGTAACTAGTCAAAGAGATTTCACCGATGTAGACCCAGAACTGATTGAAATGGTACGTTCCTTGAAAGGTAGTGATGTACCAGTTTATTTTGGTAAAATTAGAACTAAGATTATGGTCTTTGGATTTTTCAAGATGGATAAATATAAACGAATTATCGATGCTATAGAGACCCATAACGACCCCATAATCTATTTTTCAAAAGGGATGTGGATTGACATACCTGCAAGGGCGTTAGAATTGTGTGAAGATAAAGACTTGAGTATTGCAGGTGCTATTCATGCTGCTCAGCATGGTATAATGGGGGTATTTTCAAGATTCATTGTTGCTGGGGTAGACGAAATTCAAACGGAATGTAAGGCTCCTGAAAAGGAATTTGCACAGGTACAAACTGAAAGATTGCGACCTGGAAGACTGATATTCTATGATTCTAAAGGTGGTGAATACGGATCAGGTTTATCCACGAAAGTATTTGAACACATTGAAGAAATATTAAAAGCTACATTGAAGAGAATTGAAGAGTGCCCATGTGAGAACGGTTGTCCCGAATGTGTAGCTGCATCTTTCTGCAAAGAAAGAAGTCTAGTTTTATCAAAACCTGGAGCAGCGCTGTTGTTACATTGCATTCTTGGTCACGAAGAATCAGAATTTTTGGATAGCATCAAGAGGGGGCCGGAACCAAATATGCCTGAGATCACGGTGGAGACGGTAATTGCTGTGAAGGATCATGTTAAGTTTGCCCAAAACTTCAAAATTGTTGACATTAGAGGGGAAATTAAAAAAGAAGAAGACCAATAATGAAGTACGAAAAGCATAAATTTGTTGTATGTATGCGCATGCTAGCTTAGAAACCATAGTTTGAAAGGAAAGTTAAATAGAAATCGAGATTTATTATTCGCAGGCAAACGTACAGCACGACAAATTCAATTATGTTGGTCATGATTGATGGGGTGATTAACATTTCAAACTGTTCTATTACTTGTGATATTTGAGTACCTGTCTGGGCCAGATCCCTGTATCACTGCAAGGGTTTTATATAAGGATCCCGCCGACGGCGAAGGTACCTGGATTATATTGCGCCGTTAGTTTGAGGTCTAGGATCTCTTGTGTATATTTGAGCTTTCCTGATCAAGTCCATGCTCCTAATGTACAAGAGTTTTGCAGCCGCCCTTCATAGCTCATTGTAACCAGTGCTTGGCATGTTGCGTAGATTTCAACTCCAGTTTATATTTTTAGTCTTCCTTTTGGAATTGATTTGTAATAAAATACTGAAGGAAGTGGTTGTTGAAATCAATGCAAGATCCAGTTAGGGAAGCGTCAAAATCAATCAGTATAGTATATAATATAAATAATTGTAAAAGTGGGTAAATAATAAGAATGGACTGTTTCCTGATTTATATGTAAGATAATTAACAAAATAGCAAGACTGACGTATTTTTCAAGAGGATAGTACTTAAACGAGAACGAATCTTTGAAATATTTTATTGAGAAAGAGGCAACTTGGAATAGGCCCATTCAAATCTTAGAATCATTTGTTTATGTAACAGCTAGATAAGGTCTTAATAAAAAAATAATATTATCCAACTGTGATAAATAAGTACATAAGGAGGTTAACCAAATATATACAAGTTGTTTATTTTTCATAGTAACCATTTTCCTTCAAATAGTTCAAGACAACATCACGGTCCCTTGAAATCCATTGAGCCTTGGAAGTAATGGTGTCAAGTGATTGAGCTAAACTTTGGTCAAATCCCTTCGTAGATTTTTCATTGTAGAAGTTTTTGATTTCATCAACAGCATCTAGACTAGTATAACCAGAGGTAGCTAACGTAACAATTGAACCTAGCATAGAAAGGCCAGGTGGTAATCTCTTGACAATTTCTTCCCAATTCTTTTGAGTCCAGGCCCAAAGAGCGTCAATACCCTCCTTAGTAGAACGCATGCCCTGCATTGGAATATATATATCTTGGCTCAAAACAGAACCGTCAAACAAAAAGGATAAAGTTTTCTCTAATAGATCATTCTCCTTAAATCTACCTAAAGTTCTCAGAGCAGCTAATTTTTCATCAGCTGAGATAGGATTTCTGTAAATCTCTAGTATCTTTTCGTAGTTTTGATGACCACCCACTCTAGCAACAGCATTAAAAACAATTGGTTTGATCAAAGCAGAAATAGCCTTTTTATCACCGTTGACATACTTTTCAAACATATTCAAAGCTGCCTTCTCCACTTCTGGTTCTCTAGCTGCACAAGCTGCACCAAATAATGTAACCTTTAAATGTTGAATGGCGAATGAATCGCTTGGTTTGATGTCCCATCCTAATAAAGTTGCTTTCTTGTGAACTAGTTCCCTCGTAAATTTGTTCAAGGCATCATTAACTTCCTTTGGTTCAAAGATCCACGTAGACTTCATTGAGGAGATACTGTTGATAATCTGTTCCCAGACAACAAAAGATTCTTCTTCTTTCCAATTCTTAATTAAATCTAAGAAGTTGGTAGTAGTTGTATAACCTGAAGCAGATAATGCCTTAGCGTCAGCAACTAAACCTGTACGGTCTTCAACAGATAATAAGTCTGCCTGTTTACCTAATTTAGCCCATCTCTCGTTCGAATAGGAAGTAATATAAATACCAGATTGCTCACCATTAACCTTGAAAAAATCAGCATCCTTCAAATTGACAGTCTTAGTTCTTTCATTTAGTACCAGAGTGTTATCTAATCCTTCTTTAGTTTTTAAAGCTAAAAAGACTGGGTATAGGGTTTTATCTTCTTCAGGTTTGACATCGCCAGTTGTCAAATAACGATTTTGTTGAAAAGTAACTTTGTTACCATCTTCCTTGACAGAAACAACTGGGAAACCAACCTTCTTGGTCCAAATGTCCATAACTTTACTAACATCCTTACCAGATGCGTCGGATAGAGCATCCCATAAATCTTCAGTCTTTGCATTTTGGTATTTAAATTTGGTCAAATATTCAGAAACACCTTTGATAAATACATCTTCTCCTAACCATTTGGAGATCATTCTTAGTAAAGAGGCCCCCTTTGAATAAGATATTGCATCAAAAATTTGATTAATCTCATCTGCTCTCTTGACAGGCACTTCGATTGGATGAGAAGATCTCAAGGCATCTAAACTTAAAGCACTTTGTAAAGTATCAGTGACATATTGTTCCCAAACTTTCCATTCTGGTTGAAACTCATTACAAGAGTACCAAGACATCCAAGTGGCGAATCCTTCGTTTAGCCATAACCCTTCCCACCAATCCATAGTAACTAAATTACCAAACCATTGATGGGCCAATTCATGTTGAACAACCTCAGCAACCCTTTGAACACGTTCCAAAGTGGCATTTTCCTTATCTAATAAAACATCAACGACTCTGTAGGTAACTAACCCCCAATTTTCCATAGCACCAGCTGAGAATTCATGAACTGCAACATTATCCATCTTTGGTAAAGGATATTTAATACCAAATGACTTTTCAAAGAAGTCAAGAGTCTTGGCAGTTAAATCAGCTGCATATTTACCATCCTTTTCATTACCTGGAGTAGCATATACTCTAACAGGTATACGGAAATCAGTGTTCTCAACGTATTTGAGTTCAGCAACAATGAAGGCAACAAGGTAAGTTGACATCTTTGGTGTTGTATTGAACTTGGTAATTTTTTTACCCTTTTCAATGGTTTCAGAACGAACATCCATGTTTGATAAGTGTGTCAATTCGGGTTTAGAAATTAAAGTGATGTCAAAAGTAGCCTTCAAGTTTGGTTCATCGAAACAAGGAAATGCTCTTCTAGCATCAGTTGGTTCCATTTGAGTGGTAGCCATGTACTTAGTTTTACCAGTAAGTTTATCCTGATATTTAGCTCTATAAAAACCAGCCATATTTTCATTCAAAGTACCTGTAAAATCGATCTTTAAATCAGCATTATCCTTGGACAACGTTCCAGTTGGGAAAGTAAACTCTGTAACTTGAGTATCTTTATTAAAGGATGTCTTCGATGCGTTAACACCATTGATTGACGCAGAATGAATATCAATTTCAAAAGAATTCAGCTGAACCGTATCAATTGACTTGTCGTTGACCTTTAATTCAACGGTAACAGAACCCTCGTATTTGAAAGTTTCAAGATCAGGTTCAACTTGAAGATGATAATGTAAGGGAGTTACGTTAGTTGGAAGAACCTCACGGTTAGGTGTAGTACTGAGCATAGGGATATTGTTAGTAATTTGTTGTTTTTCACTTGATAAAGTAGTTGCAATCCTCAATCTCAAATCTATCCCAAGAAAAGATAAAGAACAAGGAAGCATGATAAACAGATTTTGACACGTGACACAAACCATCTTCTATTGAAAGAGTCATTGAAATCAATTGAAGTCTTTTATGAGATTGCATGAAGTTTTCTGTTAATGATGGTGATGATACTTACGAATTTTGGACGGTTTCAGCTCGTTTTTGACATTTGGCACATGAATGCTTTGTTTCTGTAAAGAGAGACCTTCTTGGAGAAGCAAGTGGCTTAGCGAGAGAAGAAGCAATTGGCATAGCATCAAATTTATTTTGGATATGTACAGGATTTGGATGCTTTCTATTTATATATTGCGTATGTGCAATTCTGATCGAGTTGGAATTGAACATTCTAGTAGTGCTAGTATGTCTCATCAGAGACCCCACAAACAACTGTGTGTTCGTAGATATAAGAGCACTCCTTTTGTGCACTATCTTCAACATATCTGATGGTAATTACACAACACTAGTCTCCTTTAACTTGCCAGATAATGTCTGTTTTGTTGTCGTTATGGTCAACATGAATCTCAATTTTATTGAAATTTAGACTCTGCGAAAATGAATGATTCAAGAGTAACAGATTATCTGAAATTTGACCAAATAATGAACATTTTGGGCATGGAACATAAAAATATTACATCTGAAATGAATTCAATAGTAACTAATACGATTATAGTGACATCTCGTGTCCTAGACCCCACGGGATCCCAGAATTTGGATGTGATTAATGAATGGTTGAAAGAAAATATACTATTGAAATGTCAAATTGTAGAGAATCATCCAATACAACTCATCATTTTAAGGAATTTTAGACGTATCCTGATAGTTTCTCCTGATTATGAGATATCAAATAAGATAATGAGTTGTACTAAGCAACCGCAAGTATCCCAATTTAGATTTAGTTTCTCACTGGCAGATTCTGTTCAGGGTTCAGAGAAACAGTATTTGAAATTACCAAAGACTGCTACTTTATTCCTCATATCTCCTCCAGCCTCTCCGCCTCCTGAGTTCGATTATTCTAGACTAGAGGACAAGCCTAGCAACAAAACTCTTTCAACACATCATATAAACGAATCACCGGAATTATTGGAGGCCCTAAAGAATCCGAATAATAAGACGGTCACTTTGATGGATACAATTGTAGCCAGGATCACGATTGATCCATGTGCTCAACTCGATTTTGACAAAGAGAATCTTGTTGATAATGTCCACACAGCAATGCCTCCAAAGTCCATCTTTGACGATGATGAGGATCTGTATGAGAACCATTGAAGAGTATACATAAAAAAGACTATATAACGGCATATACAGTTCCCTAAGCATAGATCAGTTTCTTCAGTTATTGCCCTCTCAAGTATTATCAAATCGGTTTGAAAAATATTATGAAAACCTCATCATTAACAAACTAGCTACATTGGGAAGAGAAGCTAGTACGTGAAGCAAAAAGGGCAACCATGAGCGAACATAGAGCCAAGATACGAAAACTTGCGACTGATGTGGAAAATACCGATATCTGTGAAGCATTGAGTTCACAGGAAGCCAATGACCTCATGTTTCCCAAGATGCTAAAAGGTATACAATATCATATCCTACCTTCATATAGGTCCAATTTCGAAAAGGTAGTATTTGATCAAATCACCAAAACATTAAAAAAAGTCAAAAGAGATGATGATTTAAGAATCTCTCTTCATAGTGGTGATCAAAATTCGAACTTGTCAGATTTTACCACTGAATCGTACCATACCATTGATGAAACGATTGATAATGATCTGGCATTGTTACAAGAATCGAATATGCCCAAAGCCGCTAGTATAGCAAATGATTCTGTAACTGGAAATGAAATAAATAATGAAGAGGATATTAGTAGTAAGGAAAATTCATACAGCGAGTATCCAAACACTGAGACAATCGAAAATGCTGAATCAGATGAGAGTGGGTTTCTTACTATCTTGAGCAATAAAAATAGAAAATATAAAGTATTAGCTCCTGAATTCATTCCAGATAATATCAAAGCTCTTTTGAATAAAACCTTAACGGCTTATGATCCATATGTTACCAAGTACGTTATTAAATTAGATGAAAAAAACTCGAATTCGAGATCCTCCCTTAACAGATTAGGATATCAAGTGCTGCTACGTTGCAAGAAATGTCACCATATTACAAAACTTTACGCTACAGCAACAACAAATGTAAAGAATCACTTATTATTGCATGAACAAAAGGCCCAGTCATCTGATAAATATTCAATAATGAAGGATGAGTTTAACCATCCTTTGAGAGCACTTTCAAAGCCTAAAACTAGACCTGTTGATAATTCAACTAAAATATATCCCACTTTTGTCTTCCCAAAGCCATCTTATTTCTCAGAGAATTTTGAAAAATCTATTATGTGGCAGTCATTACTATCATTCTTTGCAAAGAAATCTGGATTGAGTTTGTATAAAGAATATGCTGAATTTATTTTCGCACAAGATAGCCTGTTAGTTCAGCATACTAAGAATATCATAGATGAAATGGTCAGTAGTGTCTCCATAACGCTAGATTATTGTAATCTAGATGGAATCCGTTATTTGATTGTCGGTGCTAATCTTACTCCACATATCAAAGATTTAAAGATGACAGATTATGAAATTCTGAAAAAGAATCAAATTATTTTAGGTGCAATTGAATCAAACAAAGATGATTTTTTATGGACTTCCAATCTGTTGCTGTCGTTTGGGATTACAAAAGACAAATTGTTTAGCATTACTGGTGAGACTGATGATCCAGTGCTGGTTAAATTACTTACTGCATTTGATAAGGAGGATGTCCTTGTAATACGACCAACGAATGTTATACTAGATGGAGTATTCAACAGCATCATTGATGGGATCGCTAAAGTTCATTCAAAGCTGATGAAAAAGATAGTTGAATGTGATACTGTAATCAGAAACACAGCTGTCTTAAGAATAAAGTGGATTGAATGGTTTGATAAACTTTTAGTTAAACCTTGTGACATTCATCTTTCGAAATTTTATTTCTTTTATCAATTTCTGTCTATGCGAAATAGTATCAAATACTTTATTGAAATCAATAAAGATCATATCCCAGTAGAGTACGTGCCTTTATTTGATTTTAGTGATGAAGAATATGGTGATATGCAATTTATCCTTATTCAATTAATCATGCTGGAAAATATTCACAGTAGTATGTGTGGTGAACGAGATGTCTCTACTATAACTCAATATAGTACGTTCTATCAGTTAGATATGTATCTTTCATATATTCAGGATCTCATGATTGAAGCAAGAGAAAATACATCATCTGATAAAGGTTTGATATCTGTACTGATTTCCAATAATATTCAACTGTCTGAGAAATATATCAAAACTCTTGAGAGCTTTACATCGGGTTATACTTTACTTCGTCATAATTTGATAAAATTGAATTCAGATGCAAGGACTTTTCTTGGTGATGCATTAATACCAACTGGAAAACTTGGTTACATGCGTTATGGTTCTGGCAAGGATGGTTTCTATAAAAACTCTATCAAGATATATGAGTATTTTGATAAGATTATCCACGTTCCTGATAAAAATATGGAAATGAAGCATGAGAATTCGTTGTTTGGTTTGATGAATCAGATAGTTCTTGAAAGAAAGGATGAAAGCTTTTTCAGAAGAATGCAATCAGGAACTTTCAACGAGTTTGAAGAATATATGTTAGCACCAGCACAAAAAAGTGACAATGTTGATACATCAGATAAACTTTCAATTGAATACTTCAATTATTGGATATCTCATTCGGTTGTCTACCCTCAATTATCCCAATTTGCTCTATCGTTACTGAATACTAACTCCACAACAACCTCTATACAAGCGGTATTTTTGGAAAGTCTTGAAGTGTTTAAGGATGAATATAAAATGAACGCTGAAATGGTTGGTGCATTACTGAGGTTGAAGTACTTTGATCTTTTTTATAATACGAGCTCTGGATCAAATTCAATCAGGATAAATGATATTATGAATTCCCGCGATAGTGCTAAAGCAATGGATAATCTGTAAATCTCTTTTGCATGCAAGAAGAAGTATTTTGCATTATGTATTCAAGAAATAAATCTCAATATTTACAATAATCATTATATTTATTATTTATCAGGTGTGGTATTGCACTGGAATTCCAGTTTATGAAGTAAAACCAAAAGTTTAAGTACCCATACCATAACTACCTCGGCTTGAATCATTCTGTGATAGTGCAAGCTACAGGTTGACGTCTTTAAATTAAGATCAAGTATTCTAGTATTTCAAAGCTAAGCATATTCTGAAATTTCACATCGATAATACTTTGTTACATTAGCTTTTAGCTGCTTCCGTTTTCTATTGAACGTACATTGTAAACAGCTTCATTTAGCAAGAAACATCGGCCTTTTTCTACTTGAATAAATCTCAAAAATCAGACCAATCCCTTATATCTCATAATAGCAATCTCGACAACTTTCAGGATAGTTGATAGAACACGTCGCCTCATTTCTATCTTCGCTTCAACCCTTCTGAGCAATGCAACTTTCATTTTCACTCTCAACGAATATCATCAATATCAAGTTTGATGAAATCATTCAGAAAACCGAAACATTCTTGAAACTTTCATAAAACACAAAAGTTGTTCAGACAGTTGAAATGAAGAATGTTAGCTCATTCTAGACATTTGGTGAACTTTGATATTTTTTTCACGTTAGGTTGTTATTAGTGTAGATATATAAGACAATGTATCTTACCACAACTGATATATGTTCCAAAATAGTACCGATCATTTGCGTGAGAGTAGGAGCGAAAGTGGAAAGACCATTATGAAGGAATGGTTAAGAGGTCATTTTTCTCTTCATTTTTCTCAAACAACCTGTTCAGTCTATGGATGCAGAAGATTGCCATGTTTTAAAATTGAAATATGGTAATAGGTTGGTTGTTTGCTCACAAATTAAGGTTAAGCATGTACTTTAAAGCAATAATTATCTAAGACTTTTTCATCTCGAGCAGAGGTTAGCTTCCAAACGCACCTCCAGAATGAACTAAGATAGTGTATGGTATCTCTAGTATCACCTTTTATTGACGTTTGCATTTCAAATTGGGTATAAAGCAGAGATTCACAACCATATTGAGAATATATCAAATTCTTTACCTTAATATAGTGAAATTAGATCTTTCCATTTTGATAATCATTGTTCAAGAACTCGGTAGAAGAGACTGCTAGTTTCATTGCGTTCGCTATCGACAAAACGTTGGCCAAAAGAACATATGGGAGTGCAAACCGTTGAAACTGCGTTAGGTCGTATATGGAGGTGTTCTGAACGTATAGCATTTCAGGTTCACAAAGATGTAATTTAACACAAACAACATCAAGCCTCTAGGACAAAAAGTTACCAGCGAAGGGTTGGAACTACTACCCTGTAATATAGAGGTCAATACGGAATGTCCAAATCATAAAACGAATACCGATTAAGAAGTTTCATTAAGATGGCCAATTTTACTAGACATTGGATACAGTCATGTGCTGAAGCTATGAAGATCGAATATGCAACTGTTAAAGTCAATAAACTCTATAAGGGGGTTGAAGTCCTCGGGTTTTCAAGATCGACATAGTTTGGTTCTTCAAAATATTTGTTAGGTCTCTTAGTGCTGTGAATAAATTGTTCCTATTGTGTTGTTTGATGCTGCTGTTGTTATTTGTTGCTGCGGGCATATTAAAGGCAACTTGCTCTTTGATCTTTCTATTAGTTTATTGGTTTGATACCACCAGGCCAAGGGCATCGGATATCTTTTGATAAACACAAAACAACAAAAAAACCAGATCATTAACAGCACATGGCAGCAGCATTTTCAATGCAACGAAAATTGATCTGCGTACAGAATCAAAGGATTTCACACATTATTTTGAAGATTCGAGGTAAGCTGATCTTGAAACCACCAAAAAGTTTGGAAACCTTTGTAAATTCAAGATCCACTATAATATATCCCTTTTATTGAAGATAAAACCTAGATGCCTCTTTGGTTTATATCCAGTATACCAGTTATATCCTTGAAGCAAAACCCTTCGGTTCATATTGGACGTTCTTTGAGGTTGTCTACATTTTTTTGCATTTGATCGTAGAGTGCTGTTTTAAGTACTCAATGTATTGTCAATGGCTGAGAATGGGAATGGATTTCAGAGGAAAGCCACATTTAATGGTTTTTGGTGCTAGATGTCCATGGTAATGTTGCATTGTTGTGTTGACGAATATGCTAGGTACGCTTTTGATTTACAAGTATATGCTGTACAAAATCTACCGTACTCATCTTACTGTATTCATTTTATGAATAATGATTGAACCTACTGCGTGATTGGTTAGCAGTAGCTGCGAACCTTAAAGCTGCCATTCTGTGTTTTGGTAAATTATTGTAAGACACATGTGGCTTCATGACATTTTCTTACTGATTTCCGTCTTATGTGCTATCTATTATCATATTGGTATATTGCCTGAAATCAACTCCTTATGTGGGCCTTTCCGTACTGCTTCTATCAAAAAGAACTCAGCTATGAGCATCATTTGAGGGAATACCTGAAATACTCAAAGCCTTTTCTCGAGAAAACTTTTCCCATCAGACATTTTCCATAGATTTCGATTTTGTACTGTAAGGTAGGCCAAAGTGTCATTTAACTTTAAATCAAATATATGCGATTTGAGTAGGATGCTGTAAATGTCTCTATCTTTTGGTTTACACTGTAGTGAATACTGATTTGTAAATGGTCAATTCGAATAAACTGCTATATTTTAGCAGCTTGCAGTACCTTTTTCGAGTGAATGTATTCTTGGTACAGTGGAATAACAACGTCATCTAAAATAAATATATGAAACAAGATTGTATGGTTTTTCAAATTATATGACCATGGTACGTATTTGAGGTTTATATTGCAATTATTCACATCTTACCATATGGTTGCCAATACAAAAAATTCTTTGGGCAAATTTGGGCATAGAATACTCCTCATATAAGTTAATATGTGGATTAGGAAAGCATACACATGTTATGTGTATCAAACCAGTTGAATAAGCTACTGAAATTGTTTCAAGACTGTACGGATAAACCTGTGAACAGGCAAGTTAGATTTACAAAGAAGTAATATTATTACCTTGAATAATATATGACTACTTGATTGAATCTAAAAATAAATTGAATTCGAAAGTACGTTTCTCTATTGTGCCAGCGATTGTAATTGATTTGCTTAAAAGTAAACTGAATTGCTTGTGAGTGCATTTTCTTTAACGCGCCAAGCGCTAAAAATAGATACGAAGATAAGTAATAACCAGCCTTCTGAATTACGTGATAAAAATAGAAAGTAAGGATAATAAGATTAGTTGCTTATATTAGCAAGGCATCCTTATCATTCTTGTTGCCTTTGTATCTGTCTCACAAGAAATCTAGACATGAAAGTATCATAGCGTTGTTAACTAGGTAACTATGGGCCGAGAGCGAAGAACTAGTGATTCAGAGCGAATATTCGATGAACAAGATCTAGGCCCCAGATCGATCCACGGAAGTGTCATTAACAGAGACAGATATGAATCTTTATCTGACACAATAGAGAGACGTACTTTCGTGATTCAAGATCAAGAATTTATAGTTAGTGATTCATTTACATTACTGAAACCTATTGGACATGGATCTAGTGGGTTGATATATTCAGCAAGACATCATAATTCGGTGACTGGAGAAGATAATTTGGTGGCAATAAAGAAAGTTTCGGATTCAATATCGAGTATTTTATCTTGTAAAAGATCAATTCGAGAATTAAAATTATTGAAGCATTTTCGTGGACACCAAAATATTATTTCTTTATTTGATTTAGATATAATTTGGACATTGGATGGAACATTCAATGGACTATATCTTTATGAAGAATTAATGGGAACTGATTTAAGACAAATTATTGATTCTGATCAACCGTTGACAGATTTGCATCATCAGAGTTTTGTATATCAGACTCTATGTGGGTTAAAATATATTCAATCAGCGAATGTTATCTATAGAAATTTGAAACCAAGTTGTCTTCTTGTTAATGCCGATTGTCAATTGAAGATATGTGATTTTGGATTAAGTCGTGGTTATAACGATGATCCCATTAAGAATGATAAGTTTTCAACCGAATATATTGCTACACGATGGTATCGAGCCCCTGAAATTATGTTAGGTTATCAAGGATACAATAAAGAAGTGGATATTTGGTCATTAGGTTGTATATTTGGGGAGTTATTAGGAAGGGAGCCTCTATTCAAGGGTACTGATTATGTGAATCAATTGAACAGAACATTACAGATTCTGGGTACGCCAAATTCTGATATGATAAAACAAATTAGTTCACAAAATGTACAGAACTATATCTACGAATTAGGTCAAATTTCAAGAATTCCATTTGGTAAAATCTTTCCTAATGGAACAGCACTGGGGATTGATCTTTTAGAAAGAATGTTACAATTTGATCCGAAGAGAAGAATTACGGTTAGTGAAGCTTTGGAGCATCCTTATTTGAATATATGGCATGATATTGATGATGAACCTATATGTTTAAATCCCTTGAAGTTTGATTTTGAAAAATATGAGGACATGGAATTGCTAAAGGAGCTATTGATTGATGAAGTCAATAATTTCCGTGTGTTTGTACGTACTAATCAAGAATCGGATAGTGATGAAAGTTTAAATCTTTCATCATTCTTAAATAAAGAAGAAGGTATGATGGATTTGAAGCGTAGAATTCTTGAAAGTAATTCCAATGCTAATAGCGGGTGCGGTAATAGTAATAACAATGTTATACGACATGAATGGAATTTAGACGATATTTTGAATGATAATCAGTCTAATCCTGGACATAACTATTCAAATCTAAGATTACATCCACAATCACAACCCCAATCACTTCAGGCACCAATCCACATAACAAGAGAATCAAACTCATCCAGTTTATCAAATTTATCAAATTCATCAAATTCATCCATAGAATGTCCCAGACAACAACGAAGAAAGCGACAACGTAAATAGTTTATACAAGATAATAATGAAGAGATAAAAGAGAATAGAAGGTTAATATTACGTAAGAAAGTCTTCGATAAGCAAAAATGGTATAATTCCCACTATCCCCGACATGAAAAAGAATGTTGCGGGTCTAGCCAGAAACGAAAAAGAAAAAGAAAAGAAAGAATGCACTGTAGATCTGCAGAATGACGAAACCGAATTATGCGATGACATAAGCTTTTCTAGAAGAAATTCTCATAATTGTTTTTTTTTGGAACAGGGCAGATCACTTTTTACCGATTAACTTTATATAAGCGTGACGGCTTACCTCAGCATGCAAAAATCAAGATCCGTTGATACTTCATACCTTACATCAGATTCTGTACTACAGCATAGAGATCTACCATATATATCTTATATAAACACATAGCGCACATTATCACGAGATGTCCTACAATTTATTGTTTGGACCGCCAGAAAGGTCCACAAACAGATGTTACAATTTTGAAACGTCGAGGATTATGGTATTCGGTGATAAATTTAGTGGTAAGACAGCACTTATCGCCAAATGGTTAAATCAGAATACAAATCTGGAGAAAAATTCTTTAGAGGCAAAATTTGATAATTTTACATCCAAAAGATTTAGTAGAAAATATATTTATGATGAATATAGTAGTATCAATAAAAGATATATGAAACAAAGAGTTATGGATGGTCATCATCTTATAGATAAACCCATGATGGAGAGATTAAAGGGGAAAGGGAATAACTACGTCGATGTGAAAATTTTAGATGCATCAGATATTGAGTACTATGATAGTTATTCAGAATTAAAACAGGAACAAGCTAGACAAGCTGATGCTTATGTACTTTGTTTTGATCCAACTGAAGAAGAATCGGTTAGGTCTATGAAATTTAATTTAAGAATGATAATAAATATTGCACAGGATGATTATAGAGCTCAATATATTGATTTTATCAAATATTGTCCAATTTTCATTTGTCAAATGAAATCAGAATTAATAAATGAAAGAGTCATCGCTGAAGTTGTAATTGAGGAATTGTTAGAAAATGCTAATTTAAATATCCTTGATAACTTTTTTGAAATTTCGACAAAATTCAATATCAATATTAAGGAATCATTTTATACTATTCTTTATAGGATTGATGAAAGTAAGATACATAATAGAATGATGTATGAATCAAATATAGAAAGTATGGAAATTGGTACTGACAAAAATGAAAAAAGAAACTCAAGTATAGAGAGTCAAACATTACCAAATACAGAAGTATCAAACTTTTCAATAATAAATGCTCCAATCCCCCAACATAAACATTTGAATGCCTTATTATTAGATAAAAATTTAGATATTTCAAATGATATAAAGGTTCCAATTGATAACACTCATGGTATCATGATGAGTGCTATTCCAAAAATTGAGAACAAGAGAGATTTACAAATTGATCAACAAGGTACTACTATCGCAAAATCCACTTTCCAATATCAAAATAGCAAAATTGGTTCAACACCAAATTTGTCTCACAATAATCTATATGAGAATGAATTGAAGAGAACTGTTAATAATAGAAGATCTTTCACTAAACAAAGATTAGAACCAATAAACCACACCCGTAAAGACAATCTTAATTGTGCTATAGCATAACAAATTTATATATATATATCCTCCTCTTTAAATAAAGTCATCCATGCATCAATAATAATATTATTACTATTATAATTCGTCTTCCTTTCCCTTTCAGTTGACTGTTACACATTGGTACACCATAGACAATAACCCACACATTTTTAATTTCAAATTTCAAATTTTCTTTTGAGAAAAAAACTTTCTCATCTCATAGCGAAAATTCTCCACCTGAAATTTCCATCGGTAGAGTTAACACTCAATCAAAAATATAGATTAAGATTACCATTATCTGAAACTTAACATTTGAACAAATATTTCACAATATACAAAATCATACAAATAAGTGCATAATTATACAAAATGGTATGTCAAAGGACAATAAACAGTTACTAGAGGTCGAATATCCAACAATATATGAATATCAGAAATTTTGTTTGAAAATATCAACAAAACAGAGTAGGTGCTAGGACGATCTATTGAAAAAAATTTTCAGCCTTGGATAGTTTTAACACTCATTATATTTTATTGATAGTTGACTCCAGATGCCACATCGTTTTGTTAAAGAATATTCAAGATGATGTTGACATTTGCAGATACGAAAATATCTTGTATCCTTAGATAAGCTTCTGTGCCCTGTGGATGTATTCGATCTTCCAAATATTTTTGGGTCAACCAACATTGTTACTAACATTTATCTTTTTTTTTTTTCTTTTTGTTACAGGTTTTAGTTCAAGATTTATTACACCCAACTGCTGCCTCTGAAGCTAGAAAGCACAAGTTAAAGACCTTAGTTCAAGGTCCAAGATCTTACTTCTTAGACGTTAAGTGCCCAGGTTGTTTAAACATTACCACTGTTTTCTCTCATGCTCAAACTGCCGTTACCTGTGAATCTTGTGCCACTGTCTTATGTACCCCAACCGGTGGTAAGGCCAAGTTATCTGAAGGTACCTCTTTCAGAAGAAAGTAAACAGACTAATGGAAATCATATTTCACATCATATAAACTGTATATGTTCTTCACCTATATATTATATTAAACACAAGATTAAAAAAATTAATCAAATTTATTAGTTATTACAAATCAAACTTAGCGAAATGAAATCATAGGTTCATTTTTTCGATTCAACTCTGGTTGTTGGTTGATCTAATACATGTATATATGCTTCAAGTTTCTATATTATTTACATGAAATATATAAGTACAAATATATGCTAGTTTACTATAGAGCTTCCGATACTCACTTGCTATGTTTATCAAAATAATGACCATAGACATTAGATAATTCTTTCATGGCATCCATTTCAGACTGATCACCAAGATCGCCACTCTCTAAATTATTAAACTTTCTGGACATTTTTCTCTCCTTCTCTCTGTTTTCCTTTCTCAATGCTTTTATACGTTTCTTGTCTAATGACTTCAGTTTTTCTACATTAATCTTAGCCAGACTCTTGATTTTTGTCTTAGCTTCCAAACCCCATAGATCGCCTTTATATGCCTTTCTTGCATCATGATAAATTTCCTTTGAGAACGATTTGGGTATTATCCATTTCTCAACTTCACCAGATGCTCCAGATAAAGTGAGAATAACATGACCCTTTTTCTTTTGCGGTTCACTAATAATTCTAGGCCATGTATTAACAGTATTATCACCAAGAGAACCAATTTTATATATATCCTTGTTCTTTTCAATATCGTTTTTCCTGCATTCCTCAATCTTTTGTATAGTCTCAGGATCATTCAGTGATCTTTCAGCAACTAAATACGAAAAACTTATGACTTCAAAGTCTTTACCATTTGGTCTACCAGAGCCAGCCAATTCCCTGTGTGTCTTCAAATTAGTGTCGTTTTCACCTTCCCACTTAGAAGCCAATAATTTGCCCTTCTTTAATTCAATACTGAATTTAGGCCTTTTGATTGCCTTTTGGAACGCAAGGTATTTAAGTTTTCTACCCTCATCAAGATCATAAAAGTTGGGATTGTTTGTTTGTAATGGACATGTTCTGTGATGAGGCCAGGGAGCTACAATACTCAAATGATAATCACAGTATTTAGGTTGGTCCGTGATTTCTTCAGATAATGGGATAGATGAACCAGCAAACCAGGGTCTTGGAATCTTTCCGTGTTCTTCAGGATACCTTTCTGGACGAATCATTATTTGTCTCGCTCTTGCAATGCTTTCAAACCCTAATGGAGTGCCTCTTTCAACTAAAACAATGTGACCACCAGGTGCTAATAATTTTAGATATGCAGTAATATTTTGATCAATTTCAGTTGGGTATTTTTTCGAACTTGTTAGTAATTGATGATTCAATATAATTAGATCATAAAGTTTATTGGTGGGTATATCACTACGCAATTTTGTTACTGTTTTAATTTTCTTGGTCATAACTTCACCCACTAAATCGTCACCTTGAACAATTTCATCGTTGGCTACTATTTCATCTTGAGTACTATTCAGAAACTTTTTGTCTGTTATTTCACTATACTGTCTACTCAATATAATTTTTGCACGTTTTTGCATTTCAACACCAGCTAATATAACAGACTCCTTGACATCACACTTGTAGTCCGGACCCATCACATCATTAAAAGCAACCATACCAGTTGCAGGACCATTAGTGACATCTAAAACCGTCTTAGGAGAAAATTTTTCACCTAATCTGTTCTTCAGATCTGTCAAAACCTGAAAGATAGATCCATAATCATGTAGGAAAAATGATGCAATCTGTGCATCTACTTCTAATGGTGTCCTTGGTAATTTTAAGATCTTTTCTTCCCTTAAAGCCAGAAACTGATTCTTCGCAACCCTTCGAAGATTATTTGGCAGATGCAACGCAGTTATATTATTGTTAATTGCTTTGGCTACATCTGGATTGAGCTCTAATATAGGTCTGTAAGTCCTTCCTTCTATGGTTTGCGGTAGCAATCTAGACTCTCTGGAACTTAGAGTTCTCTCAGTAGTTTCTCGAAACTCACGGAACGTTGATTGAAATCTACTACCAATTCTGCCTAACTTAAGTAGTTGTTTGGACATTTTTACTATTTTTTAGGCAGACTTGAGTTTCTTTCATTCGAAGGTTTTCATCTCTACTCTATACATCGGATACTGTTTTTCATATGAGATATCCAGTTTGAAAAATTCGAACAACGTTGAACAATCATAACTACTACGTATCAACAACAAGGTTCTACTAGAGGTATCAAATCATATCCAATATGCTTACTTTGACAACATTTAGTGTTGCCTTGTCAGTAATAATTGCTTTGATTAGTACAATTGCATTCTTATCTCTTAGGGCAAAAAGTGCAACAACCATCAAACTTAAAGCACCGGCACTCTTTATTACAGGTCCTTCAAAGAGTGGTAAGACCGCACTTTTTACATTGGTATGTATATCACGCTTTAGTTTGAAATATCTGAACGAAATATGTTACTAACAAGTTCAAATTAGTTAACCACTGGATCTGTCAGAAACACAGTCACTTCTCAAGAATTGAACATTAAAAAAAACTATCAATCGTCTACAAGTTTAATAGATTTTCCAGGTCATATAAAATTACGTTATAAGTTGCTTGATAATTTGAGGGATACTTCAGACGTCAAAGGTGTTCTTTTTGTTGTTGATGCTACTGTTGATCCAAAGATGTTGTCTGAGACAGCTGAATTCTTGCTTGAGATTTTTAAAATCACAGAAACTTCTCAAAAACCTATTGATATTTTAATTGCCTGTAACAAATCCGAACTGTTTACTGCAAGACCTCCGGCCAAAATATTACAAGCATTAGAAAGGGAAATAGGTGAAAGCATTGAGAGAAACATGAAAGCTTTGGGTGAAGTTACAAAAAAAGTCAGTAGTGAAAGTAATGATGATGAAGACGAGATGGAGAATGGTAGAAGATTTTTGGAAACTTTCAGTGGTACTAACAAATTCAAGTTTTCTATGCTGGAAGGTTCTGTTGAAGCATTGGAGGGTAGTGTCATCAAAACAAATATTTCGAAGTGGAAAGAATGGATGGAAGAGAGGGCGTCTAATTAAAAAAGTGTGTATTATGCAAGAGATATATTATAACTTCGATATTTCGAACTGCATTCAACTATATCAGAAAATTAATCTCTATTGGCAAATTGAGTTTACGTGCTTACAAAATGACTTTAATTGATATTTTTGGAGAACAGAAAAGGTTCATATTTTGATGGCTTGGTAGGTGATGCAGTCAGTTATTTTATTTCAATAAGCGGTTGGGAGTAAAAAATCAGTAGTGTCAGCGTCTTCATATCTAGGAAGATTACGAAAACCCAAACTTTGATTTGTTTCACTGCAAAAAAAGTACAAATACAGTCACTCAAACGTTAAGCAGGTTTAGTTTTTATAGAAAATTAGTATCAGTTCCAAGACAAATACCTTTACCTTAGGTATCTAACTCAAACAAAAAATATATGGTTGCATCAGCATTTATCCAAATCAAGTATTTACTTTTTGAAATTACCCGAGGCGAACTATTGCAGCTCTATGCACATCTACTTGATCTACAAGCGTGGATAAACACTCTGATCTTGTGTTTGTTGATATCAGTTCACGCAAAGAACTTACACTGGTTATTATTTTCGATCCTGTAACAGTATCTGCATTTTCCAGTTTTGAGTAGTTTGAGTCAAATTAAGAATGTTTTCACAAATATATTATTTCAATGAGAAGAAAGACAAGTATTTTCCTATTAACTTAAACAAATATCTCAAAGGGGGAACAGCAGATATACACTAAATGTTTAAAATGTGTGTGATATAACTATTCTGCGGTGACTATTTTCTTGCTAGAGAGAAATGACTTCTAGAATTCATTCATGAGCCTATTGAACAATTATTTAATATAGCATATTTATAGCACAATGTTTTTGAGGTATTCCAGATGTAGTAAAATTGAGGGCCTCTTCAAGAACAGTTGTTCTACAACTCAAAAACAACTTTAAATCGTACTTAACTGTGTAAGTTTGAGAAAGCTTAGCTATTTCTAGTCTTGTCATCATTTTTTTTTTATAACAAAGTTGATTTAGTAATGATTGACAATAATTACTATCCGATAAATAGCTTTTCCCTTTTCTTTATAACAGCTAACACCTCAAGTACATTTTATTTGTGTTACTGAAAAAGCAGTTATACCACCTTTGACAATACTATCATTCAGATCAGCAATTTTCTCTAAAAACTCTGACTTTGTCATCAATGGACTATAAGAACAGTGTATATTCCAACCATCTATCTATATGTCGCTGTTTTTTTCGCTTGGATAAAGAATGATGCGGCCTCGAATATCGGACGGTACGTCCAAATTGGGAAATTGGCAACGACACAAAATTATAGTCTCTACATTCTCTCTGAATAGATCCAAAGTTCCCATATAACCGTTCACTCTCAAATGGCTGCACTTTATAGATAGTATATTTTGGAAAAAAAACTCTTGCAAGGTTCTTGTTTAAACATTGTTACATATTTATTTCTTACTCTTGTTATCATGTTTCCAACTGTTAATATACCACCACATATCGCTAATCATAATCAAAAATTCCTATAACGTACAATATAAAATTCAAAATGATGAACGATGCAGAAGTCTTCAGATTTTCGAGTCTTGCTCGACAAGAAGTTCATCAGAATTTTGTCTTTCAAACCGATGGTCATACTTATATTAAGCCATCAGTATTAACTGACACTCAAAGTAGCAGTGAGGTGAATACTGCAAATACTGATAAAATTTGGGGAATGAGAAATGATCAATTTTTTGGAAACGATCTATTTCATAAATCAGAGCAAGAGGATACAAGTCCTTCTTCTAATGAAGAAGAGACCACTTACCGATATAATTTTAAGGAAGAAGAGTTTCAAACAAAAAGGTGCCTAAATTTTTCTACTCCAATACCTGTATCAGAAAGCTCTGAAGAACCATCTGCACCTGTCAAAAAATATATCAAAGGTAAAATTACAAAGCCAAAGCGCCAAAAAGTTAAATGTACAGTGGAAGGGTGTACATCAACATCTTTCTCATATTTGTTGCAAAGGCATATAGATTCTGTACATTTGAAGATAAAAAAATTCAGCTGCCCTAAATGTAATAAAAAGTTCAAGCGCAAAGATCAAGTTAAAGCACACCTTAGAATAAAAAGTGACTGTGCCTTAAGGGCACAAAAGAAAAATACTAAGAGTGAAAGTTGACCCCCTCCTTTATTTGACCATTTCATGAGAGATATTTATATATTTGCACATACTTCAATTATAATAACATATGCTTCTCAGTAATTTTTATCTAAATCATGAAAAAAATTCTTTTCAAGGGTTAAGGTTCCAGTACGATTGTATGGGTAACAACATGATTCGTTTCAGAAGAATATACTACAGTTTTGGTAAGAATCTGAAATTTATGCAACAATAGCAAAATAAAACATGGAGCGAATTGTTTTGAATATCACTGTTATAGCCCTGAAAATAAAACGAATAAAAATAGGGTTCCAATTCATCTTTTGTGACTTTTTTATCTGGACCTGGGAGTGTTACTGTTAATTTCATAAAGTTTTGACAGTAATAAGCAAGACTCACACAATACCGAAATACCTATGTTGCTAATAACGGATTCGATTCAGCAAGAGAAATTATTTGTATTATTGTAAAAAATAACTCCTCTAGTCCAGCCTAGAAAAAAAAATTTAAGTATTTGCTTTTAAAGTTACTCAGAGCTCATAATGATTAAATTGGGCCTAACTGTGAAGATTTATAAGTCCAGTCAAAGAAGTTCTATCATACTCTTAAGAAAAAAGAATATTTTACGCTCGTAGTTATGCTCAAAGCAAGCTGTTTCACAACCAGATATCATTAACACTAATCAGCCCAACTGTATGTATTATTTTTTTCATGAAATTGTGTCAGGAAAATCATTATTGAATTTCCCGTTCCGTGGAGTTAAGATCTATCCGGCCGAGGGTTAAGAAAGATAAATTTCGGCCGAATTTTGTAACGAAACTAGTAGCGTTTATTTTAGCAGTTCAAATAACTCATTATACAAATAATAATACCATGGCCATCCAGCGTATTGGATCATAGGACTAAACATTTGAAAAAATGTACTTATAAGTCAAAACGTTTCACTTTCCCAATGCTAACATATTAATCGAATGCTGTAGTGTCTGTGGTTCTGATGTTTACAGTGTTTAGGCGTCTGTGGTGCTCCAAGGGACAATTTGCTTGCTGCATATGAATTCGTCGATATCGTTGTCCGTTTGAGCCCAGAAAGTAATTCTGGGCTTAAGATTGGCCAACGTGTTGGTATGAGACCAGAATATTTTCTTGGTTGAACTGTGAACGTTGTGAAGAAAATAATGAAAGTTACTGTCCAAAGTTCGTCACAGCTTACAATCAAGCATATGAAGATGGCTATGTTTTCCAAGGCGGTTACGCCAAATATGAGCGTGTTTATGAACATTTTGTAATTCCTATTCCTGATAAACTTCCTAGTGAAAGTGTTTCTCCATTATTAGGTGGTGGTGTAACTGCTTACTCTCCATCAGTGAGAAACAGTGTAAGATCAGGCATGAAGGCTGGTATTGTTGGCATCGGTGGAATTGGTCATATGGGTGTCATCTTTGCCAAAGCATGAGGTGCTGAAAACTATGTCCTCTCAAGAAAAAACAACAAGAGAGATTATGCTATGATTTAGGTGTGACCACTACATTGCTGCGTTAAGCGATGAATAATGGGAATTTATTCCAGTCAGTTAGATTTGTGTTGGTATGTGCGTCATGATGTTGATTTCTCGAAATTTTCAGGTTTTATGAAAGTTGACGGTGAGATTATGACTGTTTCTTTTCCGGATGACCTGATTCAATCCTGGACTAGGCACCTTTGAATTTTTGGTATTACTATTGGTAGTAGTATTAGCTATTCTCCTAAGAATGCAATAATATCAAGAACATGCTAGATTTGGTTGCAAGAAAAGGACTTGAATCTTAGATTGAGACAATTCCAATCAGGAGAGCTGGTTGTGTAAAAGCCTCTGATAAAATGTTAAGAGTAGATGTTAAAATAAAAGTTTTGGCTGAATTTTTTACGAGGAGCCCAAATAATTGAGTTGCTTGTTCATCAGTTCCTTATAACTCATATGCTCTTTGAACTGTTTTTATGATGTTTCCCGCGATGTTTTCAAAGATATTTTTGAACTGCAAAATACTGGTAGACCAATACATAGATATAATAGCATACACCAATGTATTATGAATTGTTAAACCATAAACTTTCAAGAAGAATGCGGCAGTGGGATAGCGGACGGTAATGCTTACAGAAGGATATGCTACCCAGAGTTATAATAAAAATAATGAAGGATGCGAGGTTCGAACTCGCGCGGACACCGTCCAACAGATCTTAAGTCTGCCGCCTTAGACCACTCGGCCAACCCTCCAGTAGTAAGTCGATTTTTGTAAGATATGTGACTTGTGTCAGTAATTGTTATTTTGTCACGTGCGTATCATGTGTTTGTCACATGTTTGATGACAGCACTTATTTGATTAATTAGATTTTATGTTTTGTCTCAGAGAAGACTTTTGATTTAATGTTTAGTCTGAAATAAGGCTTGTAATTCATGTGTAGTCCGAGTGAGGACTTTTGATTTTGATTTTGATTTTATGTTATGATTGTTATGATCATTAAGTTTTGAACAGACACGTGTTCGGCCAACTTTATTTAATGGTTGTGCATAAGCTGTGTGGAAAGCTATAGCGTTTCCTACTATATTCTCCCAGTAAAGCCATACAGGTATTAGCGTGTTATGTTGCTGGAAATTACAGAGTAATTATCTGTTGTTTTAGTAGCAAGAATATTTTCTGCTTTGTGCCAGACAAATTTGTCGCACGCAAAGGTGAAAATTTTCAAAGAAGCGAAAATTTCATTGAAAAAAGAATAGAATTAGTTAGTATGATTTGTATAATATTGTATAATAAAACCAATCCAGTAAACTATTATTGACCTAAGTCAGAATTGGAGTCTGCTCCATTTACTATATTGTTAATTGGTGTCATTGGATAGAATAAGAATTATAATAAAAAGTAATTATATTTGTCTCTGTAGATTTTATATAAAAACACAAAGTAAAAAGTAAATGGGAACAGACAGAAATAAAGAATTAGATGTGTCAAATTCCATCATCTTATATATTTGAGATGAGTGGAAAAAATATTTTTCATCTCGATGAAAATCGCTCGGTCGATCATATGACTTTGTTGATATCTTGTATGGACACTCTGTGTACAACAAAGAAGCTGTACTAATTTTAGTTATCACATACTCATACATGGATTGTGAAGTGTTGTCACATTACAATATCATTTCCGTCAATTATTAAAAGAACTAATAATGTCCAATCCTAATATGTATGCTATCCAGTATATGTTAGCATCAGACCAGTAGGTCATAGAGATTGATGAGTTGATTTTATTTGTTAATATTAGCTTTGACTAATTGAATCTGAATTTGCTGAAACTGTAATTAACATTAGAAGGTACTATTGCATTACAGTTTATTCTAAGAAATCAAGTTTGTTACATATGTTTTACAGAAACGCGGAAAGATGTGATAAAACTGGATATATTTGATTACCTGCATAACAGCGTGAATTGTTACAAAGATGCATAATAAAATAATCAAGTGCGTAGGTGAAAAATTTTCACCAACGTCGTCCAACATTTCGAAGGAATAAATCTCAAATAAATAGACCTATAATCTAGATGATTAGAAACGGTAGAGATTGTATTTTACAATTTATCTTATATACTTTTTAAGAACACTGGAATCTTTATAACTATAAATATAGACATAATAACTTCTACAAATACTTTAAATTTAACCACAATGTCATCCCCAAACAATACAATTTCTACAAAATCTGCTCATTTGGAAGAGTTTCCATTTACTATTTTACTTTGTATTTTTATATAAAATCTACAGAGACAATTAAATATATTTTTCTTATTATAATCTTTATTCTATCAATGACACAAATGAACAATATAGTAGATGGAACAGCCACTAATTCTGACTTAGGTCACTGTTGATAGTTTAACTTGATATTAAACTCAAAACAATACAATAAAAATTTCTTACCTCATCTGGGTTAGTACAAAATAAAGAGATTTTTTTTGAGAAATTTAGCTTGACTGGCGTAATGGCAACGCGTCTGACTTCTAATCAGAAGATTCTGGGTTCGACCCCCAGGTTGAGTGCTTCATTTCTTATTTCTTCCGGGATAGTTTAATGGTCAGAATTGGCGCTTGTCGCGTGCTAGATCGGGGTTCAATTCCCCGTTCCGGAGATTACTTTTTTCTTTAATTTGTGAGGTAAATGTTGGGCAACTGGCTTTCTTATGAGAAACATGAAAATTTTATTCAAGAACAAGACTTCAATTTTTCCTACTCTCACAGTTGTAAAGATAAGTTAACCACAATTTTAGTAAATAACATGAATAACCACACAAAATCCAAGTTATTAAGAAATAAATCTTTTTGGAGCAGTCAAGAAAACGTTATTGACTAGGCATTTATATACTGAATAAGATATATAAAGTAAAAAATCTATAGTTGATTTGAAAAATTTGAAATGTTGAAAATAAGATAAAAAAATAAAAATTGAATTTATTTCTTACCTTGGTTAGCAACAGCAGCGGCACCAGCAGCGGCAGCTTCTGGGTCTAAATAGTAAGCTGGCTTAGTTGGCTTTAGGTTTTCATCTAATTCGTAAACTAATGGGATACCAGTTGGAATGTTTAACTTAGCAATATCAGCATCGGAGATACCATCTAAATGCTTAACTAAACCTCTTAAAGAGTTACCATGAGCAGCAATCATAACAGTCTTACCGGCTAATAAGTCAGCAGAGATAACGTCTTGCCAGTATGGTAATAATCTGTCAATGACTAAAGCTAAAGATTCAGTGTTTGGTAAAACAGCTGGGTCAACATCATTATATCTAACATCGTGCTTTTGAGAAAATTCAGCATCATCAGCTAAAGGTGGTGGTGGAACATCAAAAGATCTTCTGTAAGTATTGAATTTTTCTTCACCGAATTCCTTTAAAGTAGCAGCTTTATCCTTACCTTGTAAAGCACCATAATGTCTTTCGTTTAATCTCCAAGATCTATGAACTGGAATCCATAATCTGTCAGCACCAGATAAAGCAATGTTAGCAGTTTGGATAGCTCTTGATAATTTAGAAGTATATAAGACATCTGGCATAACGTTCTTTTCCTTTAATAATTCACCAGCTCTTGTGGCTTCCTTTTCACCAATGGCAGATAATCTAACATCAACCCAACCGGTGAATAAATTCTTTTCGTTCCATTCGGATTGACCGTGTCTAACTAAAACTAACTTTGGCATTTTACTATTTAATATGTTGTGGTTGTTATACAAATATAAACTACTTCAAGAGTTAAGAAGAGACCTACAGAGAGAAAAATAGAAATTAAACTAAAATAAGAAAGTTACATTGTTTAAATACCATGTTGAAATAATTCAATGTTGTTTTTTCCCCTTAGTACCATAAGATAGAATCCCATTAATTATTTGAGTTATGAACTGGGTCATATATTTTGCATTTTTCTGCTTTGTATGTTTGTACCACGTTATCTGATAAAATGACGACTGATAATTTTCACTATAGAGATATTATATAATGAGCGGGGCATCGTCTAATTTTATGTAATTTTTTTCTTAGTAATTTGGGGTTCCACTAAAAATTGCTGCTAGTGTTTATACGTTACAAGTAGGTTAGTGGACGCTAACAAAAGCACAAAAAAGTGGAAGTCCTTCCAAATATCTAAGACGCCACTAAATCTGTTTTTCAATTATATCTCTATAAGCTTCTCCTACACGATCATTAAGATCTGTTGTTTGCATTGAACGACCTTTACATTCAAATGCTAATCGAGAACATTCACGAGTGATTGTTGAACCAACATAACAACTTAACATTGCAAAATCAACCCATTGTAAACTTTCATCTCTCTTATATTCATTAGTCGTTTCACTAATTTTTTTTGGATCAATTTCAATATCTTGCATAATTTTGAAATCATACATTGCACGACTATAAGCTAACATACATGCAATTGTACCTGTTAATGTATCACCTTGACCACCAACTCTCTTGGGACTACCTTTAGAACATTGAATCAATGTTGATCCATCATCTTGTGGTGAAAATATTTTATCCTTTTTACCTTTTTGAACAACAATACAATTTAATTCCTTTGCAATAAAATATCCCATTTCATTCATAGACTCTGTTCGATGACTGATAGTATCATTATTATAGTCAATATTACCTAATGCATCAGCAATTCTCTTGAATTCAACAACATTAGGTGTAATGATTATACGACCCATTGGAAATTTGGATAACATTTCTCTAACTCCAATATCTTCACTAATCAAATAAAGTGCATCTGCATCCAAAACAATTGGTATTTGACCATTTTTGTCTTCAAGTATAAATTTGATAATTTCTTTAATTGAACTTAACATAGTTTCATCTCTGCCTAATCCAGGCCCGATAACTATAACATGAATCCTGTCTAATAAAGATTTGATCTTATTCATTTCACTGTTTCCACCATTGTCACGAAGATATGGATGTACCATCAAATCTGGTGAATAAGATTTGATTACTGTAGCAGCGTTTCTTTCACATATTACATGTGTTAGATCACATCCCATTAATGCAGCAGCTTTTGCACTAAAATATGGTGCACCTGTATAATCTTCACAACCACCAATTATACAAACACGTCCACCAGATTGTCCCTTATGAAATTTTGATAATAATGGTGGAATACATTGTTGTTTAGCAAGTTTAAGTAATTGAATATGTGTCTTATTTGCAAACATAATATGTGCTTTGATTTATCTAATTGAGATGATCCCTTATTTTGATTATTCAATTATTTTGTTTTTCACAATCTTTGGAACTCTTTATATAACTCGCTGTGTCAGAGAAATAGAAGGGGAGCTTATTAAGGAGAATCTCTTTGACAGATCTACCCTTGAACTTACATTATATCAATATTTATCAACAAATATTAAACTGTCATGACGAATTATCAAACTACATAAAACTACATAAAATTTCTGAAAAACATGGAGTTTCAATTCAATCAATGAGATATCATTCTGGTAATTTTATATTATAGTTACCATGACTATGTGATAATTTGTTCTTCTGGTCATTTTCAGTTTTCACATCAAGTTTATATCTCATTCAAAATAAACGTCTCAACCAACCAGCGCGGAGTTTCTTCTAATCTTGAAAGGGAACATTTTCCACGGGTATATATCCCTCTCCCCTACATAAAGATATATATAAAGCTTCACAAACTTATTGAAAATAATAAAAACATATAAACTCTTTCATCAAAATATCCTTCTCGAGATATTTTCAAAAAGGTTATTGAACAAAAAATTTACAAATGCTGAACAGATTATCTAAACCACAGGCTAGGTTTTTACCATTCGCTTTAGGGGCTGCAGCAGTAGCTGCCACTACCCTTTATTACACTTATCCAAGTAAGCCAGTAATCAAAAATGAACAACAAGCTACTTTTATTGGTGACAAGCAATGGATTGATTTGAAACTTCACAAGATTATTGAAGAATCTCATGATGTAAGAAGATTCATTTTCAAATTACCAAACGAGGACTCTTTGAGTGGTATAACCGTATGTTCAGCTGTTTTAGCTAAATATTTAACACCAAAGGGTAATCCCGTTATTAGACCATATACTCCAGTAAGTCCAATAGATTCAAAGGGTGAGTTGGAATTTGTAATCAAAGTTTATCCAGAAGGTAAAATGTCAAAACATCTATTCTCATTAAAGGAAAACGACACAGTCTCCTTTCAGGGTCCAATCAAGAAATGGCAATGGGTACCAAACTCCTTTAATGAAATTACTTTATTAGGTGCAGGTACAGGTATTACTCCATTATATCAATTGATTCAACATATTGTTCCAGATCCAAATGATAAAACAAAAGTTAAATTACTTTATGGTAACAAGACGCCAGCTGATATTCTATTGAAGAAAGAATTAGATAATCTTCAAAAGAAATTCCCAGAAAAATTTGAAGTTACTTATTTCGTAGACAAGAACGACACTACTGACTTTACAGGTGAAGTTGGTTTTATTACAAAAGAATATTTGCAGTCACATATTGCAAAAGAAACTGAGAATACTGAAATCTTTGTTTGTGGTCCACCACCTTTCATGAAAGCATATTCTGGTGAAAAGTCAAGTCCAATGGATCAAGGAGAATTGACAGGTATATTAAGTGAATTACATTACAAACAAGGCCAAGTTTACAAATTTTAAGTAATCTCTAAACTAAATAATGACTTTCCAACAAAATTAGCAAAAAAAACAACCATATTCGTCTAACAAAAGGGTTCTAAAGCAACTTTCAAAACTTCTGTTCATATAAAATGGAATCCTCGTTGTATATATGATTATGATATAGGAGTGAAAAGCGGAAACTTAGTCAGTTCAGTAGAAATTGATGATAGTAGATTCTTCTTTTCACAAAATGTATGTATTAAATTCTGTACCTCCTAGAGATCCTTCTATTTTCATCTATAATAAGTAGGCAAATTGCTTATGTAGTAATCTTGTCTTTCTATCATATGAGTACAACGTTCTGGACTAAATGACATCGACTGCATCCACTCTTATATTCGAATCAATACACAGCAATATTCTGGAAAAACGATAACTTTCAATTAGTGCATTGGTGCTCTGATTAAATAAACTCTCCATGCATACCAAAATCTGCAACGAAGATCTTTTTTTTTCTCAACCCAATTTATGTAAGGGACTCTAACTTTTAAAGAGAATACTCTTACTTTGTTCCAGCTATACCATGTTTGGTCCAATCATATCTTCCAAGAAATTCCTTTTTGTCTCGACTTCACCTCCATCTTTTCAATCCTCCAATTGCACTCTTCATACGGGCATGAACAACTATAGGCAGTACAATCTTACTCTCTCTTTGCCTGTTGATAAGTCCGTTACCTCATTTTGTTTACCATGGATCTGAGTTACTTCCGCGGCTTATTTGGTTTTCAATTAACTATAAGATTTCTCAGAAACGTGGACATTCAATTCAATCAAATAGATATTATTCTATAATGTTAACCTCTATTATGGTTACTATAACTCTGTGATTAATTTACCCTATATAAATTTATATAAAATATATATAAAGCTTCACACACTTACTCAATGAATAAAAACAGGTAAAATCTTTCATCAAAATATCCCACTACTCGAGATATTTTCAGTAAGTTATTGAATAAAAAGTATACAAATGCTAAACAGATTATCGAAGCCTCAAGCTAGATTCTTACCATTCGCTCTAGGTGCAGTAGGTGCCGCTACCCTTTATTATACTTATCCAAGTAACCAAGTAATCAAGAATGAACAGCAAGCTACTTTTATTGGTGACAGACAATGGATTGATTTGAAACTTCACAAGATTATCGAAGAATCTCATGATACAAAACGATTTATATTCAAACTACCATCGGAAAACTCCACCAGCGGTCTGACTGTTACCTCTGCTATGTTAGCTAAATTTTCACCATCAAGAGCTAGGCCAATCGTCAGAGCATATACTCCGGTAAGTCCAATAGATTCAAAGGGTCAATTGGAATTCGTAATCAAAGTTTATCCAGAAGGTAAAATGTCAAAACATCTATTTTCATTAAAGGAAAATGACACAGTCCCCTTTCAGGGTCCAATCAAGAGATGGCAATGGGTACCAAACTCGTTCAATGAAATTACTTTATTAGGTGCAGGTACAGGTATTACTCCATTATATCAATTAATTCAGCATATTGTTCCAGATCCAAATGATAAAACAAAAGTCAAATCACTTTATGGTAACAAGACGCCAGCTGATATCTTATTGAAAAAGGAACTGGATGACCTACAGAGAAAATTTCCAGAAAAGTTCGAGGTTACTTATTTCGTAGGTAAGAACGACACTACTGACTTTGAAGGTGAAGTTGGTTGTATTACTAAGGAATATTTGCAATCACATATTGCAAGAGAAACTGAGAACACTAAAATCTTTATTTGTGGTCCCTTACCATTTATGAAAACCTTTGTAGGCGGCAAACTAAACCCATTTATTCAAGGTAGACTTAACGGTATTTTGGCTGAATTAAAGTACAGAACTGATCAAGTTTACAAATTTTAAGCTTATATTTTTATATACATTTGACCTTCAGGAAAAAGAAAGAATTTCTATTTTATTTTTTAAACTTTAGTCAAAACAACGATTTCTTTTGAAGATCCTTACAAATACGACCCACTTTTATGTACGTTTTTTGAAAATGTTGTGTAAAATGCAGTCTTTTCTATTATTTCAATAAATTAGTATTCATAATCTATTCATTTTTTTTCACAGATTGTATGTAACTGAATTTTGTAGGCACCATCTTAATATGCCTTGTATTTTTTTCTAGAACAAGTAGACAATTTGTTTATGTAGTAATCTGATCATTCTTAATACACAGCAATATTTTCCGGAAGAAACCACAACTTTCATTCAGTGCGTTGTTACTGTAATCAAATCAGCTCCCCACGCATACAGAAATCTGCAACGAGAATCATCTTTTACCCAACCGGTTTATTTAAGTGGCTCTAACTGTTTCAAAAAGCATACCGTTACTTTGTCCCAACTATATTATGGTTGGTCCAATTATACCTTCCAACTTCACCTCCATCTCCTCAATCTCCAGTTGAAGTCTTCATACAACTTTAGTCAGTACGATCTTATTTTATCAATGGCTGTTCATAATTCCGTTATCTCATTTTGTTTACCATGGATCTGAGTTACCTCCGCGGATCTCCGCGGAGGTAAAATAGTCTCAATCAACTATATAACCTCGAAGAATGATTAGATGAATTCGATAATCAGGATGTCTTACTCAGCTCTCACATATTATATAGTTTCTATTGTAATCTGTTGGCCGGTTATCCAATAAATATATCTGCCATACCTGTAAAGAATAATGCTGTTTTCTTCACCACCTTCAAAATACTTACCATACGCATTAGGTGCAGCAGCACTGACAGCAGCAGCTTTCTGTGTGGTTTCTAGTCAAAAATCAAACTCGAGATATGCAATCAATAGAACTTTTGTTGGCAAAAAAAAATGGATTGATTTAAAACTTCTTAAAGTTATCGATGAATCTCATGATACAAAAAGATTTATATTCAAATTACCATCCGAAAACTCCATTAGCGGTCTCACTGTTACTTCTGCTATGTTGGCTAAATTTTCGCCTTCAAAAGGCATGCCAATCATTAGACCTTATACTCCAGTAAGTGCCATAAATAAAAAAGGACAGTTGGAATTTTTAATCAAAATCTACCCAGATGGTAAAATGTCTCAGCACCTGTCCTCTCTCAAGGAAAACGACACAGTCGCCTTTTTTGGCCCACTTAAAAAATTCAATTGGGAACCAAACACCTTTGATGAAGTTACTTTACTAGGAGCCGGTGCAGGGATAACTCCACTGTACCAATTGATCCGTCATGTAGTTCCAGATCCAAATGATAACACAAAAGTCAAATTACTTTATGGTAACAAGACTCCAGCTGATATCTTATTGAAAAAGGAATTAGATGACCTACAAAAAAAGTTTCCAGAAAAGTTCGAGGTTACTTATTTCGTAGACAAGAACGACACTACTGACTTTAAGGGTGAAGTTGGTCTCATCACAAAAGAGTATTTGCAAACACATATTCCAAAGGAAAACGAAAATACTGAAGTTTTTGTCTGTGGTCCACCACCATTTATGAAGACCTTTGCAGGCGACAAACCAAACCCATTTATTCAAGGTAGACTTGGCGGCATTTTGCGTGAATTGAATTATAAACCTGATCAAGTTTACAAATTTTAAGCTTGTGCTTTTATATACATTGACTTATATGAAAGGAATGAATTTCTGTATTATTATTTCTGAACCCAAATCGAAACAAGGACTTCTTTGCAGGTCTTGATCCAACACAAATGCGACTTACTTTTATATAAGTTTTTAAGAAATGTATTCTTCAATAAAGAACAGTTTTTTCTGTCATTCCAAGAAGTAAATATTCAATAACCTATTCATCTTGAAATTGTTATACTAAGGAAAATCTTTCTTCAAATAGCTCAGTTTGCTTTTGTTCCTTCAACTGTATACCCTCCGTATAAGCTGGTATCATATACCTGTCATAATCATTGATTTCAGGGGTGCTGAGTTCATTTACCAATTCATTCCAATCAAACAAATTCAAATTTCTTTCAATCATTTTGTCTTTGTGCCCATGAATAAACTGTAAGTTACGAACAAACTCAGGATCCCAATACATTTTGTTCTTCCTATAAGATGGATGTGTCGTGTCAGCCTCAACTTCAATGATTTCCAACCATTGACGCTTAGGTAAACATTTATCTAAAGCCAAAAATCTTGTTGCCCAATTTTGATTTTTAGGTGTCACACCTTCTCCGCTAGACGCTGTCTCTGTCTCTGACAGCTCTAGGTCTAAATCAATTTCATTGGTGTTTCTTTTCTTACCTTTAGCTACCTGACCTAATTCTGTATCTTCACCTAATAGACTTAAATCCATTTTCTTGGTATTAATATGATTATCACCAGTTTCCTTTGAAATGGCTTCTTCATCACTTGAGAGATCCAAGTCTATTTCATCTTCATTTTGTTTGATAGTTATATCCTTTTTCTTGAAATCATGTCTAACTATGGCTTCAAATTTAACATGCAAATGAGCACTCAGCCACCATTCAGGCTTCAACTCCTTTAGCAATTCCCAGTTAAAAGGACTTCCTAATTCTTTGTTATCAATATCCTTTTTGAAGAACGGTTTCTTCTTAAGTAATGACTGTATATCACCATAGTAAGCAATCTCATTAGGCCAATCATGACTTAACATCAAATTCAATTTTTCTCTAATCATAAACAGAGGGATCAAATCAAGTTTTCTTACATGATATAATGAACGAATATTCATTTTCCAGTCACACCTTTCCAAGGAACTCCAGCTAGGTCTTTGTTTCTCAATATCCCACTCCTTCCATATTCCACTCAATGAGCCAATTCTCACACCACCGAACCATATGACATTAGAATATCCCAGGTAGTATATATTTCTAGCTGCGTAACCACCATGGGGTAATAGCATCAGATGTCTCATCGATTCATGATTCCCTCCAATAAAAATGGTCGGTACGGGTGCTTTCAACTTCCCATAGTAATAGTCGTGGAAGTCGCCAACTTTTTGATATTTCGGTGGGATACTAATTGATTTCAAGTCAGACCTATTTCGAACACTCTGAAAGTCTCCTAAAATAATCAAAAGATCTATCTTCTTGTTCAAATTCATTCTGGATATGGTTTTGTATATGGCATTAAGCTCGCCATGGCAGCAACCCTGCACAGCAATACGTAATGTAGCCATTGTCTAGTGATTAGTTGTCATTCTCTTATGCTTGGCATTTTCGAAACTATTCAGTTTTTTTTTGATTCAATTTTCATCATTTGGAAAATGATCTTGAGCACAAACATTGACGCATAGGATTGGTAGAATTTCGTCAAAACATGCTCAAGAGTAGATTTCCTGAAACAACTCTTTCTGTTACAAGTTGTCAGCATTTATGGCACTTTCTTCCTAACTATGCGTTTGACAAATAAATTTTTTATCCGATGTGAGCATTGAGATAATAGTTGAGAAGCCTGCTAAAACGTAAACTCAAGGATATTATAAAGACACACAACAGGTATGGAAATATGTTAATCTCTGGCATAATAATCATGTGTTATCACTTAATTCGTCTTGGTTAAGAGCGGCAGCTAATATAGATATCGGAGCACCACTTTCGCTTTTTAACTTTAAATGTTTTATTAATATTGTATATAAATAATATTTATAATTGATAAAATGTCTTCAAAAATAAAAATCAATAAAACTGAAATTCAATCAAAAGTATTCCTTTCATCGGAGGAATATTATAATAGTAAACGTGATGACAAAAAAATCAGTGATTTGGTGTTAGGTAAGGATATCTGCCAACTAATAAGAGCAGTGAGATTCTTTCCAAGCTAATGAATTTATATTCTAGCAGCGGTACATATTAATCTCTTGCCACATAATCGAACATCTAATAAGTTAACAAAATACGTGGTGATATGGTTGGCGGCTATATTGAATTTATTTAGGATAATTACGTAATTATTTATTTCCGATTAATGTATTGCTGCGCTTATTTCTGTGTATCTAGCACAATAATAAATATTGGGGGGCGGACAAAATCTTTCAATTAAACTGAAGGCAATAACAACTTATTCCTTAAAGATTACATTTTCTATTTGAAATTGGTGCTTCAATTACTATGTGTTAGTCCCGTGATTAACAAAAATATAATTATTTTATTAATTAAAAGTTTAAATAAACTTATATATTTTAGTCTGTGCGCGCTTACCGAAATAACGAAATGAAACAAATTAAAAACTACCATATAATGCTTAATTAAATTTGAACTATTAGCAACAGTCTTTAATTTAATTGGTATACTTGAAGTAATAATGATTATAATGTCATCTTGAAGAATCGACGTTTTCTATATTGTTTAATTTCCAATAAGGAAAGGTTGAAACGAAGATACAATAAAAATGAAGTTCTTTTTAAGGGTAATTTTTATTTGATATTTATAGTTTGGTGAATCACTTCTGTTGATTATAGTTTTTTAAATTATACTTTCATTGAATTGCAAAGATAGGATCAAATCTTATTATGGATCTTAGCAACCTTTAGATTCAATACCAAAGTTCAGGATACTTTAGACCGAGGGAAAGCTATCTGCGCATTCCCAATTGAGTAGATGAACTCTTAAAGATTTATCTGAATAAGTAAGATCTTCATACACCATGAATATACCAGAAATATGCATGGTATCCTTTAACGTAATAGGATATCCTAACAATAGATATCCAACATCCATATTTCAAATTAAATTTACCTTTTGTATCTTTCAAAGAACGAGCTGATGTAATTGAAATATTGCGACATATATATGTATATATATATATATAGAATTAGAGGGAACAAGTGCATCGGCTTGTGTCGGCTACCTTCTTCATACATAAACATTGTTTCAAAAACTGATTCCTAGTAAATGAGCGGTAAAAATATAAAACTGTTACACTTGCTTCCTCGTTCATATATGCCATCATATTTCCCAACTTTTTTATCAAATGTATACATTCATCCAAAGATTTCAATATGCTCAATGGGCATTCAGTGGAAAACTCTCCAGATTGAAGCATCTGAAAAGGTTCAAATTGCTAATGTCTCTTCTAACTAATTTCCAAGACTTTTCAAAATACTTTCGTTATCATTTAATTTCTTCTATATAGTCTCAATGATGAAACACATTTAAAGAATTCGACTGTCTTATATGACTTAATTTCACGTTTTCGTCTTTTTTCTTGGTTGCAGCATTGTTACAGCTATCTCAGTTTTTTCTGGTCGTCTAATATTACTGGCTGTAATATGCTCTCCCGTTACTTTCAATAACTTTCGCTTCAAGCAGCGTTTCAAATACTCCTTTAAGTTGTAATAGGCTTCCAAGGCACCCTCCTCAATATCATATTCTTCACCCGTAACATAATTCTTGATATAGTTGTACTGTTTTCTCGAATTCGTAGTTACAATATCTTCTTCAGTAGGAACATACTTGCTAGGGTTTAGAGTATTTCCAGCAATACCAATTACGGATACTGTCACACTTAGCTTGAACTCTTGTCTTTCTTGTAACTCCATCCAGAAAACATCCAGTGTAGTTCGTAGGAGTTCATTCGTTTCCTCAAGTTCATGAAGAAAACGTGATTTAGGATCGTCTGAGAACAGGGGAATTTTGAATACTGCTAAAGATTTTGGACTACCATTGAAAATATCGCCAACTTTCCAATTTTTGAATTGATTTTCTCTGAAATATCTCTTTACGTTTAGGCTATCTTCACCGGGTATTCGTAATCTAGCTTCAGTGTCTGGCTGGAATTCCTGACAAAGGATATCGTCTAAAATTGACATCCACCACTTTAGCAATCTTCCACCATCAAGAGTATGTTTCTTGGGGTTTTTAGCAGATGATGAAAACAGATATTGATCTGCAGGTCTTGTAAATAAACATATTTTTGTGAGGCAGCTTTTAGGACAAGTTAACGATATGTAAAAGAGGTTCAGATCATTCCTTTTTTTATGTTTGCCTTCTTTCATAACCTTACTAGTTCTTCTTTTTGCTAAAGCTCGCAAAGCATTTTCTGTACTCATCTTACTAGTTATCAAATCATCACCAGTAAAATTCGAATAGTTCCTTTTCATAGGAACAACTCTTTTTAAATAATAATTGGGATCAATTGATAATAAATGGACTAAAATTGCTTTTGTAACATCCCTTACGCTGAATTTAACATCGCTATACCCGTTGGTATCAGCTTTTGATACGAATAACGTTCTTTCTGCTTTCTCGTACACGTTATCTTTTCCCCATAATGTAATATAAACAGAAACATCCAAACCAAACACAACCTTTTTGTGATTACAAAGGGTAAAAAAGTGCTGAATTTTTATAGTTAAACTGGGCTCAATCTTACCTTTTTCATTAGATGGAGTAATGATGGAATGTGTTTCACAAGGTATATTTTGCAAATGTAAACATTCAAACTCCTCTCCTTCTGGTAAAACGGGCCTTAATACCTCACCTAACTTCATTACAATGCCCTACTAACTGTACTTAGTTACAGAGACAATATTCATCTCACTCTAATAGTGAACTCGAGCAATATAATCACACTCTCATATCAATACAAATATCACAAAGCTTTTCAATTCTCGCGTTTTTTGGAGGGTAACAAGGTTCATTTATTTTTTTTTGATGGATTTAATCATCACCATTAAAAAAAAGGTACTATAATCCACAACTAGTCATTTGACAGGGGTATCTACAAAGATAGTGACCATAGGTATAACTAAGTATACAGGTCAATAATATTAACAAACAAAGGTACACATATTATTGAAATCAAATCAGTTTTTTTTTGGTTTAAAAATGTCTGGTTCAAAAGTTAAAGAAGGAAAAAAGGGAAAGGAATTTATAACAAAGGCTCCCAAATATACTCTAGAAATCACAGTTTCTGATCCCCAGAAACATTCTGGGGATGGGGGATCATCTTCTGCATATGTGAGTTATCAAATTTCGACCAAAACTGATAATCCATCTTACCATCAAAAGAACGAGACAACAAAGGATATAATTGTGGTTAATAGGCGATACAGTGATTTGTTGTTGCTGCATGATATACTAGCAAATGATCACCCAACATGTGTAATTCCTCCTTTACCGGACAAGAAAGTGTTCCAATACATTGCTGGTGACAGATTTGGTCAAAGATTCACCCAAAAGAGGTGTCACAGTTTGCAAAACTTCCTTAGGAGGATATCTCTACATCCAATACTTTCAACTTCAAATATATTGGAAATGTTTTTAGTCAGCAGTGATTGGGATACTTTCAAAAAGAGTTTGATAGGGAATTTGCCGTCAAACAAGGAAGAAGTTACTGACGCCTTTATGAATGCATTTAAGTCTGTCAGTATTCAAAACGATGAGTTTATTGAAATAAAGGAAAAGAGTGACAAATTGGACTATACTATTACAAAATTGGATAAAATTTTCCACAAGATAGTTAAGAAGAATGATCTAGTATCTGAGGATTATGTCAAACTAAGTACAATCTTGGAAGAATTGAATGAATTAGTAAGTGGAGAAGATGATGAACTTGCCAAGAAGATAAAGGCATTTCATGAAGGTATTACCCAATTATCATATTCTCTTAATGATCTGAACAAATATATTGACTACGAATATCTAGTAGATTTAAAAGATTTGGAACATTATATTGATAGTATGAGACAGTTGATTAAATTAAAAGATCAAAAGCAAATTGATTATGAAGCCTTAAGTGAATATTTAACCAAATCAGTCAAGGAAAGAGATAATTTGATAGCTGGTTATGGTAGTAGTAACTTTTTTACTAATAAACTCGAAGAACTAGCTGGAATTAACCAAGAGGCTGCTCGTCGTGAAAAGATTAATAAATTAGAGGCTAAAATTACTTCATTGGGCTCTGAGCTAGATACAGCTAAAAAAGTTGCAGATGGGTTTGAGCAAGAGACATTAAAGGAGGTTACTCAGTTTGATAAAGTAAAGACTAAAGAATTAAAAGACTCATTAGGAAATCTAGCTGATGAACATATCAAGTTCTATGAAAGGATGTTGGAAACTTGGGTCAAAGTTGATGAAAGTTTATAATTAAGGATTGTTGATTTGATTTGTTCCCATTACTTTAGATCCGCTTATAAAGTTATATTCATATAATACATTACTTAGCATGCTTTTTTTTTTTTAAGATGATAAATGTCTTTTATAGTTTTGTCCTTTTGTTACATTTGAATTGAAATTTTTTCCTTTCAATGTTTAGTTGCTGAACTATATCATCCCATTTAGAATCAATCAAGTTCCAGTCAACCGAGGAGTTCAATATGTCTGTATTGTTGTCATAATGAATCAAATTTTCATTACCAAACTCTTGACCAAAAATTTCACGATTTATATATTTAGACCATTGTATTATTGGGAATGTCTTTTTATCAAGTGTTCTTTCTGATTTAGTTCGTGGGTTTGGGGCATGATCATTTTCTCTTACATAAAAATATCTTAATAACATTATTGCTTCTCTTCTAAAGATACCTGGAATTGCATCATATTTCAATCCTGTTGGAGATATTGTCGAGTCATCTTTATTAACCCGTAATACTGTACCATTCCCACCAAACCGTTCATTCCCACAACCAAATATTACTCTTTGTATACCCAATTGTTTAAGTGCAGACGCGCACATTACACATGGTTCAACTGTAACATATAATGTTATGTCTTTAAATATTTCTAACAGATTATCAGAACCAAACTGATCTATTATCTGGTTAATACCTAAGAACTCTGCATGTGCAATACCTATGAGAGATTTATTTGTATCATTTACTCCATAAGCAATAATTTGATCTGTGGGACTATGCACAAAGATACAAGCTACTGGCGTCTCTCCATGGTCTAATGCATATCGGGCAAGTTTAATCGCAGTTCTCATATGCTTAACATGATCAAGATTCATCTCACTCTCTCTGCTTCAGAAAATTTTACCAGTCAAATTTGGGCGATGAGCTAGATTTAAGTACGTTATCATGATCATCAATGAATAGATAAATCATCATTATTGATGAGATGACCATCGTGCAGGACGATATACAATGAATGAGTCTTTCTAGAAAATTCGAGCGGTTTTTCTTTTAGAAAGAAAGATGCAACGTGTTAATTTCTCACTTTTCACCTTTGAGTTCACTATTGTTGGTCTTTGTTTTTCCCTTCGTTACTAGAGATTGCAGTGTGCATCGTTAGTGACACGACAACAATGTTATCGATTCTTGTGGTCCGAGATGACACCTAGCATTTTTTTAATTATACTGTGGCGTTGGTCATTTAATACATTTATTATATAAGCATAGTAAACAGTTATTTCCATAGTTACTTTGTACTCTTTATCTTTGGATTTGATTTTCGTTTCTTAACTCATCAAGCACATATTAACCTATTCCTTTAAAAACACATATATCATCAAATACCTATAATGCTGTTTGGTAGAGGAAATAGTAATAAATGGCTGGTACCTTTATCAGTTGTTCTTTATACTTTATTTATGGTCATTTTACCATTTCAAAATGGTTCCAAATCATCTCATATTATGGCTAGAGGTGATGATGCCGAAAGTTATGGTACTGTTATTGGTATTGATTTAGGTACTACTTATTCATGTGTTGCTGTTATGAAGAATGGTAAGACTGAAATTTTAGCTAATGAGCAAGGTAACAGAATTACACCATCTTATGTCGCATTTACTGATGAAGAAAGATTAATTGGTGATGCCGCTAAGAACCAAATCGCTAGTAACCCACATAACACTATTTTCGATATCAAGAGATTGATTGGTTTGAAATTTAATGACAGATCTGTTCAAAGAGATATAAAACATTTACCATTCAAAGTCGTTGACAAGGATGGTAAACCAGTTGTGGAAGTAAGTGTCAAAGGAGAAGAAAAGACTTTTACTCCAGAGGAAATTTCTGGTATGATTTTAGGTAAGATGAAACAAATTGCTGAAGATTATTTAGGTAAGAAGGTTACTCATGCTGTCGTCACTGTTCCAGCGTATTTCAATGATGCTCAAAGACAGGCTACAAAGGATGCTGGTACCATTGCAGGTTTGAACGTACTAAGAATTGTCAATGAGCCAACTGCCGCTGCTATTGCTTACGGGTTAGATAAATCTGAAAAAGAACACCAAATCATTGTCTATGATTTAGGTGGTGGTACTTTCGATGTCTCTTTATTATCTATTGAAAATGGTGTCTTTGAAGTTCAAGCTACCTCAGGTGATACCCATCTAGGTGGTGAAGACTTTGATTACAAGATTGTTCGTCAATTGATCAAGACATTCAAGAAGAAGCATGGTGTTGATGTCTCTGATAATGCCAAGGCTTTAGCCAAGTTGAAGAGAGAAGCTGAAAAGGCCAAACGTGCCCTATCTAGTCAAATGTCTACTCGTATTGAAATTGACTCCTTCGTTGATGGTATTGATTTAAGTGAAACCTTAACCAGAGCTAAGTTCGAAGAATTAAATTTGGATCTATTCAAGAAAACTTTGAAACCAGTTGAAAAGGTTATGGCTGATTCTGGTTTAGATAAGAAGGATATTGATGACATCGTTTTAGTTGGTGGTTCTACCAGAATCCCAAAGGTTCAGCAATTATTGGAATCTTTCTTTGATGGCAAGAAGGCCTCCAAGGGTATCAATCCAGATGAAGCTGTTGCATATGGTGCTGCTGTTCAAGCCGGTGTTTTATCAGGTGAAGAAGGTGTCGAGGATATTGTTTTATTAGATGTCAATGCTTTAACTTTAGGTATTGAAACCACTGGTGGTGTCATGACTCCATTAATCAAGAGAAACACAGCTATCCCAACTAAGAAGTCCCAAATCTTTTCTACTGCCGTTGACAACCAAGCAACTGTCATGATCCAAGTTTATGAAGGTGAAAGAGCTATGTCCAAGGATAACAATATGTTAGGTAAGTTCGAGCTTACTGGTATTCCACCAGCTCCAAGAGGTGTTCCACAAATTGAAGTTACTTTTGCTCTTGATGCCAATGGTATCTTAACTGTTTCTGCTACCGATAAGGGTACCGGTAAGTCCGAATCTATTACTATCACCAACGATAAAGGTAGGTTAACTCAAGATGAAATTGACAGAATGGTTGAAGAAGCAGAAAAGTATGCTTCCGAAGATGCTGCTGTCAAGACCAAGATCGAATCCAGAAACAAGTTGGAGAATTATGCCCATTCTTTGAAAAACCAACTTGACGCCGAGTTAGGTGAAAAGTTAGAAGAAGAAGACAAGGAAACTTTATTGGATGCCGCTAACGACACTTTAGAATGGTTAGATGATAACTTTGATTCTGCTACTGCTGAGGACTTTGAAGAAAAGTTTGACGCTTTATCCAAGATCGCTTACCCTATCACTTCTAAGTTATACGGTGGTGCTGAAGGTGCCGATGGTGTTCAATACGATGAAGGAGAGGAAGACGATGACGAAGATTACTTCGAACACGACGAATTGTAAGGAGAAACTCTTACTTCCTACACAATAAAAAATATTCATAGTGATAAGAATATAGAAAGCATACTATGATATTTACATTTGCATGTTTAGATCATTTACGTGTTAGCACGACTTCTTACCTGGTTTGCTTTTTCTATTCTTTGAAAAATAATTGGCCGTAACCATTAATGATTGGCTTTACCTTATATATATACATAGTTTTAGATAATTTTATTAAAGAGTGTGGATCTTTTGACAGAAACTACGTGAAAGTTTGTCTAGGCGAGCCTAGTCTTTCAACTTATTGGCTTTTTACCTTTCTATACAAAGTCATTGAAAACGAGCCTTCATCTCTCTGTGAAATTTTTCAAGTAAATGAAAATAAATTTTTTTCTTGAGCAGCTCATCGCAGAATTTAATATATTTTAATATGGATACAGGCTCGATTAGTATACACATTTCAGCAACCTATAATACCATTAGGAGCTAAAAGAAGGATGGCAAAGAAGAATAAAGTCAACACAGCTCAACGTAAGGATTTACGTAAGAGAGAAGACGATTATTTAAAGGAACTAGAAACCAAAATTGATGAATATGATCTAAAAACAGCTAAGGCCAAACTATTTAAAGATTTACCAATTAGTGTTCCTACGTTGAAAGGTTTGAGTGAAGCTGCATTTTTGAAGTTGACAGACATTCAGAGAGAATCTATTCCATTATCCTTAAAGGGTAACGATGTTATGGGTGCTGCCAAGACTGGTTCTGGTAAAACTTTAGCATTTTTAATTCCTGTTCTTGAAAAGCTGTACCGTGAGAAATGGACGGAATTTGATGGTTTAGGAGCATTGATTATTTCACCAACAAGAGAATTAGCAATGCAAATTTATGAAGTTTTAACTAAGATTGGTAGCCATACTTCTTTATCTGCCGGTTTGGTCATCGGTGGTAAGGATGTAAAGTTTGAATTAGACAGAATATCCAAAATCAATATTCTTATTGGTACGCCAGGTAGAATTTTACAACATTTAGATCAAGCTGTTGGTTTACGCACTGATAATCTTCAGATGCTTGTTTTGGATGAAGCTGATAGATGTTTAGATATGGGTTTCAAGAAAACTTTGGACGCTATCATTGGCAATTTACCTCCATCGAGACAGACTTTATTATTTTCAGCCACTCAGTCAAATTCACTTTCTGATTTAGCTAGACTCTCACTGACTGATTATAAAAGAGTTGGTACCCTCGAAACAACAAATGATAAATCTTCAAATGAATCTGCAACTCCATCAACATTACAGCAATCATACGTTGTTACCGAACTTGCAGACAAGCTGGATATTCTTTTCAGTTTCATCAAGTCCCACCTTAAGACAAAAATGATCATTTTTCTATCCAGTTCGAAACAAGTTCACTTTGTTTATGAAACTTTCAGGAAAATGCAACCTGGTATATCGTTAATGCATTTGCATGGTCGACAAAAGCAAAAAGCAAGAACCGAGACTCTAGACAAGTTCAGTCGTGCTCAGCAAGTTTGTCTATTTGCTACTGACGTGGTGGCCAGAGGTATTGATTTCCCAGCTGTTGATTGGGTCCTACAGGTTGACTGTCCAGAAGATGTTGATACTTACATCCACAGAGTCGGTAGATGCGCTCGGTATGGTAAGAAAGGTAAGTCCTTGATTATGCTAACCCCCGATGAACAGGAAGGCTTTTTGAATAGACTGGCTTCCAGGAAAATTGAACCAGAGAATTTGACAATCAAACAAGCTAAGAAGAAATCTATTAAAGCCCAACTACAGTCCTTGTTATTCAAGGATCCAGAGCTAAAATATCTAGCTCAAAAGGCATTCATTTCATATATTAGATCCATCTATGTTCAAAAGGATAAAGATGTCTTTAAATTTGAATCACTTCCCACTGAAGAATTTGCAAGATCATTGGGTCTTCCAGGTGCGCCGAATATCAAAATTAGAGGTTTGAAATCCATTGAACGTGCCAAAGAGCTCAAAAATACATCAAGGCAATTACTATCTTTATCTAAGGCTAACGATGACGGTGAGTTTCAGAATAAGTCCAAAACTGTTCGAACAAAATACGATAAAATGTTTGAACGTAAAAATCAAACGGTTCTAAGTGAACATTATATGAATGTTACAGGTGCCCAAGGTGCCACAAATGAAGAAGATGATGAATTCATGACTGTCAAACGAAGAAATCATATATTGAACGAACAAGAATTACCAAATTTGATTGCCCCAACTTCTATTAGAGGTCAAAAGAGAGCTTTATCGAAAAAGGCTTCTTTATCCAGTAAGGGTAATGGTACAAAGCTTGTTTTTGATGATGACGGTCAGTCTCACCCAGTTTATGAATTACAAGGAGAAGAAGACTTCGAGAAAAACGGTGATGCCACGACTCAAAAGGAAGAGTTCTTAAGGAAGGAGATTGATTTCATGAATAACGCTGATACTGCTGATAAACAGCTTGCAAAGGAAAAGAAGCAAGAAAAGAAGAGGAAGAGAGCAGAAGCGATGAGAAGAGCAATGGAGGCTACTGACTCGGAATATTCAGATGAAGAAGAAACAATAGCATACGTAGGCACGGGTAATATAAGTGATGACATGGAAGATGCAGAGGAGCCTGAACACGACACTGAACCTCGTAATTTTAAAAGAAGAAAGAACAATGCACAAGTGTCAGATTCTGAGGATGAGCGCCATAGTGGCGTTACTGAATTGGAAGAGCCACAGACTTTGGAAGATTTGGAATCCTTGACTGCCAGGTTAATTCAAGGGTAGTGGTTGCCACTGTGCGTTTCTGACATGCACATGTAAAAGTATCATTGTATAATGTGTGGACCATGTTTCGATAGATATCATATAGGATTGCTTATGAGTAATATACAAGAAAGTCTATTCTAGTTATTTTATATGCGAGTATGTATGCTATTTGTACCTACAGGCAAAAAGAATTGCGATGATAATCTTCAAGCTGGTATAACTATGAAGTCAATGTCGAGCCTCTTTTCATTTGTGAAATTTTGAGGTCATTTTTAATGAATGCAGACCATGCAGTTTCTTGGACTCTGCCTAAGTTAGTTTCAAACCTCAAGAGATGTTTTGTATCCCACTTAAATACAAATAGATTTCTATCAATGCTACCCTCTTTGTTTGAGTCAAAAGTCGTTTTGAAAACTTGCCAGTGCTCTTTCCATAACTCCAAATCCCATGGCATGCCTTTTAATGTTAATACAAATGCCCATACAGATATATCCGTGTTGTTATCAGTCAGTCTCATATATGCCTCATTATAATCAATTGGTGAATCCAGAGGTGCGATAAGTAATTTTACAAACTGTGATATCAGTTTAATATTTGCTTCAACGTGCCTATCTAATCTCTTGTATGAAGTATTCTGGGCAGCAAAAGAGTCAGATGTTACATTTTCAAGCGTCGAGTGTAGAGTATCCTTCAATAATTCAATATCCAACATCAGTTGTTCACCAATGGTAACAACTTTCTTTGGTTTCAGCAGTCTTGGGTTATTGAGAGCAGCGAAAGGTGGTAAAGGTTGCAGTAGTCGTGTAATACAGTCAATATAGTTCGTCGAAACAAGATCAATGACATTGTCAAAGAAGTTCCACTTATAGACATCTCGACTCAAAAGGCACATGATAGTTTCCAAAGCAGATCTTGATGAAGTCCGAGAGTCCGTATTGGTTGCTGATGAAAAGTTCAAGGCATTCTTTAAAGTAACCATATATCGACTATTATCTTCAATCAAAACGTGATTCCAATCAGTGCTATCGAATTCCTTCCATACGAAGGTCAAGTCCAAGGGCATCACACGGTTTAGAAGTAGACTGTTACCCTTCGCCAATAGATCATCAAATATGTCTTTCGTTTTCGAAAAAGCTTCAGATATAGTTTGAGGAGAACTACTCAGCTGAGACAGCTTCTCCTCCAATTGGTCAATAGTGGTAGAACAATAATCGCAAGTATTAACTAAGAGAACAGTGTACCGTACTACTTCGTTTTTATCTTGAATTTCAATATTATCCGGTAGTAAAAGATTTTTTAGAACTCTTTTAGAATAATCATTCAGCCATTTAGCAAAGAATTTAGCCAAAGCCGTCAACATATTGTCATTGCTACCTTCTCCTAATAACTCCAAAGTTTGGCCCAACAAAGTTCTATAGGTTCTAAATAAATCTGCACTTGAAGGCACTACCAAGGTGTCCTGAGGATTTTCAGGTATTTTATTTTCACCCATATATGTTAACATTTTCTTTTCCATCATAGAATTTTGATGTGATACCCAAATAGACATATATGGTTCGAAACACGCACTTAGTTTCTCTTCCTTGCATTTGTTTGAAAAACGAACATCTATATATTTTTCAAAGTCTATTGTAACTTGGAGTGAGCCCATGAATAGATCAATTGATGCTGCTTTACTTTGAAATTCTCTCTGCAGTAGTATCTTCAGATCACTTCTCGTTAAATGGTAAAAACTGGATGTCAATTCGAGTGGCATATTCCATGATGGAGGGAAGTATTCGGAAAATTTTGAATTAAAGCTATTCAAAACCTTTTTGAAGAACATGTATCTACGTGAAAGATTTTCTAACGATCCTGCTTCATCGTCGACCTGAAAAATTTCTCGAAGTTCATATAAAAGTTTCTTCAAGCACCAATCCATAATTTGAGCCTTAATACCGGAATCTGATTCCAACAGTTCACATGCACCTTCTCTTAATTGCACTTTTAAGTCTGCGCCGCCTTTAATATCTCCATTCAAGAGCTTGCCATAAATTCGCTTGATTTTATTTAATACTTCGACTTGTAGTCTTGATATAGATGTGAGTAGTCTATTTATCTCACCAACTGATTTATAAGGAGAAAAAGTACTCTCTGAGAGTGAGGACATGATTTTGTATGGTGATACCATCTCCAAATATCGGTCATCTGAAGCTAGCTGTCTGCATTCTATATAACTATCCATTAATATCTTTAGGTTTTGAAAGATTGTTAAGGACTGAGTTAAGTTATGCTTTGCATTATCGAGATGTGAGATACCATGGGTAAGGTTTGTGATCGTAGAGTATATATTTGATGCAGATGATTGTGTTTCTTTGTAATCCTCGAAAACTTTATCAAGTACCCTATACAGATCATCCTTGCGTTCTTCTTTATCTTCGCTATTTTTGTGTTCTGCCTCAATAATTTCTGACTGAAGTTGTAGCTTAAAGAGGTTTGTTTGAGCAATCAATGCATCAATATCGTCTAATGTATCCTTTGCGGATAAAACGCTGTAAATATCTTCCAGAGGGTCATAGTCAAAATCTTCCAGTATCATTGGAATTACTAACGGAATTCAATTGATAACCTTGTATGAACAACCTTGTCTATAAGAGCAACAAAAATTCAGTTCTTGGTAATGTAGTAATGTTTTTCAGTCTTCATTTGATAAAAATGTATGTCAAAAAATGCTCTTGGGGAGGTTCGAACTCTCGACCTTCAGATTATGAGACTGACGCTCTTCCTACTGAGCTACAAAAGCAGTTTTCTTACGTTTTTTGTAAGATATGTGATTTACGTCAGTAATTGTACTTTTATCACGTGCTTATCATGTGTTTGTCACATGCGTGATGACAACATCTATTTGATTAATTTGAGTTGATGTTTAGTTTGAAATGAAAACTGGTAACTGCGTTAATTTAGTAGAAGGTCTTAATCATTAACATAATTACCCTTCTATCATTATAGAGAGTCTATCCTCTCGAGTTAATTCAAAATCAATTAGTCAAAGCTAATTATAACATAATCAAATCATACATCAATCTCCGTGACCTACTGGTCTGATGCCAACATAACACTCTAATACCTGCATGGCTTTACTAGGAGAAAATAGTAGAAATCGCTATAGCTTTCCACACAGCTTTGCACAACCGTTAAAATCAAAGTTGACCGAAACCATTGAGGTGTCTGTTCAAAACTTAATAATCATAACAATCCTAACATAAAATCAAAATCAAAATCAAAAGTCCTCACTCGGACCACACATGAATTACAAGCCTTATTTCAGTGTAAACATTAAATCAAAAGTCTTCTCTGAGACCAAATATGAATTGCAAGTTTTCATTTCAAGCTAAACATAAAATCAAATTAATCAAATAAGTGCTGTCATCAAACATGTGACAAAATAATAATTGCTGACGCGAATCACATATCTTGCTTTTTTGAACTAGATGTAATTGAATATCAAAAGTTTTAATGTTGAACACATTTTGCATAAGGACTGACAGAATTGAAATTATCTTGTCATTGTGAAAAGAGCATTTTGAAGATAAATTCACATTTCACTTTCTTGGTAAATTATGATTAAGTTAGTACAAGGTATTTGTGGGACGTAGTAATGTTCATATGAGATATAATCCATATTATATTCGGTTCTACTAATGTACCAGTTTTTTGTCTTTATTATACCTATATTAGATGGAGAGGTCGTGCAATTTAATTTATTACCCTTGTCCGTCTATTTAGAGATTATTGTATATTTTATACAAAGTTTCAGAGACGTTCATATCTATTACCCAATTAGTGACACTCAATTATGAGTAAGGGAACAGTTGAGGAATGTTGAGAACTACTGACGAGCCACATTTATTAGTAGTTTCTTCTAAACATGCTTTCAGACACCTTCATAATGATAATTGATCATTTATTTTACAAAGTATAAATCATCGAACAAAGTAACTCTATTCAAACGTCTTTCATTTTTCTGTTCCTTGAATATGTCGAGATCTACTTTATTTTTCATGGGAAGTTTTCAACGTCCTTTCAGTCACTGCTTCCTATTTAGAAAATGCGGTTTTATAGCTAATGTGATAAAGTCTGTCTTCACCATATGAAATATGATCTTACTATTTTTTGACAGACAACAATGATGACTTACGTTATTGTTATTTACCTGATATTAACGCCAATATATTTCCTATCTTCTCTGTCGATTTCCTGACACAAGTAGTATATCTAAATTTATAAAATGAACAGTATTTAATCCTTTGTAAATAAATCTGTGTGGCTACTTTATCTGTTATTATATAATTTCTAGCATTAGGCTAAGATTACATTGACTTCCCAGAGTGCGTGATGTGCTAGAATGCACTTCAATGTATACACGATGTATTACTAAATTTGAAATATCTACATTTGTGAAACAGAAAGAAGTGTCGACTCTCCTCGATAACCAGTTAATGTGCATAAAATTACTGCCAATTTCATTATCTCTTGCAGACCAGGGGCATAACATTCGGTTTTGCTGTTTTCCATACTTGATAAAGCATCACGTTTGAAGATCCCGATTAATAGCTTCCTAAACGTAAATAGCAACATTCTCACTTTGCAGATCACACTTTTGTTTTGATTTCCAGAACTTATCAAAACTGAACAAAGAAGTTGAAAAATGGGAGTGATAAGCTCAAACATGGATATGCCGTTATTTTGCTTGTCCAAAAACAATGCATTGTCTAAACTTATATTAACTTTCACGTATTCGGGATTCTGAATTGCCAGCTCATCAAATATTAAATTCATCCCTAAATCTGGGTCTGTTCTCAAAAAGGAACAATTTTCGATGATCTGAAATAGTTTATTCTGTACCAGTGTTTGTGCACCTACTCTTGTACCAGCTATTCTGATCAAGAAGAATACAGTCGCCTTGAATGCTGTTAATTCAAATAATAAATCATCGACATTAGTTTTTTCCTTTCCTGGGTTCAACAAAGAATCTGTTGTTTTCAAAGAACGTATTAAAACAAGTAATTGTCCACTCTTGGTTAAGCCCTCCAGAATAAAGTTCTCCTCGTTCAAATTACCTACTTGAATCAATGAGTCCAGCAGTAAAATACCGGTTATTCTTCCAGTTCCTTGACCGTATATGGCATCATTACAGATCATCTCAACAAACTGATCACTATTTATTCTAAGGTTTTGCACAATATCCTTTGCAAGATTTTTGTCCTCTAATACTCTCACCAGATATTGATTTGCCAAAATATAAAAGTCAGATCTCAATGAAAAAGATGATAAGGGAGACGTGATACCGTGGATACAGACCTTAAAAATGTCTGATAATCTGAAATCTAGTGTTTGATATTTGTCGATCTTCAAACGATCCTTCTCATATATTTCGTATAAAAAAACCGCTAATGAAACCAGTTCTTCCGAAAAGGCAATATCAAATTCAACATAGTCATTAATTTTGGGGATAATACTGCTAAAAACTTCCAAAATGAAGTTCGAGCGTGCCAAATATGAAAGTTTACCATCTGTAACAATGATTTGCACCAGTTGCACCCATGAATGCAGAATCGCTAATTGTAATTCTTCAGCCTTCTTATTGCTCAAAAAGTTGGTGATACATGTTTTAACAACAGTTATTTCTCTGTTAGCATCTTCATTATACTTTTCTTTCTTTTCATCAATTGGCGTGATCATGGAGCTTGAAGAAGGTTCATGGAGCCTTTTAACAAGTTGAATTAATTGATCTAATTGGCTGAAGTCAAATATGGTATCACTGCAGAGAGTATTCAAAGTAATCTTTTCCAAGTTAATTTGTAGATCACTAAAGATAGAAAGTTCTGTAGATAGATCCTTATTGATCGGAATATTCCCATAATTCAGTGTGTCTAAAAAGAAAAAAATTTTAGCAGAATAAAGAGTGTTGGAAATCAAACTATCAACATAAGCTAAAACTTGTGATTCTGTCTCAATATACGATATTTTGTGGATAAATAAACTCAGGTATTGAATCAGCTGGTGTCTGTAGGAGAAAAAAGAAAGCAGAGCACCTATTGATTTGTTTTGGATAAATTCTAAGTTCTTTTTGGGGGATGAACAATCAAAGACACGTCCTTCCCATAAGGTGAACTTGTTGACTTGGGGATCTAATTTCATTATTTGTTGGAAAAGTTGTATTTCTGTTAGATGACTAAATACTAGATTGGTTGTCAAGGAATTGCGAACTAATTTCAAAATAATTTCCATTGAGAGTGTCACCAATTTCATCGGAGCATAATCAACACTGTCACGACTTATAGAAGCTAAGGAACTAACCAACAATGATGTAATGGAATTCAATAGTGATGTGCTAGAGCTAATAAAAGTTTGTAAATTAGGACCAGTAGAAATTATATCTGAAACTTGAAAACCTAGAAGTAAGTGACTGACAGTTGGTGATATGTCAGAGTATGACAAATTGGAGCTGATGAAATCAAGGATACTCAGTTTCAAATCTAGATTCTCTTCGCAATCAATGGATGAGTCTATTTGGGAAATTAACGCATCTTTAATTCTAGATGATTCATCCACAGAATCTAGTATGGTCAAAAGTTTGTTGTTCAATGAGTAATCAGATGGGTTCTCATTTCTAAGAGAAGCTAGTTTCTTCAAAACTGCTAATGATTGTAAAGCTAGAGAATATTTCTCTACACCCAAGTATAAGCCTAAGTGGGGAACAATGGTAACATTGAAAAAGATTGCGTCGTAGAATGAACGCAAACCATGCAGACCAAAATCTTTTGGAATGAAGAAAGTGTCTTTGTGGTACTTTTTTACCATCGGAACAAATTCCTCTATGTAAGTCTCTTGATGTTCTAAAGTGCTATTGATAATTCTAACAGAAGACTCAATTATACTCATTTGTTGTTCGCCGCCTTCTAAATCAATGGATAAATGGTCAATGCCAATTGAGACCAAACTGAATATACTCTTGAAGATTCTCTCGTCAAAGAGAAAGTTGAAAACGGCCGTTGCAGGAGACTCTTGCACGTAAGCAGCAAAATCGCTTGTCACTACTAGTCTGTCCAAGTCAGCACTTGCTATGATGGAGTTCAAAATAATGCTGTAGTCGAACGAGTTCAATGCTGCTTCCATGCTCTGTAATATTGGTAATTGAATAGCTCTTCTGTTAAATTGATTATTCAGTTGAGTGGATGGAATTAACACATCATTTAATATATAATCGAAGTATGGGAAAATACCGACCTTCCTATACCCTTGGCCCAGCTTAATTGGGAATGGAAGTGTGCCAATAAGGTTTTCCTTTTCTGTGACTTCGCACTTTAGTAAATTATTGAACAAATGCAAAAAGCCAAGCACCTCTGTAAAGTTAGTTAATAAAGAACTGAATGCATTTTTGTAGGATTCATTCGAATTATTCAAAGGATAGGTTTTGAATATCATGGAATCTAATGAATACCAAAACTTTGATTTCAGCATGCTTGATCTTGGAACAAGGTGACTCAACGTTTTGAAACCTGCTCCGACTAATGGAGTGTCCAGCTTGATGAACTCAAAAATAATATCCGTAAATAATCTAGACAAAGACTGCTTGACTTCTTCATCAACATTATAGGAAACGGAACTTAGTAGAGTTAATAATGATGATATGAAGATTATTGTTTCTTCGTTTAAACCTTCTTCTAAGGCTACCTCTGTTCCATTGACTTCAGCTGATTCTTGAAGTTGTTTCTGTTGAATAGCAATGTTTAGGTTATTGATCTTGAGAATATAGTCGCTGATGCATTGTGCAATCGTAGTCCATGAAAGGACAGCATTTTCACCAAAGTAATTGAAAGCATATAAAGCATTATCTGATCCATATGATAAACTTGAGACCATAAGGTAAAAGCATGATCTCATCAAACTGTCACTACACTTAGCAGACCATTCAATAAATCCATACGCGGTAGATTCCTTGTCTTCCCAAAATTTGTTTGACAGACTTGGTCTGGAGGCATAAAAATAATATATTGTTAGGAAAAATCTCTCTAAATCAGCCTTGACTGAAATATCGTCCAAATTTAAATCTTCACCAGACAGCAGTGAATCTTCTTCAGCGTCTTTGATTTTGGTTAAAAGAAAGGCACAATCAGCAATGATAATTTGTAATGCGGAATCAAATGTAGAACAAAAAAAATCGCTAGCAGTTTCAGATAACCCTATACTCTGAAATTGAAATTTGTTTTTAATATGGAAATCTTTTTTTCCTAATGATATATCATTCCCTCCAACATTGGAAGTTAGTATCATACTGGTGTTTACAGCACTATTATTGGCGGAGTTTGTATAAGTAGTTTCATCATCTATCAATTGTTTTGGAATTAGTCTTGGAATATGTCTTTCTAACAGAGATCTAACATCGTAAAATAAATCCATGCCTTTATCCCTTCCTACAATGGAAGTATCTGCTGCAATGATCAACAGTTGTTCTATAGCACCAAGTTCAACTGCAGATGTCATCGGAACATCAATATCATTTCTGAAATCCATTTTATTGGCTCTTGTTTGGGGATCAGCTTTACACCATGATATAAAAAATGCTAAGAAGACAAAGATAACAACAACCTTGACTGGTTTTGTGTATATGGATTCATTTTTCAAATCCTTCAAAAATTGTGTATGCAAGCCCTTGACATCTAAATCTGGGAAGTTTTCCAAGTTTCTAAAAGCATGAAAAAGTGCAGGCAAATAATATATTATGAAGTAATCATTTGAATCCATCTCTACTATGTGGTTGATGATTTTCAGTATGTAGTCTTTTTGAAGTAAAGCTCCCTTTTCCATTAAACCATAAAGTAATTGACTTAGTGTGTCATATTCTTTTAGTAAGAAATCACGCTTAAATTTAGCATTTTGTTGAAATAATACATCGTAGGAGTCCAAAATTTGAGCTTTGTTAACAGACTGTTTTATATCAGAGAGCTGTGTATGAATTGAAGAAAATGCAGCCAAGACATTGAAAGTAAGGATATTATCTGACATCAATTCTTTATAAATATCATCGTCTTTGTCAACACAATTGACAATATAATTTACAATTTGAAGAATAAATTGTCTTCTTAGAAAATATTGTACTTTACCGTTTCTGAGCAAAGAAACATCGTTATTATTTGAGCTTTCGAGAGATTTGATATCTAAAGATTTGGACAACATCAACTCACACACAGCAATCTCATCTAAGTTCAATTCATCTGATAATTTGATGGCAGCAAAAATGAAGTCCTTATTAAATTTGTATGTGTTTGCATCACCTATAGTCACCTCTCCTTTCTCTAACTTGGATCGACTGGTAGTGCTTTTAAGCTTTCCATCGTTAAGATTCAATTTTTGTAAATCTGGTATCAAAGAATGAAAGAGGGCAACATCAAAATTACCACTCTCAATCGAATAGTATAATGATTCAAATGGTTGCGCAGTCCAATTCATCATTGTTTGAGATTGATTAGGATGAATTTGTTTGCTCGTTATTAGCTTTGTTAACTTTTTGAGTAATTTGTGTATACTAACAATTTAGTTAAATAAGTAATTCTCTACTATTCGATTAACAACATTGAGAATATCTGCTATAGTAGAAGTCTGATATTTTTCTGAAAAAGTATAAAAATTTAGAAGTAGAAGAATATTTTTACCCGGCATTTAACAGAAACCAGATAGAGGTGGAAAAATTGATGGTCCATTCCATTTCCATTTTGCCCGTTTGTTTACCTTTTTTAACATGCACGTGACTAAAGTTAGGGCTTGGAAGTTTTTCAATTGCAGTAAACCAAGTATAGATAAATGCGTGCACAGAGTACATGCTCCTTAATACTAACTATACCTTAAACTGTTACATATCTAGATAATCATACTATACAGTGGATTTTTGAAGGTTTCTAGTGTATTCCATGGCTTGGAGTACACCAGCTTTACTAATGTTTACCCTTGTAAAGTCAATTTTGAGACCAAAAGATTTCAAAATACTTAAAGCGGCAAACGTCTCATCTGAAAGACCAGACCTTCTCTCGTCTGCAATTCTACTTGCTATACTAAACATCCTCTCTACATGGATGGAAGTGGCAGGTATATTTTTCAGCGTATTGTTAACAAAAGAAAGTATTGGAAATTTTTCACCAAATAAAGACCAGAAAATAGTATCAGCGTCAAATACCGTTTTGCACATGTTTTCAAAGCTAGCCAAACCTTTAGCCGCTATTTTTGCTCTGTTTTCTTTGAGACATAAGTTTAGTTGCTTTTTAGCCTCTATGCAAAAATCTCTCAGTTCCTTTGTGACTAAGCAAAACAGCTCCTGGCGTATAGAATTACAGTCAAAGACAGCGTCAAAAAAGGTGTGCGACTTGCTTTCAAACGAATTCTCATAACTGAGTGAATCACGAACACACGAGTCATGAAAACTGCTGTTGGCTTCATCCTCTGGGTCACTCTCCGAACATTCACCAACGTCAAATGAAATATTTGATACAGGAAGTAGTAACTCTACCATTAACTCAGTAATATTGGATATGTCAAATTCCCTCCTAGAGCCACCTTGCCCACTTCCAGGATACTTCTCTGTCCACACTGGATGTTCTGTAAAACTAACTGTTAGAAATGATGACATCAGACAGATATCAGAATGTTTGTATTTCTCCTCATATTTATCCATCTTCTGCATGAACCGAATGATGTATTCCAAGTGGGACAAGTTGTCAAAACTTTTTGACAAATGTTTCACGCTCATATCATTCATCAAACTTTTATAGCGAATGAGTAAAGGAAGAGCATATTTTACCGAACACCTGTCACTCAATATTGTTCTATAAAGCGCCATGAATGGATTTAACAGTGACAAAATATCTGCAGCAACTTTAAAATCCTCGCTTGTGAATTTTGTTTCAAAATCAGTCAATTCACCCAAGATAAGTATCACTTGCTCTAGCCAAATCAGCCTTTTGAGAGATTGAATAGCAGAAACCCAGCGGGTAGGGCAGAAGGATTTCAGTCTAAGTCCTTCGCCCCTGAAAGTTTTGTCAAAAGAGCTGCAAACATCGTCATATAAATTCTTCTTGTGCATGCTCATCTTAACCTCTGCAGCCAACCTGTTAATTTTCTTCAAAAGCTGATGACCTAAGATCAGTTTAACAAATTCCTTTTCCAGCTCTTGGCCTTTCAAATATTTCACAAATGGATCTTCGATCAATAAGCCAGTTTTAGAGCCATTAGGATCTATTTGACATTCGAGAGCTGCCTTCTCAAGCTCCTTGGATTCACGATAAGCCTTGTATTCAGCTATTTCCTCTCTGGTCACATAATCGTCATCATCTGAATCACTGCACATGAGGTGCTATCATCAAATTGGTCTGTTTTCATACCCTCCTTTTCATTTGAGCTGAATAAACAAGAATTCATAAGATTAGTACTATGAAGAAGACAAGGGACATGTCCTAAGTATTGCCTTTTAGATATTTCATTAATACTCAAATCTTTAGCAAGTTTAACCATATTAGCAGCATTATCGGACACCAAACCAAGTGTTAAATTTTCTAAACCAGGATACTCTTCGCAGAGTTCTTCTACTTGACTCAACATGGTGGCAGCAGTATGAGACTTGCATCTAGGGATGTCTATCAAAAAAGGACACAGTTTTTGCGCTTTTTTATCATAGATTGTAATCATCATCCCCAAATAACTATTCATTTGGTAGTTAGACCAATGATCCAGTATTAAGGTTGGAAATATAACAGAATCTAACGCTTTGATCCTGTCCTCAATGTCAGCTTTATGGGTTTTTTTGGAGGTAAAGGACTGCTCGTTCAAAATGTTGTTTGAGATCGCAAGCTCAGATTGCCAAAAGTGTCGAACATCGGCAGCTTTTTCTAATATAGCATGTGATAAGTTTGTCCTATTCAGTTTCTTACGGTCGCTCTTATGACAAGGTGACGAATTAGTGGTCATGTTAAACATGCCATGGGTATCATTTCTATCAACCCATGAGATGGGTAAATCATTACTGCAAGTGTAGCCTACAGCAACTTCAAGTCTAGTTGGTTTATATGGAGTAATTGCAACATTTTTTTCAGCAGTTTTTCTTCTAGCGGCTAGTTTGTTCAAGTGGATGAACTAGAGCTTTCCCCATTGAAACTTGCGGGAGGATTCGAGCATTCAGCTTTCAAGTGTCTCTTAAGAGGTGCCGGTTTATAATCCGCAATAACTTTATTATAGATTATAGTTTCATGGCACAAATTGCATCTGTACAAGTTGTCATCCTTGGTAGATTGGAGAAAGTAAGTGAATACTGCCATAGCACTCTTAGTCTTGACTGGTTGCCAGTCCATAGAATCCTCGGTTTGACATACATCTGTTGTAGTTGTTGATGCCAGTTTCCTTTTTTTCGATTCTTCTGATGAGTAGGATACGGTAGCTATGTTTCTGGTTGAATTTACAGTAAAAGTCATTTCTAATGAATGATGTTCGGTGTGTATGGGTAGGTTACTTGTTGTTATTTGTAAGGCAATTGTAATATTATTATCTAGTTCGATCTGTGGATTCTAGGATTTATTCAAGTATTACTTAATTTTATTCGAGCTTAGATAAATTTATATGATTAGAACTCATTCAATAGTTTTCCATAAAACATCCTGCCTTATATATTATATTATTCCGGAGTTAAACTGTTGTTCGACCTCCTATCCTTGGCGTCTCTACATCAAAACCGTGACTCTAACTGCATTCGACCAACCAACGTTCTTATAATTGCTGGTTCCATGCCTCTTTGTCTTATTACAGCAATATTATTTCTTTATTCGACACTGAGACGCAAATTGCATTGAAGCAAAGCAAAGTTAGGGCTTCCAAATCAGTCACGTGCAGGTTAAAAATGTCAACAAACGGGCAAAATGGAAATGGAATGGACCATCAAAATTTCCACCTCTAAAACCAGAAATAAAAACAAAGAGATGCACTCAACCTGGGGGTCGAACCCAGAATCTTCTGATTAGAAGTCAGACGCGTTGCCATTACGCCAGTCAAGCAGCTTTTTGCGTTTTTTGTGAAATATGGTACCTAAATCTAAAGTGTCAGTAAATAATAATTCGTAAAGTTCTATTTAATAATATAAAACCTATTTATATCTTTCGATGTCTAACGATGACTGACTATGTCTGACCATCTTTCACTATCTATCTGTCTGTCCAAGTCTCTCCGTCTCCAAAATATATATAAAATCCGTAAATGGAAATAGACAGATAAAATGGAATAAGTTGTCTAACTTCTCCATCTTATATACATAAAATAAATGGAAAAGAAACTGGTTGCTTCGAATCGAGATGAAACGAGCAAGCACAATAGTTTGTAGTAACAACTACAGATACCTTCGTAGAACGGTATTAACAAAAAATAATCAACGGAAGATCTTTGTAAGATTTTCATTCTTGACAAAGATTCCGAATTTAGTTTATCCGATTATACTGTATTCTAAATCATTCTTAGAATCGTTCGTAGCCTTCACTCTAAGTGATACTGCGTACATTGACTCAACTGAGTACTACGTTAATTCTTTAGAAGGTCTTAATCATTATCATAATTACTTCTATCATCATAGAGAGTCTATCCTCTCGAGTTAATTCAAAATCAATTAGTCAAAGCTAATTATAACATAATAACATCGTTCATCATTCTCCATGACCGTCTGGTCTGATGACAACAAAACACTCCAATACCTGTGTGGCTTTACTAGGGGAAACTAGTAGGAAACGCTATAGCTTTCCACACAGCTTATGCACAACAATTCAAACTAAAGTTGGCCGGAACGTAGACGTGTCTGTTCACAACTTAATAATCATAACAATCATGACATAAATTAAAAGCCTTATTTCAGACTACACATGAATTAAAGTTCAAACTAAACATTAATCAAAAGTCTTCTCTGAGACATTTACGATTTATAAGTTTTCATTTCAAACTATACGTACAATCAAAAGTCTTCTCTGAGACATTTACGATTTATAAGTTTTCATTTCAAACTATACGTACAATCAAAAGTCTTCTCTGAGACATTTACGATTTATAAGTTTTCATTTCAAACTAGACGTACGATCAAAAGTCTTCTCTGAGACATTTACGATTTATAAGTTTTCATTTCAAACTATACGTACGATCAAAAGTCTTCTCTGAGACATTTACGATTTATAAGTTTTCATTTCAAACTATACGTACAATCAAAAGTCTTCTCTGAGGCATTTACGATTTATAAGTTTTCATTTCAAACTATACGTACAATCAAATTAATCAAATAAAAGCTGTCATCAAACATGTGACAAAATAATTGCTGACGCAAATCACATATCTTACATTTTTTGTAAAAAAATAAGCCAGAGTCAGTTATCATTATCACGTAATTACAAATGTGTATCACCAATGACGGCTCATCGCAATGAACTTTCATGTTGAGTTTCATATATAAAAGGACAGGCCTTTTGTATGTCTCCTCGACTTTGTATATTATTTAGATACTTCTTATATATGTTTAGTTTAAGAAGAACCACAGTTTATTGTGTTAATTGAAGAACGGTTAATCATTTCATGAACCTTAGGATTGACCTAAGTCAGAATTGGAGGCTGTTCCATTTACTATGTTGTTGATTGGTGTCATTTGTTAGAATAAGAATTATAATAAAAAGTATTTATATTTGATCTGTAGATTTTATATAAAATACAAAGTAAAAACTAAATGGGAACACACAGAAATAAAAAATTAAATTTGTCAAATTCCATCATCTTATATATTTGAGATGAGTGGAAAAAATATTTTTCATCTCGATAAAAATCGCTCGGTCGATCATATGACTTTGTTGATATCATGTATGGACATTCTGTGTACAACAAAGAAGCTGTACTAATTTTAGTTATCACATACTTATAAAATCGATTGTGAAGTGTTGTCACATTACAATATCATTTCCGTCAAGGATACTATATCACACTTCTTGTAATATTGCCTAGGCTCGATCTGTGTATTCTAGGGCTAATTCAAGTATTACTTAGTCTTAGTCTAGCCCAGATAAATCTATATAATGAGAACTATTATCGATAGTTCTCCATAAGATTCTTGTCTTATATATTATATGGTTCCGATGTCAAGTTGTTGTTCGACCTTACCCTATGTCCGACCTCCAACGTTTAAACTTGACTCTAACAGCATTCAAACCTACAAATGTTCCTCTAATTACTAATTTCATTTTCGTAGTTATCTTATTACACTTTTTGTTCCAAATGAGTAGTTTTGATAAAAATTGAATTGTTTGGGGATGATAACATAGTGGTTAAATTTCAAAGTAATTGTAGAGGTAAGTCTTTCTAATTAATTAGTTAAAAAGGATTCCGGTTTCCTAAAAATTACATAAGATAAATATAAACTCAATTTTTACCAGTTCTAATCATCTAGATTATAGGTCTACTTATATCACAGCTTCATTCGTTTGATATGTTGGAAAACGTCATAAAAGGTATCACATAAGATTAATTTGTGTTATTTTAGATTCTTCAATATATCCAATTTTGACACACCTTTCGGGTTTATGTAAACCACATATAACAAACTTGATTTCCTAGAATAAACTGTAATACAATAGTACCTTCTGATTTCATTTACAGTTTCAGCACTTTTCGGGGTGCTTCAATTCATGGATCGATTTGTATTGTTTTCAGGCCTAGATTCACAGAATTTCAAATTAGTTTTGATAAGGTGATAAAAAAAGACTCTTTGAACTCTTCAGCGAATATCTATGGTTAAGAGCACCTTTGTGGCAGGCAGTCCTTAAGCCACCATTATGGTCAAATTCTAGTAGACCTTATCACTCTTACAGTCATACAGTTTCTCAAGATTTAACAAACATTTACAAAAAGACCATTTTACTAAAAGTAAAAATAAGTATGTCATTGACAGTTAAGATAGTTTTTGAAGTAAAGGAGTTTCGGTTAATTGACTAGAATTCTGCTCTTTCAAATATCTGTAACAATAATGCTCAGAAAAATTGCATTCTCTATCTAATTATCTTAATATATTAATTATTGATTAATATAAATTTTCATTAGATGTTCGATCACCTTATTAAATATATATGTATTAATAAAAATTATAAGTATTCAGATAAGTAATATGATGTAATTGGTTACCATTTTAGGGTCATGACCTACTTATATACGTTTAAATCGTATTATGGTTTTATGTGACACATTTTTTTTTTATGTCATACAATCATCTTATAAACTTCAACCTCACATACACAAAACTTTTGTTAATATAATGAGTGGCAAATGAATGAAATGAGCAAAAGGACAAAAGGACAAGAATAAAAGCCTCTCATGGATGTTGTTCCTATAGTCAAAAATCATTACAAAGTTCAATTGAAAGCATACTCGGTCGACTAGTTGATACTGACGTCGCTATTCCTTCTTAAGGTAGGTTATATGCACTTCAGCACGTGACATGCTTATTTTGATTCTTGAAGTTTGCGATTTGAAAAAAATTTCAGAGTGCACAATATAATAATCACTCAACAACATCATCATCAGTAATACCTTCAGTATTGTGTCATAATTAATGAATAGATATACTTTACATCTACTTGTATTTGTATACTACACAATATGGCTAACATTACCTATTTTTGACTTTGAAGGGAAAAGCATCATATTTCCAATTCCAAGCATTTATGCAATATACTTACCAATTGTCCTTTTACTTATTGGATTTACCATTGTTGGCACATTTTTAGGTGTTTTAATATTAAGAGGCAATGAAATTGAAACTAAAGAGTAGTTTAATGACTGCTATAATATGAAAAGACAAGAAAGTGGGTCTTTATGAATAATTACTTAATAAAGCTTCAATAGATCTCTTTTAGTTTATATCGGCATTGTGTAAGTGCTGAGAATATGGTCAATTATTTGAATTTCGGTATGCTTCATAGAATATGTAATCTTGAGTTGTTAAAGCACTGTACTATATGGCAACAAAAAACTGTTACATGCCCTATCCTAAAAACTTGATCCAAGACCCTATACGGCGCGAATCATATTTACCTATGGATATGACGAGATTCTCGTAATTGTGAATTTATTTACTAAACTCACTTATTTGATACCGGCCAAGGAAACAGGTACAACGAAAACAACGTTTCACCGGGTTGTCTCTGTTCGAAATCAACCTGGGATACTGATAGTGTCCCTTTCTATTTCGTCCCCTTTATTTAATTAGATAAGCACAATAGTAATTTATAGAAAACTCAGGTATTTTTAAATTATAAAATAAATTATGCAACTGCAAAATGAATCAAAGAATAGAAACAAAGTGAATTATAATATTCAAAAAGTGAATCCAAATCTTTCTCTTTATAATCAAATATAGTTTTGAATTTACTTTCTTCTGAAAGAAGTACCTTCGGATAACTTGGCCTTACCACCGGTAGGGGTACATAGGACTGTAGCACAAGATTCACATGTAACAGCAGTTTGAGCATGAGAGAAAACAGTGGTGATGTTTAAACAACCTGGGCACTTAACGTCTAAGAAGTAAGATCTTGGACCTTGAACTAAGGTCTTCAACTTGTGCTTTCTAGCTTCAGAAGCAGCAGTTGGGTGCAATAAATCTTGGACTAAAACCTGTAAAAAGATATTCAACGTTAAAGAACATTAAAAGCTGTCTGTTAGTAAAAAATAATTGTGCATGTGGCGTTGCCGTTGGATATTAATGAACTGTATTCCTTTTATGATAAGTTTTGCTTGGTTAATTTACTGGACGTATTCAATGTGTGCATATGTATTCAAATATTGGGCTCTTAAGTCAATTTTCTAGTTCTTGCATGCTTTCTTTGCATTTAATCATATTAGCACCCAATCTTTTTTCAATATATTCTGGAATGTTGCTCTAGCTACTATGATTTGGTGCTAGACAAGCTAACTCTCTCACAGTTCAACCCAATTTCAACAATATTATGTATAATAGGCATACCATTTTATCTATGTGCAATTAACGATTACTTTCGAACGAATCTCTTTTCAGCTATACATAGCATAATTAACGATAAACCATATTAACTAATTCACAGCTGATGATATTAACATTGAAATTTTTGGGAAGTGATTTAGCATCAAGCCTTTGTGCGGATATCTGTCTCGAAAATCGGTTTGCCACGGATCTTTCTGTGGTTTGAGAATCCTGCAATCTTGAAATTTTCTTGCTGTCAAGGTAAGTTTTTTGAATTCGGCTGGTATGTTGCGCCCATTTTGATTTCCTGGATTGAAATTTTCAGGAAGAATTATTTTTGATTTTATTTTAAGAAATGGAAAGTCTATTATAATCTATAAATTTCAGTGTGTGGGTGTGTGCAGTCATATGAATGGGAAGGGCCAAAATATTAGATGAATGTATGATCTTATAAGATATAAGGTTTAATTGGACTGTATACATATATTATATGTGATTAATATACTTGTGAAGTACAGTCCAGATGCTGATGCTGATGCCAATGAATCTATGGTCTTACTATATGTGGCAGAGTCTACGTCTAATTAACAAATGACACAACAACTCTCCTTTTTTATCTTTTGTGGTATTTTTGAAGATAAATTTGCTTCTTCGGTGATATGTTGTTGCTTATCATTTATTGACAATGAGACTGATGAGACTGATCTTTTTTTATTCAACGGAGTTGTTTTAGTTTGAAATTTCTCAGAAGGGACTGAATAGTCCTGTGAACTGACTGTGGTTCTTTCATGCTTTGAATTTATTTTAGAATGAGCAGATAAGTTAGAGAGGGAGGAGTTTTCATTCTTAGTTATTCGATCATTTGGTTTTGAATCTTCTGGGATTGTTTCAGGCGTAGTTCTACCACTCTCTGATAGGTTCTTACCTGATCCATCAATCCTCAATCTCTCTAAGTACTTATATTCTTTAATTCTGAATATTGTCTTCAAGAACAATTTCCTAACGTTTATATTATGCTTGGCAGAGACTTCAAAAAAATCAGTATTATAATTCAATTCAAAGGCTTGTAATAGTTCTTCGATTTCGTTCAATTGAATTATTCTTTCAGTAATTAAATCTGACTTGGTAGAAACTATGAAAATTGGTACTTTATCATCAATTCCTCTAGCTTGTTCAATTCTTCGCAAATAAACTCTTAAATTATAAAAGGAATCTGGATTTGTCGGATCAAAACAGAGTATGAATGCATCTGATTGAAGTATTTGTTCATCCTTAAACTTAGAAAAATCAGAAAATTCGAAGGATTTGGAATCTAATAGTTGTACATCTATATTTGTACATCTTTTTATTGATGTATCATTTTTATTATTCGTCAAATAAGTGCGTGCCATCTCCTCGTTACCCTCCCCCCGAGTTTCCTTTAAGACATTAACTGCAGTGGCCAAGTTGATTTGTTTATGATATATGTCTTCCAGGTATGTACCTTCTTCAATATCTTGATATGAATCATGAATACATCTAATAATGAGTGAAGTTTTACCGGATTGATTATCCCCCATCACCATAATGTGAGCGGTGACCAGATCAAGACGTCTAGGGATAGGCTCGGGACTTGAATCATAAATTAACATTGATGACATAAACATAAAGGTTTCAGTACAGATCTGTCAGCATTGAACTCTTGATTGATGACCTAACCTCCAAGTAAAGGTTATTAGATACTTATATAGTACCTAATGACAGCTAACATCAAAAAAAAAGTATCACCCTCTAGGATAGACTTTTCATTTAGAAGGTAACCAAAAAAATGTAGTTGGAAAAGAAATCTGATCTAGAAGACAGGCAACAATCAAGATTTGCACAGACGCACTCGTGGAGAACTCAGATGACAGTATATTGGCGGAGGCAATGACGTGCAGTGCGGGGAAAAAAACCCCAATATTGCCTGTTAACAAAGGGTAGACATATAGCGTGGGGTATTTGGCAGTAAATTTAAGTGAGGACTTTTAATGGGCCATTGCGTCTTGAAACACTTTACAAAATGCGTTATAGTAATTGTCAACCCCACCCTCTTTTTTTGAAAACAATATATTGACAGCTGTTGTAGATAATATTAAGCGGGGAACCTTCAATGCACCAAAAACCACTTATTCAATGGTGGGAACTTTAGCTGCAATTGGTAACAGATGATAACTCACATTCAAATCTTGTGACATCTATTTCCCCTTTGGGTAATAGACGTGTTTCCCCATATAAATTGCTCTGCTGGTATAGGTAACTATGTAACCCCATTGGTTTATTTTTTTAGTTGCCGTGCTTACTTTGAAAATCCGATAATTGACGTCTGTATACTTTGTATATCAAATTCTGAGGGTCTCTATATGCTACCTCCGATTTTTTCTATTCATATCTCATTAGCATATTTAGTTGGTGCGTTCAACTACCCTAGCAGTTCTACAGTTTTTTGACCTTTCTATTTTTTTTCTAGACACAATAATAATTAGATTCTATAACTTACATTACTTGAAATGAACTTGCTGTCGTTTTGCACCCTTTCCACTGGAGCTTCACATTCTTGTGGGGTCATATCTTCATCAAGTGGATACCTTCAGATTATGTCCTCAAACCCCTACCTATTATTTTTCAAATACTTAACTAAATATTAGAGCCTAAGAAACTCAATAAATGCCTTTGTTCAGTGAAGAACAAGATCTTGAAGAATCAGAAAAAGACAGTAAACAATGGTCTCTTTCACTATGGATTTTAGGAAAGAATTCATAGTGGAGTGCCATATATACTCAAGAAAACAGATTATGTTTGACCAAAGTTAATTTTGATGCCTTGGAACCTTCAAATAAAGTATTTAAAGAATTGCCTACAATAAATGAACGCTATAATAATTATAAGGACTTGAGACCATTCCTTGTATTGGTGCAATGTATATATTAGTAAGTCTATCTTAATTGTTTACGGGAAGTTGCTCAGGTAAGTTATCATCTTGAAATATTCTGCAGCACTTTATTTTTGGCATGCCAAAAAACAAAATTAATAATCAATATATCTTTATTATTTGTTAGCGGTCCTTTGTTACTAGCTCTCCACCTTTGGTTTCAAGGTAGCCTGCAACTTAAAGGTTCAAGAGACCTACTATTATCCTCCTCAACATGACATTCCATGCCTTTTCATCCTACAAACTCTACAAGTCCGTGTATAAACCGCATACGAAACAAAGGCGTGCTAGCTGATAAATTAGCAATATGTTTGTAGAAAGAAACCTCCCCCCGTCAACTACCATGGATAACGTCTGAATTAGCAATCACCCACACACCCCCAACACATTTGTGTCACAAAATATGTATAACTTCAAAAAGATGTTCTCTCCATCTTATGCCTTTTCTGCTATATCCTTATGGTCTAAATATACCAACTTTACTACCATAGATATATCTAGTCTACTTATTCATCAATCAAAAAGCTAACTATTATTTCCTTTTTATTCGCTAATGTCATTTGATTATGGTTTTTCTTCTTCAGTAGATTTCAAGATCCACTTCCAAAATCTATTTGTTGAAATTCCGAAACTTACCACATCGGAGTTTGCACTGCCCTCTGCTACAACTTTAGTGGAACCTGAGGTTTTGACCATTACCTCACCTTGTAAATTATTGGAACAGCAGTTCTCAAAGAAGAGTTCTGTGGCACAGAAAGAGACCAGGACTAAACGCTCAGAATTGATTATCCCTAAGCGTCATAAATCAATACTAAAGACCAGCAATACTCCCAAAAAGGAGAAGACACAAAATTTGAGGTTTCAGGATGATATCGAAGTAATACATTATATCACAGAAAGCACAAAACCCTTCAAACCAGTGAGGGGTTCTGGAACTACATCCAAATCAATTCATTGGAATTGGCCTGAGATTCCAAAAAACTTTGAGTGGATCAATGCAAATATTAAAATTTTCAATGAAACTTGCAATGACTTAATGACATTGTTGAATCAAGAATTGGAAGATATCTATTTCTACAGCGGAACTCCCGATAAGGAGAAAGAGCTATTGGAAAACTACAACCTTCTTCATTTAGAGGCATTGAAGATGGTTTCTCGAAAGAGGCGGCTATTAATCAAACCCGAGTTGAACAAACATGTCGAGAACATGGGTTGGATCAAACTTGAGGAAGCATATGTGGTTGCAGGGGAAGAAACGCTTGATCCAAACACTTTTGGCTTGATGGACCAAGATCCAACTGAGGAGGACAACTTGTGTGGTGGTAAGGTAAGGGAGATTCAAGGTACAGATAGAAAGCCGGCAGATTCAATTAGTGCTATTGATGACTCTGAAAATATTTCAGTCAAACATGACAACGAGATGGAGAGTAATCCTTCGAAATTCCTTGAAAAATATTGCTGTCAGGCAACCCAAACGGACACTTATATGCAAAATGCCACAAAGGCAAAATTGATGGAGAATAATTGGAGCAATCATAAAGATAGCACAATATTTATTGTTGCGATAGAGAGTTCAAATTCAAATAATCGTGAGAGAAACCTCCAAAGGCATCATCATTTTAGGAGATATTTGAACAAGAGTATCAATAATAGTAGTGGTGCTAGAAGAAGTCATAAATTTAGATGGTGGCTAAACAGAAAATGAATACCAATGAATAACGATAGCTATGTATACCCAAGTTAAAATTCAATTGTGGATATATAGTTAGTAATTGGTGTCGAGTTATTCAGACCGACCCATATTTTCCTTGTCAATATATGGCTCCCAGCAAATGACTCTGTCCAGTCTTCTATAACTCAAATCTATATCTCGTTGTTCTTCTACAGAACATACGACTTTTCCAATATTCATTTATTTAATATGTAGTGAGGAATTAGTTGACATCAACTAAACTCAATCATTTTCTTCACTTTTGAAGCTGAAAATCAAAGCAAAAGGCACCAAGAAGAACTTTCCATTTAACAGCAAATCTAACTTGTTTTAATAGTTTGTTTTAGCATATTTAATTTTTGTAAAAAACGTAATTGCGACGACAGCATTTGTGTTTTTTACATACAGATCTTGGAATCTGTTATTAAATTGGAGAGGCAAAAATCACCAATTCGTTAAAATTTTGTAGAATTCAGGCCATACACAAGGAAAGGTTATTTTAGTCTTACTTTATTTCAGTAAAACCATATACGTATTTTCTTAATCCATAGTTCCTTTGAATCTGGTCCTTTCTACATCTGGTTTTTCACTCTTATGGGGACATCAAACACATTCACATTCTGTGCCTCCACTGCTCCTTTTTAGATTTATGACCACTCTTTACAAAACCTAATAATGTATTTCATAAAAATTTTAAACTTCTATAAAAAACCTCTCAAAGACAAAAAAAAAATAAAAGATTGCATCTTAGGGGTTGTTAGTATTTTTAAATACTAGAATATGGCGGCTATGAATCGACTATTTGATCACTTTTATCACAATTTTTATTGTTTATACGATTATTTCCATTTTTGTTAATTCGATAAGAAAACTCAGATATAAAAATAAAAAAAAATATAATTTTGTATAAACACATTTCAAGAAAGAGAGTTTATTTACGTTGGACCTATAGCTTAAGTAAGAAAAGATGAATTCCTTCGTAATATTGAAATAGAGAATCTACCCCATAACAAAATTACGAGCAATTCATTTAGAAATACATGATACTTATACTGAAATTTCTCATATTAATAATCATCACTCTAAGTATAAGTAGAACAGCCAACATAGTTTTAAATTATCTTCTACTATTCAAAGCTTTTTCTCAGTATCCTTTATTGTCTTTTCCAACTCCATTTTATCATGGTGTCACTTACACCCAGACATGGGCATTATAATGACACACCGGGTAGATACCACAGAAATAACAACGGGCAGGAGATGAGTCTATTCATCTTACTGTTGTAATAACCTCTTCTGGTTACAAGCCCAGGAGTACTCAAGATATATCAAGCTAATCTTTCAACTAAAATATCAATAGCTCATATAATTAATACTAAGTTTGGAAATGACATTTGCTTCCAACCAAAATGAAGATAAGTCTGAATCGAATAATGCAAGCATCTGTTTGAGAAAGATATCGGAAATTAGGAAATTGATAAGAAGTATTAAAGAAGTTGCGAATTCGAGGATCTGCTTTGAACTGGATGGACGCATGAAGAAAAGATCCTTCTCAGAAAATGCCTCTGCAACAAAAATGAGAGTAAGGACTTTGCAGGTTGACAAAGTAGAAGAATCAGAAAATTTAGATAATAGAATAGATTATTTGGCTAAGGTAGAAGAGGAGTGCCTCCATCTTTATCGATACCTCAAACCTCATCTTATACCTCCAGTGAACATGAAAAATGTAGAGAATAAACAGGATGCAACTTATAACGACTTTGAAAAGTCGAACTTCTATAATGCTTTCAGGAATACAAAAAGCAATACAGAAACTTTCAAGCCAAAGAGGAAGATTGAAGATCCACTTAAAAATGTCAAATTCGTTGATAGCCTTTTCGGATTTTTCAAGAATCTTGAATTTCCCAAGTTTCAGAAAAGCTGTCCAAAACATTACGACAGCTGCGGCAACAACTGTTCGACATACAACTTAGGAGCTAAGATTATTGATGGTAATATACCTGGCTATTATGTAAGTTATAAACAACGCACTGATGACCAGACAAACAAATCTGTAATATCCGGTTCAAGGTCTATTGATAAAATCGGAAACTATTTTGATGACTTAAAATGCTGTAATTTATCAAGACTCAAAAGGCCCCACTATGAACTCAAATCACACTTAGCTAAAGAAAATAAAGAAAACAAAGCAGATTCATTGGAGCCATTCTTTTATACTCCATTTTTTCACCATAATTTACTTTCAACTAAAACCAAAAGCAAACAAGATTGCCGAAAATATCGTAGCTCTGAGGCTTTTGAGAAGGAATCCACTCCAGCTCCATCAGTTGATATGGGGAATATTACTTTAAGTGCAGAGGATCCATTGAAAACGTTGGTTGACACACCAGTTGAAAATTCACCTGTCCTTCAACAGGATCAATATGAAAGGACATGTGATTTTTCTACTTCAGTTATTTTTGACTTAGATCAAGAGTTAAACAGATTAGACCGCATTGATGGCTTTGATCAAAGGCCTGTCGCTCCTAATTTCAAAACAGGTGGATGGATTGGTCCAGTCACTTTTGACTTGAATCAAGATATAACCACATCACCAAGACCTTCACCACAACTTCAAAGATTTTTAAATGCACTTTGCCAGAATAAACCAAAGGACGCCCAAGACTTTTGGAAAAAGAGAGGTATACCTGCTTTTGACAATATGTGGTATATTCCGCGTGAACTGTCGTTACCATTACGCAGTATTCAAATCAGCTCAAGCTCAGACCCACTAAATTTTGAAAACTCTGTAACTAGTCTAAGACAACTATGTGGATTTCAGACAAACGACTCAGGCTATTCTACCAGAGAGTCCTCAACTTGTGAGAAAGGGCTGGGAAACTCAACAAAACCACAGATCTCTATCAAATATGTCGCTCCTGTAACTGTAGAGGATACAAATGAAAGTGTTAGGGAGTTAAAACAAATGGGGTCTGACATAAATCAAGCTAAGATAGATGAAAATACTGCTTCTGATGTATATGTTCCAATTCCGGAATTTGCTGTCAACTGGGAGAATAGGATTAGAGAAGAAATGAAGGATGGTAAGGGAGTTGAGCCTAGTATTGAAACTCTTGAAATCAATACTGGCTTAGATGAAACTTCAATACAAAATAAAGCACCACGGCACCATCATATTTTCAGGTTCAGAAATCATCAGCAAGTTACAAGGAAGCATAGATTTAGAAAATGGAAAAATAAGTGAAGTCAGTTTTCAAAAATCACGATAACAAGGCTACCATACTCCCAAAACCCAGCTTTGTTATTTCTAACTTACAAGAAGCTATGAAAGACGTATTCCATAACTTTGACCTAACTTGTCAAAAATTCTCTTGAAGAAAATTTTGTTTTCAGATAACTGTTCCCCAATTGATCTATTGAGCATGCTTTCTCATACATATGATTTTTTCTTTAAAGTAGCGACATGTTTTCTCGAGTTATTGAAGGTATTCTATTCGATTAATTTGAATATGATTGATGATGAGGAAATAGAAATAAACTTTCTCGGTTATGTCTATTCTTTAAACATTTGTTTATATCTCGACAATCCTAATGCAATTCTCCATGTACATTTTTTCATTGATCTTTCATAAGATATGCTAACTTTATGGTCTTTTAACAACTAATATATCGGTAAAAAAATTCTATGCTGTGGTTCCTACGTTTACTAAAACCGAGACGTATTATTCCAGCAGTATTCGATATTGTCTAGGAGGTGAGCCATCTATAACGCCTTCGTTACCTACAACTGATACTCGAGGTCACTCCAACTTAGTAGAATATACTAAATATATCTCTGGGCTGTTGAATAATAGTCATTTTCAAAGTTGGAGGTCCATATAAAGCCACTAAATATGACAGCTTTTTTTCAGAGCTGCTTCCAAACTTCAGATTACTCACTTAGTCAAACCCCACTCTCATTGCAGCTTGTTCTGACTTCGATTTTGTCTTCAAATAAAGAAGATGTCGCTATAGTTTGTAGTAACAGAGTACCTCTGTCAATTAAATTACTCAATTAGGCAAAACTACCCGGTCATTTTTATGTTTATATCATTACCCATTACGGTAAATGAAAATAGTAAATAAAAATCTCGAAGTATTGCTGATGTGATAATAATAAACACAACATATCTCATTGAAATAGATAGTCCAAATTATAGCTTTCGTTTGATTGACTAGGTTTTAATTAACCGAAGCTAGTAGCTACATTTATCAAGAAATTTTATTTTGGAACAATATAGATTAATCGCACAATATAAGCTGATATAACCCTGATCTAGCTGGAAGATATTGCACATACAATGACTACAGATGAAAGTGATAAACATACAAGGGTTTGGGTACCAGATGAGAACCAGATATTTGTTCAAGGTGAGCTCATAGACTTGCAATTAGAGGTTATTAGTGATTCGAAAGCCAAAGATGAGCTCGTGGATGTTAGAATTTTAGAGAATAACGAAGTCAGTCAATTCCGAATAGCTGATATAGAACCAGTTAACCCTACCAGTTTTAACAAGATTGATAATATGTCTGAGCTGACTTATTTAAATGAACCCTCTGTTTTATATAACCTTGAAAATAGATACAAGGATGATCTGATATATACATATTCTGGCTTATTTTTGGTTGCAATAAATCCGTATTCCAAAGTCAATTTATACACACAGGAATATATTAATCTATACAATGGTTCACTCAAAAATGATAATAAACCACATATATTTGCTATTGCTGAAGAGGCATACCAGAATTTATTGACTGAGAAAGTTAACCAATCGATCTTGGTTACTGGTGAATCTGGTGCAGGTAAAACGGAAAATACCAAAAAAATACTTCAATATTTAGCATCTATTACTTCCGCTAATCGAAATAAAGCAATTGAGACTAATAATGAATCTGTAGGTATAAATGGCTTTCCAAACATCCAGAGTTTCGAAAGAAAAATTCTAGAAAGTAATCCAATTTTAGAATCTTTTGGTAATGCTCAAACTGTTCGTAATAACAATTCATCAAGATTTGGGAAATTTATTAAAATCGAATTTGATGAGCGAGGAAAAATTAATGGGGCTCATATAGAATGGTATTTACTTGAAAAATCAAGAGTTATAAATCAGAATCCAGATGAGAGAAACTATCATATTTTTTATGAGTTTTTGAATGGTACAGAAGAAAGTGTGTTAAAAACTAAATTTAAGTTAGAGTCCAACTCAATATCAAGCTACAAATATTTATCAAATTCCAACTATTTTATCGCAGGCGTTAATGACCAAGCAAACTTCAAGGAATTATTATCTGCCTTCGAAGTTGTTGGTTTCACGCAAGAGGAAATTGATGATATTCTGAAAACAATTTCAATAATTCTACATATTGGCAACCTAGAGTTTGTTTCTGAGAGATCTGAACAAGCGGCTTTCAAAAATAGTACAGCAAATTTGTGTGAACTTTTAGGAGTCTCAGAATGCGACTTTAATTTGTCTATTTTAAAACCAAGATCTAAGGCTGGAAAGGAATGGGTCTCACAATCAAAAAATGCAGCTCAAGCACGTTTTATATTAAATTCACTGTCAAGAACCTTATATGAAAAGTTGTTTTCTCACATTGTTGATAGAATCAACAGGTCATTAGACCATGGCTCAATGACGGTGAATTATATCGGTTTACTAGATATTGCTGGGTTTGAAATTTTCAAACACAATTCTTTTGAACAACTTTGTATCAACTATACTAACGAAAAACTACAACAATTTTTCAATCACCACATGTTTGTGTTGGAGCAAAGTGAATATTTGAAGGAAAATATTCAGTGGGACTATATTGATTATGGGAGGGATTTGCAATCAACCATAGATTTGATTGAAAGAAAGGTTTCACCCTCGGGGATTTTGCCTTTGCTTGAAGAAGAATCCATTTTACCAAAATCAAGCGATAACTCGTTCTACGAAAAGTTGATAACAAGTTGGGACAACCGATCTCCTAGATTCAAACGTTCCAAACTAAAGGATTCTTTTATTCTGAAACATTATGCCGGCGATGTCGAATATAACATAGAAGGTTGGCTATCGAAAAACAAAGATCCATTAAGTGACAATTTGTCAAATGTTTTGGCTGGTTCTCAAAACTCTTTAATACTTTCGTTTTTCAAAGACAGTGATGAAGCACAAAATGGTACTACCACGCTAAAATCTCGTTCTACATGTAGATCCTTCAGAACTGCTTCAGGCCGCCATAGGGAACAACAAATATCTTTATTGAATCAACTAAATACCACTCATCCCCATTTTGTTCGTTGTATCATTCCGAATAGTAAAAAAATGGCAAAGAAATTTGATAGAAAACTAATTCTTGATCAGCTACGTTGTAATGGTGTTTTAGAAGGTATTAGAATCGCGAGAGAAGGCTATCCAAATCGAATATTTTTCAAAGAATTCTACAATAGATACAATTTGCTGACTTCTAAAGGGGACGAGTTTAGCAAAAACAATTTTAAAAAAAACTGTGAAGTTATTTTATCCTCATTGCATTTAGATCCAGCATTATTTAAAGTTGGTTCCACAAAACTTTTTTTCAAAGCTGGTGTGCTTGCAAAGCTGGAGCATACAAAAGAAATAAAACTAAAAAATCTGTGCACTATTTTCAATGCCAAGGTTAGAGGCAAGTTGATCAGACACTCAACAACTGAAAGATTGAGAAAGTTAACTTCCATCCGGGTTATTGGTAGTACTTTCAGAACCTATAATGAATTGATGAATGATCCATGGTACAATCTATATATTAAGATTAAACCGTTACTTTCCTCAACACGGGACATTTCGAAGACAAAAAAGTTTAATGAACAGATCAAAGTTCTGGAGCAAAAGCTAAAAGAACAAGAGAAAGAAAACCAAGATTCAAAAAACATAAACGTCGAAATTTCCAATGACTTAAAGGATGTTAGGACGCAGTTAAAAGAAGAGATTGAGAAACTTGAATCTAAGGAAAGGCTCTTGAAAGAGAATGAAACTAAAAGGAGTTTGTTGGAAAGTCAATTAAGTGAAGCTATCTTTTTGAGAGATCAAATTGAGGATGAAAAGCTGAGGATTATTAATGAGTTTCAAAGTTCGAAGGATAACATAAACTCTATCAATAAAGTAGTTGAAGAGAAAGAAAGTGCCTACAAAAAGTTGGATAGTGAACATATACTAATAATAAAACAATTAGATGAATTGAAAATTACTGCTGCTACTAAAGAAGATGCATATAATAGACTAATTGAAGAAAATAAAAAAATATCCAAGAGTCTGGACGACATGCTATCAGAAAAGGTCAAAAAGCAAGCTGAAATAAACCACTTGAAACAACAGCTAAGCTCATCTGAAAAAAATCTGGATATCAAGTTAGACACATTAGAGAAGAATTGCGAAGCTGCAAAAAAGAGGCTACAGACCTTGATTAATGAAAACGTTGACCTGCGTACTCAAATTGATGTCTTGAAGAAAGAAGCTAAAGGTCTCAGTAAACAAATACAAACAAAGGATATTGATTTGAACAGAGCCAAAGAAAAGATTCAAAATTACTTGAATGAAGTATCTACCATTTCCGCTCAGAGAGACGAGGTTACCCAAGAACACGATAAAGCATTACAGGAATTAAAAGAAGCGAGAGACAATTTCTCAAATTTGAAAACTAAATACCAATCTCTTGAGAGAAATTATATTTTGTTGGAAGAGAGTCAAAAACGTCAAAGAGAAGAGCTGACTACGAAGCAAGAAAGCAATTCGAAAGTCCAAGAGTTAGAGAGTAGATTAGCCCAAGAGATGTCTCTTAATGAGTATTTAACCAAAAGGTTATCATCTAATTCTGACGCTAACATGAATAGAAGTGACATACTATTTGGAGACGGCGAAATGACTAACAATCAACTAATCGATACTTATAATGATATGAAGATACAGCTTGACCAAGTAACTAGATCTTTACAGGAAGAGGTTAATGAGAAAAAGAATTTGATTTCAAGATTGAGAGTCACAGAAACGAGGCTAGCATCTTCTTCCTTTGATTGCCAAACTGCAAAAGCTCAGGTCAAAAAATTGAAAGAAATTGTTGAGAACTCAGATATTGATATTGACTTAAATGCCCAGCTAAGTGATATTTCGAATGTGGATATAAATTTAGAAAAAATGGTGTTAGAAGTTCAGTACTTGAGAAGACAATTAGACATAGAAACAAAGGCTCATCAGGATGCTGAAAATGTTGCAGCTGCTTTACATAACAAATTCAACAAGATTCAAAGAATTGATTCATCTTCTGATATCTACAAATTGAAGTATGAAGCAAGTGAGGAACGCGCAAGAATGTTGGAACATAAGCTCAAGGGCTCCCCAACACACGACAGAACGAATTTAAGTTCAGGCGATATATTCAAGAATAAAGGCAGTATTTCAAAGTATGAGGAAGATATTCGTTATCAAAAATTAGAAAACTATAAATTACAAAAGTACTTGAATGAGTCCAGCAAAGAAATCGATAGGCTAACCCTTGAAATTAAGCAATATAATTCCAAGGAGACATTGTTGACTGAACAGATTGCCAGGTTGAATCAAGATTTGGCAGGCACGGAGAAACAGAAAGAAATGATTTCAAACACTATGAAACAGCAAAAGCAACAATATGAGCTCTGCCTTGAGGACCTGCATCAAAACGAGATTCAATTGAGAGATTATGCTCATGCATTGAAGCAAGCTGAAGATGATGTAAAGAGCATGAGTACAATTCTTGATACGTTGAGATCCCACATAAAAGAAAAGGACAAGCAAATTTGGACTAGAGAAACGGAAAGAAATGACCTTGATATGCAACTTCAGGAAACTGTATTAGAACTGAAGAGGCAACAAGAGCTTAACCAGATGTTGAGCGCTGACTTGAATCATTTGAAAGAGAGAGTTGAAGCTTTGAAGGATAATGCATTTTATACTAATCAGATAGATTCCTTAAAGAATGAAATCAGTCTGAATCTAAAGAAGGAGACTGAGTTAAACAAAAATATTTCTACCCTAAAATATAAGTTAGAATCTCTGGGTAATGATTCTGATGCAAAGATCACTGAATTACTGAAACAAATCGACCATTATTCCAATCTGGTTGAAGTTTTAAGTAGTGAAAGAGACCAAGCTAATGCTGCTGAGAAGACACTAAATGAAAAATACGATGCTTTAACACTAGAAAGAAATAATCTACTTCACAAGGTTGATTCCTTGACCAAGGTGAAGGTCCAATTGGAAAGCGAAAGCGAAAACTTAAAGAATCACCTAGATAAGTCAGGCATTGATTTTAACAAGTCTCTTCAAGAGAAAAACAAAATCACTGATAGTGTGAAATATCTGGAAGATACATTGAAGTTGCAAAAGAGTCAAAATGAAAGAAATATTGAATTAGTCAAGAAATTGCAAACAGATGTCGATGACTACAGGAATAGATTTGATTCGGAAAAACAAAAAAACATTGACTTATTTGAGGACAACCAAACTTTAATAAAACAAAACAGTCAACTGGACGGAAAAGTGCACGAGCTTCAAGATCAGATAGCTGACAATACTGAGCGCAATGCCTGGTTGTCCAAGATTCATGAATTAGAAGATAAGGTTAGGGAAGAGACTGAACTGAGATACGTAGAATTGAAGACTAATAAGAATCATGAAAGAGTTATTGAGGATTTGATGAATAAAAATCAACAACAGTCTGAAGTTATCCGCCAAGCAAATAGTGACAGAAAACAATTTGAGGACAATGTGATACAATACAATGATCAAATTAGTCACCTTGAGAAGCTGATTTCTAAACAAGAAGTTGATTTAAAGAAATTTGTTAGGGATAATTCTTATTATCAAGATAGAGTGATGGAGTTAGAGCAAGAGTTGGAACTTTGGAAGGAACGTAGCAATGAGATGAGCAATGCTGGTGCCAAGACTTCGCCAGATTTACGTGCTGAAAAAGTATTCTCATAATCTTTTGCCGGCACATTGACAATTTAATTATTTTTATGTACATGATTATATATGAATTAAAGATATATTTAGACATTTTTTATCTCGAGCCTTCAAAACCAGCCTGACTTTTTTGGTTCCTTTTCAATTTGGGTTTGACTATCTTTGCTATAGTTACCTAGGCCATAATGTTTCATGACTCCATCGATATCGCCGAATGCTTCCCTTTTACCTTGAATTACCACTGTTGGTTTACCTGTACCTTTACCTGGATTCTGTACTTGTCCAGTAAATACATTTTTTGCGACACGTTTGATATCATTAGGCGTAACCTTCTCAATCATTGAGATCATTTCTTCAATTGGTACTTTACGATTATGCAATTGAATTTGTCTACCCATATCTTCCAATTCTACCAATTTAGACTCTAAATTCATTAATAGGGAAGATTTTAATTGATTTTTGGCTCTAGAGACTTCTTCTTCTGTTAATTTGAACTTATCATTTGCGAACAAGTTATTAAATTGCATGGCTATTATTTCTACAGCTTGAGAAGCTGCTTCTGGTATACAAGAGATAGAAATACCAAAGAGGCCCGAATCAGAGTATGAATGATTGAACGCTATGCAATTTTCAATGAAGTAGTATTGATTAAGTACATGAGTGTACAACCTTGAATACATACCTTTACCTGGACCACCGGCACTAAATGAGCCACCACCGCCTAACAATGTTTGTAAAGTGGCCAAAGCGTAAATATCTGGATGATCAATAGGGAGACCCTCAAATGCTATTTGAATGTGATATAATTCTGGTAAGTTACCAAAAGTTTGTGCTGGAGGTATGCAGGTTTCACCACCTGTATATTGAGCATTTTCCTTTATTATCGGTGGATGAGTTGATTCCCAATTACCCAGATATTCGTTAACGTATTCAACGGCTTGTTCATGAGGCACACCAACAAATGTAGCGACTGTATTCTCTGGGACATAGAATTTATTTCTATAGTCATTGATATAGTATTTTGAAATTGATGGAATTAATTCGCGAGGACATAATAATGGAGAACCCAATGTCTCACCTGAATAAGCTGTCGTATGAAGCAGCTCTGGCAATAGTAAATCAGGTTTCAACCAGATTTCATCGATCTCATATTGGGTAGTAAGCTTCTGTTCATCTAATTCCTGTTGAGTAATTTGTGGAAATCTAACAGTTTCAGACATGAGCCTCAACATCTTTTTGACATCGTTATTGAAAACTGAAGCCTGATACATCATCGTCTCTCTAGAAGATGTGCATTGATAATTACCTCCTAACAACTCAAGCGTTTCAGCCATAGTCCTACCGTCAATATGTTCCGTAGATTTAAAAGCCAATCTATCCACTAAATGAGTACAACCCTTGAGGTTTCTCTTTTCATAACGTGAACCGGCCCCAATATAGAGACCTAATGCACTAAAATGACCTGGTTCATTTGAAGTACCTACTCGAAGGCCATTAGGAAGCGTAGATAACTTGAACCCATTCCTAGAAGCAGTAGAGTACAATCTCCTGGTCACAGAACGGAGCATAGTATGGTCTAATTGCCCTTCTTTACCGTTGTCTTGCACAATAAAACGATCTGAAAAGAAATCAATTTTTCTTTATGTAAGCAGGTTTGAAAAATCATGTTGGATCTCTAGACATATAACAAAGTTGCACTCAAAGAAGAACAAAAGGTAAAGAGAAACTACCAAACGTGATCAAACATAACTACTACTTCATCCAGAAGAGTTAAACAGGCTTTCATAGATTACGATACAATGTTCTTCACCATCAAGAAACTATTCTTTAACCTTTTATGACTAACAATCTCACTCTCGACGACGGAAAACAATGAGTGAAAAATTTATTGAATGACTATTAAAGAGAGAAATAAAGAACTATTCTCGAGAAATTTTGTGTTTGAATTCATTGCCATAGTCGGTATCAGCATGTCCCGTAGCTTCCAGATCCAGGTTCCAGCCTCCTCTGCCAATATTGGTCCAGGTTATGATGTTTTGGGTGTAGCACTTTCGCTATTTCTTAAGTTAGACGTTACTATTGACTCATCCAAGTCTAACGATGATCCAAACAATTGTAAGATTTCGTATTCTAAGGATAGTGAGGGGTTTAGTTCTGTTCCTTTACAATCTGATGTCAATTTGATTACAAGAACTGCTTTGTATGTGTTACATGCTAATGGGATTAGACAATTTCCAATTGGTACATCGATTCATGTTTCTAATTCAATACCTTTAGGTCGGGGCTTGGGTTCTTCAGGTGCAGCTGTTGTTGGTGGTGTTATGCTAGCTAATGAAGTAGCTCAGTTGGGTTTCTCTAAACAAAACATGTTAGATTACTGTCTCATGATTGAACGTCATCCAGACAATATCACTGCTGCTATGATGGGTAGTTTCTGCGGATCCTTCCTTAGAGACATGACCGCGGAGGAGTCTAATAGACGTGAATTACCATTAAATAAAGTGTTACCAACTCCATCAACTCCATTGGATTATATTCCACCTACTCCACCAGTGGATACAGGCAGACATGTCAAGTATAATTGGAATCCAAAGGTTAAATGCATTGCCATCATACCACAATTTGAATTATCCACTGAATCATCCAGATCTGTACTTCCAAAGGCTTACACGACTCAAGATGTAATTTTCAACTTGCAAAGAATTGCAGTCTTAACCCATGCTATTGGTATGGATCCACCAAATGCTGACCTGATCTACCCAGCTATGCAAGATAAAGTTCATCAACCTTATAGAAAGATTCTCGTGCCAGGTTTAGCCGATATCTTGGACAGCGTCACTCCAAAGACTCACAAAGGCCTCTTGGGTATTTGCCTATCCGGTGCTGGTCCAACTGTCTTAGCCCTAGCCACCGAGAACTTTGACAAACTTGCTAAAGATATAATTGACAGATTTTCTCAGCATAATATCGTCTGCAAGTGGGAATTACTTGATATCGCCCAAGCAGGTGCTACTGTCTGCCATTAGACCTCGCCCTCTTCTGTACTATTACATATATACTCAAACAAAATCATAATAAATAACTATACAGAACAACACACACAACAATAACATTTATCACTAACACTATTGCACTTCTCTCATCACTCTGAATCCAACTCAACTCTCTTACACTCTCTTCTACTTATAACATCAAATACTATCAGCAATTTACCCGCACTTCTATTTTCAAATATGAAAAATGCAGCAACCAAAAATATCAAGATGCAACATTAACTCATTGATCAATAAAATAATTTTTATTCTGACAAGAAGTTCATTGCCACTGATCACAAGCACTCAGGAACCCTTCCTCCACTCTCCAAAATGAGCAAAGAATATAAAGATGATTCTATGGCATATAGTATTTCGTACAGAAGTCTAACAAACTATACTATTATTTCTGTGATAGTCATATACGTCCTTTACAAATTATTCACAGGTCATGGTACAGATATTGATTTTGGTAAGTTTTTATCCAAGACATCTCCATATATGTGGGCAAATTTGGGTATTTCCATGTGTATAGGGTTATCTGTTGTCGGTGCTGCTTGGGGTATCTTTATCACTGGTACTTCTATAATTGGTGCTGGTGTTCGTGCTCCAAGAATCACTACAAAGAATCTGATTTCTATTATTTTTTGTGAAGTTGTTGCTATTTACGGATTGATCATTGCCATTGTATTTTCTTCAAAGCTTACAGTTGCCTCTCCAGAGACTCTTTACTCTAAATCCAATTTATACACTGGATTCTCTTTATTCTGGGCCGGTTTGACCGTTGGTGCCTCGAATTTAATCTGTGGTGTTGCCGTTGGTGTCACAGGTGCTACAGCTGCCATATCCGATGCTGCTGACTCTGCATTATTTGTCAAAATCTTGGTCGTTGAAATTTTTGGCTCTATCTTGGGTTTATTAGGGTTAATCGTTGGTTTATTAATGGCTGGTAAGGCTGCCGATTTCCAATAAGTGGATTCAAATCCTTTTAATCATGTAAAATACCAAAACAAGTATTAACAAACAATTTATAAAGATATTATGTATCAAGCAACAAATACTATAAAATAATTCATCAAGAAATAAGGTGCCCGTTTCTTTAATAAATACTTGCTTTCTACCAATAACTGTAAATCAGAGTTACATGCGAATAATGTACCAAGATATAACATAGATTTGTGTCTACTTTGATTCTTCCGTTAGTTTATATAGTATATGATTTTTATTCTTCCTCTTGATAATCTGGGTTCTTCTTCAAGATTACAACACCTTCCAAATTACTTGTATAACTAATATATTCATCAGTCTCCAACTCAGCCCTTTCACCATGACTCAATAAAACTGGGGTTGATTGGGTAATCCAACCAGTGATGGTCTTTGGCTTACCCGCTTGACCAACAGTTTCAACGGCTTGACCAACACGAACATTAACCTTGATTGGTTCACCTGCTTCATTCAAAGTTATAATGAATTTTGGTCTGACACCACTATTCAACATGTAGAATAATTGATGATGTGTTAGCATGAAACTTGGAGAAACCAAACCAACTAAAACAGTTAATAAGGAGGCTAATGTAATTTTATTCAAGACATGAGAATCATCAAAAACATCCATGGTCATTGTACCCTTACCAAGATGAACTAGACCTTGAGATAGTCTCGTAATAAAAAGAGCATCTTGTTCACGAGAATAATAACTAGCTAATTGTCTCAAAAGTTGAGCCAGTCTAGCATTATTTGTACCAACACCACAAAGACCCATAGCAAAGATAGAGTTCATAGAGACATCTAAATCAGAGTCATGTGAAAAACGAGTTAGAGTGTCAAATACTTTCATTTGAGGATCGGCGACTGATACAAGACCCATGGCTAATGGAACCATACGGCGAATATATTCATTACCATAATGCATTAAATGACCAAAATGACGTAGGGACATTTCTTTACCAATATCTTCACCTAATGCAATTAAAGCGATACCCAAGACGGCAAAACAGGATTCGTCTATTAAACCAGCTTCTTCTTCTTCCTTCTTCTCTTCAGCTATAGTTTCCTTTTGAGTTTCCTTTTCAGCATCAGTCTTCTTAGTCTCAGCTTTTATTTCAATACCTTCACCATCCTTTTTGACATTTTCCTCTTTTGTGGCATCTTCTTCATCAACCTCCATATTATCATCGTTACCTTGAGATTCCTGGGTAGGCTCCATAGTTGAATCAGCATTTTCAAGGTTGTCAGATTCTGGTTTAGCATCCTTGAGAGATTCACCCAAGAAATCACTTATATTTGGAGCGTCATCCTCATCTTCTTCATTGTCATCATCATTATCGTTTTGTGCAGCTTTTGGAGTTAAACGATGTAATAGATCCTGAATCAATAAGACATCACCTGTACCGGTATAAGCACATGCACTAATCAAGACTTCAATAGCAGAAGTCATTGGGTGCTCGATAGCAGATAACGATTCGATTACATCGTCAACTTGTTCACCTTGCTGTAAGTAAAGCAGACCCAAAGATAAAGCAAGAAATCTTATCCATTCTGTCTTCAACTCAGTAACAGGACGCTCCAAGAAGTTGTCCATAATCGATGTGGTAATATCACAGTTACAAGTACCAACAAAAATATGTGCTAAAGCTAAGGATGCCATTGCTGATGTTTCTAGTGGTAAACTTGTATCGGCAGCTAATGGTAGCAGTAAACCTAAAACCTCATCATTTTTGCTTCCAGCAAACGCAATACCAAGACCTAAGATTGCTGCAGAACTGATCTTACTGTTTGAGTTTGCAACATAATCTTGTAAAAGTAACAACGCCGGTTCTACATCACCGTCATGCACACCTGAAGCCGAAATACCAATACCTAACAAAGCACCGGCTTTAACTTCTGTTTCTTCAACGTATAGATATTTATCCAATTGTTGTAACCCATCCAAGTTCCATTGATAAATTGAACCAATACTTGCCACTGCAGACGTCATACCATCACCTTTCGTTTTGTAAACCCAATTGTCATTATCGACAATTAGTTTATCGTTACAGTACCCTAAGTTTAAGAAACCGTTAACAAAGGATGCAGCTAAATTTTGTTGAGCAGAATCTAAGCCAGCACTAGAAAAGACAGTCTTGGAATTATCTAAATGACTCTTGTAAATATCCTCTGGAACCTTTGGAACCGTTAAGTTTAATTCCTTGGCCAGATATAGAAAGTGTTCTGATAATTTTGTGTTGCCAATAATCTCTTGTACACCCTCATATTCAAATGAAGCCTTTTGAGCTGATAGGACATAAGCAAGTTGTTGATGCATAATTGGATCGCTTGTCGCATCAAAAACAGATCTAATCAACTCATCATCACCTAATCTGATAGCTAAAGCAATAGCTTCAGTTAATTGAGATTGTGCTAGATAAATTGAAAAAGCTGTCTTTAAAAATGAAATGTCTTCCGGAGGTGGTAATAATGGGACACATGCAACCATATATTTACAAACTCTTTTGTAGGTATCCTCATCAACAAATTGCGGAAGTTTCTCTATAGCTTCAATTTCTAATAATAAATCAACCGCATCTTCTTCACCATTGTGTTTCAAAAAGTATGGGACAATATCTAGAGATAACTGCAAAATATCTTCTTGTGAGAATTCAAATTTTTCTGGAGTTGGGGTGGCATTACCCGACTCATCAGAATTGCTATTAGCTTCTTTTTCAACTTGATCATTAAAAACTTCACCAATCTCTAATGCTAAATGGCGGATATATTCATGACCCCAACTTTCGATGTTTGTATTTTCGGAAAGTAATCTAAATCTTAATGAATCATGTTTACCGTTGTCAGAGTAAGTCATCGAAAGAACAGATAAAATGTCAGCAAGAGTGGACTTCATTTTCTTATCAGACCACTTATCATAGACTGCACATAGAGCTGGATACGTTGGACGTAGAAATTTCAATGGTTTTGGAACGGCAGTCATCGAACTTGTTGAATTCTGGATGAATTCCTTTAATTGCTGCAAGGAAGTTTCATACAAAGTTGCGTCATCTTCCGATATTCTTTGCACAAGTAATTCTAGATCATCCTTCAACTTAGCATCTTCTTCAGATAACTGTTCTTCCTCTTGCTTCTTAGACTTATTCTTAGATTTTTCATCTGTTGGACTCGATGGAGTAGCCTTCTCGACTTCCTCAATTTTTTTTTCCAGTTTGTCAGTCATATTTGTCAGTGTCTAACTCCTGGATACTGGTTTATAGCTTTCCTTTAGTGGCTTATTCAATATATGCAAATAATAGCAATTGTATTATATATATTTGAATACCTTAATCGTTTTCAATATTCGTTAATTTTGCCACCCGAAGCAAATCGCTTTCGACGTTCTGAAGTGACAGAAAAAATGTTAAAAAATAATGAACAGCCATAATATGTAGACTGTAATTGTTTCGAAAACCTTGCAACTTGTGGATTCAAAAGATGATGATTTTCTTTCTTATTTGAAGGAGAGCATAGGGTCTCTTAAAAGTTTGAATATAAATATATATATATATACTTAGTTACAATAGAAAATCACCTCTGAAGGCCATCTTGGCCCATGAGAATAACTTGTCATAAATTATAGTATTAGCATTATGGTAGGTAATACCATGATCTGAATCTGGGAACACATGAACATCGTAATTTTCAATACCGTTCAAGTTGAATAAATCCAATAGTTTCATGGAATTTTGGAAATGAACATTATCATCACCTGTGCCGTGCATTAATAGAAATCTCTTGGCTTGTGCAATTGCTGTCACATTATGAACTCGAGATTTAAGATAACCCTCCTCATTCTCCTGTGGAGTATGCATGTAACGTTCTGTATAAATAGAGTCATATAATCTCCAATCAGTGACTGGTGCGACAGCAAGACCGTATTTGAAATGTTCACCTGCATCTTTTTCCAATGTTTTCAACGTTAAATATCCACCATATGACCAACCAAAGAGAGATATCTTTTCTGCATCAACAAAAGCCTTGGATCCATATATACTAGCTGCTGATATTTGATCGCATGCTTCATATTCACCTAAATTGTCTCTGATAGAAGATCTAAAGTTTCTACCTCTGAAGCCAGTACCACGACCATCAACAACAACAACTAAAGCGTCCAATTGAGCGGCTACGACCTCATTAAAGCCTACAGAGAATATCTTCAAAACTTGTTGTGAATTCGGTCCACCATAAGCAAAAAAAAATACTGGATAATGATCAATATAGGCAGGGTTAAAATCATTTGGTAATATTTCATATGAATTAACCACAATTTTGTCTCCATTTTCATCTTGGCCTAACTTCAATTTCTTGAAGGTTTTCTTGGGAAGTTTATAATGAGTTAAACGTTTTCTCAATTCCTCATTTTCTTCCAGATAATAAAGAGTCTTTCCAATTCGATTTCCATGCTTTTTAACATCTGAGGCTTCTGCATGGAGGTCAATAATCTTTTGATAAGGAATGTTTGGACCTTTATAGGTCAGCAACATAAACCTACCACTAGCGGAAAAGGTAGCATCAAAAACACCTTCCTTTGATGTTCTTGTAACTTCAAATATTTGACAAGGTTTCTGTAAATGGATATAGTAGATATGTCTTTCACAGGACGAAGCCTTTGTAGAAACGAAATATACCCTGTTCCTTTCATAATCAAATGAAATAGGTCCATTAACTACCTCCCATTCACCTCTTGTTAAAATGATAGGTTTAGACGAATTTACTGGAGAAAAGTAAACGAGATGATTATAGCCATCAACAGGAACTACATCTACATATCCATCGAATTCTCTTCCGTTGGAAGGATCTTTTGGGATAAACATTGTGTTACGTGTAATCTCCCACCACCCACCTTCAGATGGAACCACTCGCCTAACATGAGTTTCTTCTTTCAAAGGCATAACTTCCAGTACTTTTAAAACGTCAGAAGAACGATCTGTTACTTTGACAATTAATCTCTCGTCACCAACCCATACAACTTCAGTAAGAAGAATATCAGAGTCCCCATAAGCCTTATCAACTCGTGCTTGATATGAATGATCTTTTCTCATACTGTAAACGTATAGATCGATATTTGGATTAGGACAACCACTCTTTGGGTACTTTATACTACGCATCTCAGGGTATGCATCATCATCATTTTGCACATAATAAGGGATAATATATTCAGGCACCTCTGTTTCATCTATCTTGAGAAATGCTAGATGATCACCTTTCGGAGACCACCATAGAGTTCTATCAGACTCAAAAACTTCTTCTTCATAAACCCAATCTAGTTTACCATTGAAAATTTGTGAGCTACCATCATCAGTGATTTGCCTAACAGTTTTCTTATCCTCTGTAGAGTATACAAATATATCATTATCTTGAATATAAGCAATATCGATGGAATTTGGTGACCACTCAGCTAATGCAACATTATCACCAATATGTTCAAAGGTCTCAGGATCCGTAAAATACACAAAATAGGAACCATATGTCGAGTGTCTCCAGTTTTTAACAGTATTAGTTCTTACTAACAATTTTTTCAGATCTGGGGAGGCCACAATATTATCAATTGTAAAATTATGTCCACTTTGAACAAAAGATTTCCCTTCAATTAGTATTTGGTTGAAATCAACATCAGACACAGATTTGATAGTATATGTATCATTTATCCAAAGGACATACAAACCTTTATCATTATCAACTGAGTTATCCCTATTTAACCATTGTAGAGAATGGAATTTTGGAGCGAATGTACCATTTCTAGTGTTAGCAAATGACACCTTTAGTGAACCATCCTTTGTCGTATTTGCGTTAGGCAAAGTATACTCTGGTTTGTTATCACGATGAGTCGAATCAGCAGTAAGGCTTCTAACAAGCAGTAAACTTCCCCATACTATTATTGTCAGGAGACATCCTAATGTGATATATCTATCCAAAAGATGCTTCTTGGAGCTTTTGAAATGGGAGTCCGGGATTCTTTCAACATCTATATGCTCTTCCTGTCCAACAACCTCTGGGTCTTGATTCGTATCCTCTGCTGTCATTCCTAGCAATGGTCTGTTTTACTTTGAAGCTATCAATATTTGCTCTTGAAAGTGGTTGTCATCTTTCCCATCATAATCGAAGCACTTTACGATATGAAAAAAACTAATCTTTAGATGAGAAATAATATAATTTGATGAAACTTATATACAAAGTTTATAAAAGTATCTCACCGTTAATTACAGAGACAGCTTCACCACCAATATGATAGGATACCTTGCCATCATTCATTTCTATACGTCCTTCAATTTGGCCCTCTCTGCCAACTCTTCCACCTTGGCTAATATGGAAAGTAGTTGTCTCTGTGAAATGGTAGATACTATTCAAGTAAACAATAAAGGATAAAGCACCGCTACCACATACTGGGTCCTCGGGAACACCTATTCCTGGAGCAAATGCTCTCATTTCATATGTATTCTCATTTTCGTCATTACTCTTCTTTCTTCCACCCAAGATGACACCAATATGGTTATTACTCTTAGTAAGAGTTGCCATTGCTAACAAGTCAGGATTTGCGTTGAAACATTCATCACTTGTATTTACCAAGGATACAACCCAATTTGGACCAACTTTCAGTAATTTAGTTGGTTCAATACAATTTAGTCCCAATGACTTTTCATAACCACTAGCTACTTCATCAGCTAAACCTTCAATATCAGTCTGTTCACCCTTGAATGAAATCTTGCCTGAATCAGAGACAGTAAGCTCAACAATTCCTACTCCACATTGCTGGTAGATCTTTTGGGAACTTTTGCCAGTAAACTCCAGAAATGCTTTGCAAGAACCAATTGTAGGATGACCAGCAAATGGCAACTCTTCCACAGGTGTGAATATTCTCAATTTGTAATCACAAGAGGCATCTGTTGTTTTGAAGAGAAACGTAGTCTCTGAAAGATTTGTCCATCTTGCTACAGCTTGTAGTTGTTCCGTAGTCACATTTGATTCAGAGACCTCCATGCAATTAACGACTGCCACAGGATTGCCCTTGAATGGCTTGTTTGTGAAAACATCGACCTGTTTAAATGGAAGCTTGAATGTCATTGAACTTGATTTTGGCTCTAATAGTGTTTTCAGTTACTGTTATAAGAATTACCGGCCATCAAAGAATTTTGTTTCGTTTATATAAGCAGATTCAGATCTATTCCCGCTTGTCTTTATGAGTCATGGAATGTTAGTAAGCAAATAAGTTATTACATCGTTATGAAATGGATGCATTGAAGAGACGTTTGAACAAAAACGGTTATAGAAGAGTCTCTTGATTTTATTTTCTATCACTCAGAGCTATATATCTTCAAAAATAATACCCAAAAAACAAAATTGAATAAGCAATACCTATCCGCAGCTAAGAAATTCATCCTAACAAGTGGACTTGGGTCAATCATCCTCGTCAAATGGATTGAGAATTATTCATTGAATATACTGATCTATATGATATTATTTGATGTTGTAATTTTACAAGAATTTTCTGTCTAATCCAAATTCCAATTCCTTTTCTAAGTCGAAAAAGCCATTACCACTACTAGTCTGACTCATTCCACCTTCTGATCTTAATCCAACTGGAGATTCCATAAGGTTCTCCTGTGGTCTAGGTGGAAAATCAGTTTCATGAGCAGGTAGATCCTCAGAATCGATACCAAATTGTTGTAACTGTGCCTCTACAACTGCGGAGTTCGGTTGGCTTGGAGAATTGGAGTACCCAAGCCCTTCCATAGTCTGCATTGTTTCATTATTACTATTATTATTATCACTATCACTACTATTATTATTGTTGAGGTTATTAGTCTGGGTATTCCCTGCCTGCGTCTTTTGTCCCTGCTTCTGTTGTGATTCTTGTTCTTCTAATAATGGTTGTCTTACAAATAGCCTAAAATCGCGCACTTCGTCTATCACCATTTGAGTCAAATCTTCCAATTCATTAACAGATTCAAAGCTAAACTCAAATTTTTCTGCGCAGATTGGTTCATCTGCTGGATCATGCCATATGGATAAATAAGGATGTTGTAAAGCTTCATCAACCGTTATTCTCTTTTGAGGGTCAAATGCCAACATCTTCTCCAGTAAATTTAATGCTTGAGGATTTGCATCCGGATATAATGTGGAGAATGGAACCTTTGGTATGTAACCCAATTGATGAATATAAGCTTGAACATTTTTAGAACCAATTCTTTTCAAAGTCTCATCTGATGGTGTTCCTAATACATTTAAAATTTGGTTCAATTGATCAACATAATCCTTGCCCTTGAATATTGGTTTCCCACCAAGAAACTCTGCTAATATACAACCTGTTGACCACACATCGATAGCCTTTGTATAACCTTGATAACTCAACATTATTTCAGGAGCACGATACCATCTAGTAGCAACGTATTCAGTAAGAAATTGATTATTTTCTACTGGATTCTCCGAATAACCTCTAGCTAAACCAAAATCACATATCTTTAATTGACAATCAGCGTTGACCAAGAGATTACCTGGTTTTAAATCACGATGCAACACGTCAGCAGAGTGAATATATTTCAAACCACAAAGGATCTGATAGATAAAACTTTGATAATGTGCATCTGTCAACGGTTGACTGGATTTAATGATTTGATGCATATCACATTCCATTAGTTCCTCATAAAGGTACAACCCATTGAAGGATCCATCTGGATAAAAAACAATATCCATATCGTACAGACAGGTAATATTCTTGTGTCCTCTAAAGTGTCTCAATAATTTCAGTTCACGAAGTGATCTCTTACATAGCAAAGTCTTTGAAAATATGTTAGTTACCTTCTTGATTGCGACTGTCGTATCCTCAACAGCCTCTGCGAATCTCGCAGAACAAACAATACCATAGGCACCATGCCCTATTTCTTTAATCAGCTGAAACCTCTTGTCCACTGTAAAGTCCTGATTGAATACTTTGAATGTGTGCCTTTCTACGTTGTCATTCATTTCTTATTCAATAATAATAACTAAAAACTAAATTCTGATCCCGTACGTAAAAGTATTCCTAAATGTTACACAGCTCTGTCTCAATATAGAAAAAGCTTTCAAATTAGATATGATCAAATACAGTTTTCCTAACTCAAAAGATATATACTTCTCAAAAGTTTCATTTGATCCATTGAGTGAGCTAAAAATAAAATCATTAATTCGCCTCCTACTGGAATTTTTTTTGAATATTGAATATCGAGAGTTTCAAAATCATGAGCTATTTTTAACTGAGAATTGATCGTTACATATTACATAAAATGCAAGAGATAAGCCTAGGACCTATTGCTTGATAGTCTCCAAGCATCGGTAGAATGTCTTGACTTTGTCATTACTGCGTATCTTGCTTGGATTGAAATTAAGCACTTGCAGTTGGTCCTTGGAGACAGCTCTCGATAGGGCGACGTAGACTTGACCAGCCTCAAAAATGTTTCTTAGATCCACTTTCAGTCTTTGAATAGTTTGACCTTGTGCTTTGTGGATGGAAAGTGACCAGCACAGAATGATTGGTAGCTGTGTTCTTTCAATACCCGTCATATCACCTGGAATGTCTATTGGGAATCGTTCAGGTATGACTAAATCGTGGAATACTTTACCCTTGCCAATGGACCATCTGACAAATGGGTATGGAGGCGTTATCTTGCCTTCATCTATGGCTAGATTAATCAATTCATATAAATCGTCTATCCTCTCTCTAGGTCTTGCTTGGATTTTCTTCCTAAATTCCTCTGAGTTTAGAATTAATGGTTTATTAATGGCACGAGAGACTAATCTCATATCGACAATCACATCATCATCAATAACGTTCTTGTAAATCTCAATCATCTTACGTAGTAGTCTATCTGTAGTGAAGAAGAGTACTTTGCCAAGAGATCCATTGACTAAATCAAATTCTGGTTTATTCTTTAACATCATTACTTGGGCATCTTCCTTTAAAGTCAATACACGTTCAACCATGAGTGATGAATCCAATAACTGTATCTGTGCTTTCATTTGTACAGAATCTTCTGCTTTGAATATGTGCTCTTCCCCTGGTAAGCAATTCAGTTGTCTTGCATTAGAGCTTTCAACTTCACGTCTCGTAGCGTACAATTCAGTAGGGTATATACCATCCGAGTAAGTCACTTCTCGAGACCAGCCCTTGATGGTGCGTATCATACTATCCTCAATCTCGCCTAATCTAATATGGTTTAAGATGTTGATCAGTTCGTCATCCTGTTGCCTAAATACTTTGGTCAGCAGAATGGTCTTCTGGATACAGCGTCTCCACATCTCACTCTCAAAACAAAATACACTGACAGCCTCTGAATCTTTTTTGGAGACAGGTGGTAACTGGAAAAAATCTCCAGTAAGAACTAATTGGATACCACCAAATGGTTTTTCACTCTTTCTAAGATATCTAGCAATATACTCCAATTTTGTCAAAAAATTGCCATCAATCATAGAGACTTCATCGATAATCAATACTTTTGTCTTTCTCCATGACATGACTATTTCCTTACGTTTGCTGAGTTTTCTGCACAGAAGTTCAACAGGCCCATGACCTAGACCAACACCAGACCATTTATGCAACGTCACACCGCCAATCGTTGATGCAGCTAGACCTGTTGACGCAGTGACCGCGACCTCTTCCTTACCATACATCGCTTGCAGTCTGGCGACCATCTTATTTAAGATGACAGATTTACCAGTCCCTGCAGAACCAGTATAGAAGATATTGAAACGTTTCTTAACAACCAAATCAATAACAGCATGCTGTTCTTTTGTCAATTGAATAGCTGGTGAAGTTTTACTCTTTAAAGTCCGTGCACTTTTTAATGGCTTGATCCGCTTTGGGATGTTAAGTTTAAAACCTTGGAAAGAACTAGATCTCTTTGCAATGCTTGATGAAGATGAACTCTGCGTTGACTGAGAGTCTAGCAGGTCAACGTGTGTGCTAGTGAATGAAAGTTGACGACCCATACCGATTACATTGGTTACCTCACGCGTGGATTGTGTTGTGGTGGTAGACTCTTGCGAATCCAATTTAAATATCTCTGTCTTGGTTGGTGACCTCTTAAAACTTGGTGTTCGAGATAGCATTGGCTTGAAATTATTTATATGTGGAGTATCCATGATCTTTTTGAATTCTTCATCTGGATCGCACTCATCGAAGGAACCCTGAGATTCCAAAAACAATGACTTTCTCTTCATTTCAGGTCTCTTGAATCGACTCATAGAATCCAAATCTATGGGATTACTTGAGTCAGAACCCTCAGTAGTTAGGCTGATACTTCTAATAGAATTCGCTGAGGATGTAGACACAGGATTTCTTTTTGACATACTATTTCCCCTAGACGTAGAAGAAATTGTAGAGGCAACTAATTTTCTAGTTCCCAGCTTTCTCTTTTCATCACTCCTGGATTTTGCTTGGAAGAAAAACGAGGAAATTGACTTTTGTTTGAGATCAGACTTGCCCTTTTCCTTATTATCGTTTGATGTCACTCTACTTGTCTTCGAACTGAAACTTGAACTTGAACTTGAACTTCTAAACATATTTCTTTTGCCCCTCACTTTGATATCTCTCCTCTGCACACATGAGTTGTCAGATCCGCCTCAGATGCCTCTATAATTATTGCTCAGCGTTGGTAAATTTCAACCATAACACAAGTTATTGTAATTACTTTCTCTCGATGCTTTAAATTTTTTTATTCTGTTTCGCGATTGTCCTATTATGGTCAAAATCAAAACAAACAAATACTTCTATACAGTTGTTTGACTCTAATAATTAACAATTGATTATACAGGTCTATACATTTAAGTTTCACTTTTATACTAAATTACAGAAGAAGGAAAAGAGAACAGATAATAATAGGAAACCACAAACCATCGGTGGACCAATCCTATCTTCGTAATCAGTAGCTCGCTTCAATCTGACATTCACGACTCTGGTAGCGTAAACATAGACACTGTAGCATAAGGTAATCATCGAAGTGAGAAAGAATCCAATGGAGGCAATCATTGTAGTTGCAGTACCATAAGTTAATAATGTCGTGGATACACCGCCAAGAATGATACAAATGGATAACCACGATAGGAATGTTCTCTCAGTAGCAAAGTAAACTTTGGGTTCAACACGAACTGGAACACAGATAGTCTTGCCTGGTGGAGCCCTTACTTCTGTGTCAAAGACAGTACCTCTTGGAATCTTAGAAATTTGATCACCGTTAAAGTAATGATCAAAAAATGCAACTGTTTCGTAATAGCTCTTTGAAAAAGGATTCGACGCATTCCTGATTTTACGTTGATAATATGATGCGTTGACGCTTAACAAATTGTTGGATTCAGTAGTAGTTGTTGTTTGGTTATGAATCGAACCATATCCAGAAGTTCCAGCAACAGCACCAACTCCTTCTTCCATATCCAGATTGTTACCTGGTGCATCTGTCATAGCAGCCACCAAAGCATCATCTTCTTCATCATCATCTACATCATCGTCTTCTTCTTCTTCTCCCTCAGTGTCTCTGTCAGGTCTAATGATGTCGATTGGTGTTGGTAATGCTGGTTTACGAATATCGATATCCATTTGAGGAAGCCAATATGGAATAGAATTTACTCGCTTAGGTAATAAAGTAGCAATACCATGTATAAATTTTGAAAATTTTGGTACAGGTTCTACTAAATGTGAGCCCACTAATTCACGAACCCATTCTGGAGGTTCTTGTCCCAACTGTGTTTGTAATTTAACTTCTAGGACAGCGTACGGAAATCTACATACATCTTTTTCTTCCAATTGATTGAATGGCCAATCAATACCAATATCAGTTCTTCTCCAATTACCATGAGTTCTATCAATACCGTCAAAGTTATCTTCTCTAACCATGGTCAATTCAGTATCAAGCGAGATACGAACTCTAGCATCACCAGGAAGTTGAAAAGCGGTTCTATTATAAAATGATCTAACCACTGGTCTTAGCCTTTTTTTCAAAGAGGTATATTGAATTTCAGTAGCTAATGCTTCCAGATTCTCAATCTCATTTATGGATTTTTTACCCTCTCTTCGCATCTTGGCAAAAGCTTGTTCAACAGTAAAATTACCCTTAAGAAAATCGTTAACATGACGTTCTTTCAAAGCAAATCTTGCCTTGACAGATTTTTCACCTGTCCAATCTTCTCTATGAGTCTTTCTTTCAACAAAGATTGTATCAGATGACATGCCACCGTACCATCTCAATCTATGAGCCTCTGCACCTTCATCTTTTCTAAGACGGCCGTAATATAAATCTAAGTTCTCATTATCATAATAAATAGAAGAGATTGCAGAGTCCTCTTTTTCAAATTCTTTGTTTGTATTGAAGACTAAAACAGGCAAATGTTTCAATATAATCAATTTCAATTCTGTAATATTATCTGGATGAACCCAGTATTTAGTAGTTTGTCTAACAAAATTCTGTTGCTTACCACCTGCTGCTGAATCACCTTTGATTGGTTTACCACTCGTTCTAACAATATCGTATAATTGTGAGATCTTGACAACTAGACCATCATAATTTTCTTTGAAAAAAGGCTTTGAATCTAATCTGACAGCAAAGATTGGCTTTAAGATAAATCCAGTTTTTTTATCATGTTTTTTGATAATTTTTTGAAACCCAGTGTAATTCAACCTAGAGAATTTGGCCAAATCATGAACATCGGCAATAATGTCACTCAACTCTTCTTCCAAAATTTCGAAATCTAACTCACTTGGAGGTGTATTAGAATCTAAGAGAGACACCGTATGTTGCACCTGCTCCTGCACTTCCTTGACACGTCTGATAATTTCACTGTGTTTCACTTTGCTGAAAGTGTACACTTTATCCAATTCAATCTCGAGAAATTCAAGAAATGTAGTCTCCAACTCTTGCGACCATTGACCATTATTCTTTTCTAAATTCTCCTCCAATTCATTCTTCAAGTCATCGTACGAGATGTAATAGTAGCTGTATTGTCTAATCAGGGATCTCCCCAGTATCTCACCAAACTTCATAGATACGTCTCCCTTGCTTTCGTGAAGACAAATACATAATTCACAACAAACACCAATTCAAGTATCCAAACCTAGTTTACATCTGATATTATATATGTAGAAACTCCCCTTCAGTTACAACGGAAAATATCGATGCACGTGCATAACTTTCGACTTTGATTTATTAACTATGTTTTTCACTATTAAATATGTATGCAAAATTCTATGTAGAGTCAAGGAAGAGTCACTAGTTTGGTAGTGTCCATATTTGTTTGTATACTTTGATGCTAGCTGTATTCAGCGACAATGGCTAGGATTGTCTCAGCTTGTTCTTCAGAGAATCGAGTATCGCATTCTTCCACAATTGCGTATAGATGAACCATATTGGCTGGCATCTGATTCATGATTTGTAACTTTTCAATCTTGAATAATGGAAAATCATTCAGACGGAGTAGAAACCCACTGAACAACTCATCGTTCATTTTACAGATTGGTGCTTTTTGGAGATCAGCTTTGTTTGTCTCGGGTTCATCCTCCTGAGCAATATAATTCTTGTTGATCTTCAAATATGATATTGTGTCCCTTGTTATCCCCTGAAGTACTGGATGGTTGTATGGACGGTTTACCTTTATCTTCTTACGTTTGTTTTCTTGATGTAACTGTAGGGACTCGTCATCCCAAAAGTTGATTCTTTCTAGATTAGTTAAAAGCTGTAACGTTTCGTAATCACTTACAAAGGCATCTCTGACCTCTATGATCTTCATAATAATATGTCGGTTGTTGATTATGTGCTTAACTATACTGGATGACTCTAGATCGTTATCAAAGAGTCGGTATGTATTTGAAATAAAATTTGAATCGAAACTCATCGATAATTACATTATCATTTAATACGACGACCTTCAGTTGTCAAAAGTATGTTCACAAGAGGTGCCTTGAATAGAATAGTTGGACAAAAAGCCCGAGTGTACTAAAACAATGGGCTTGCTTCTAGTGAAACAGTGTTTTAAAGTTACATGTTAATGTTACATTTATGGACAGAAGCAAGTCTGTAATCCTGACAGTATCAATGAAGCAAATGAACGTTGAAAATGTGGAATGATAGGTTAAATAAGTAGAGAAAATTAAAGAATATTTTAAATGCTTTGGTGCTGCTGTTGTTGAAGGAAACTTTTTTTTTTATTGTTGAGAGTATTTTGTCAAACATTTAATTCAGTCCTCTTTTTTTTTTAGTGATATATAGGTTACTTTAATAATTTATTTAAAAATGGCATTGATGGCTTGTCAACTGAAACGCTCCTTTTAGATGGTTTGGTCAGGTGAAACTGTATGTTGTGACCAGAGTTTTTACCTCGAAAAAATAAGAAATAGCGCCTAGCTGGCGCAATCGGTAGCGCGTGAGACTCTTAATCTCAAGGTTAGGGGTTCGAGCCCCCTGTTGGGCTATTTCTTTTTATTTCTCGAATTATTGAGAGATCAATAGACGTAGTAGACAAATGCAATGTAACCCAAGCTCTGATAACATTTACAATATTGTACTAGAAACTGTAACAATTTCCTGTCAGTCCTTTAAAGTAAGTTGACCCGAAACAAATGTCTTGGATACTTCCATTACTCGCAGGGACTTCATGGTGGTTACGATTATAATGTTTTATTTATTATTCTATTTTAACAGATATATGCTTACAAAAAACTAATATACAACAAGCAAACCTCTATATATGAATGAATCTAGTTACGGAATATGTGTTTCTATTTTTTTGCTTACAATAAGGCAAATAGGAAAGGTAACAAAGCAGAGACTAAAGATCTCTTTATGTTATTGGAGCCATTGTCTTGAGATAAAATAGAGTGAATCGAAGTAGTGGATGAAGTAGATGAAGTACGTTCAACAGCAGCAACAGAAGAAGAACGTTGAGTTGTTGTTGGAATAGTCGTTGTTGGAATAGTTGTTGTTTGTCTTTGAGATGTTGTAATTTCTTTGGTAGCTTGTGAAGAAACTGAAGTAGTGTTAGAGACGGTAACTGGGCTAGAAGTAGTGGAAGTAGTTGATAAGGTGTAAGTTGAAGAAGAAGAGGAAGTGATGGAAGTAATGGAGGTGAATAGTTCGGAGGAAGAGGAGGAGGAGGAGGAAATAGAAGAAGAGGTTGCAGAGGAAGAAGAGGAAGAAGAGGAGATAGAAGAAGAGGTTGCAGAGGAAGAGGAAGAAATGGTTGTAGATGATAACTCAGCTTCCTTGATTGAACCCCCATTAGCTAAATCACTGAAATCTTGTTGAGCTTGTTGATATCTACCATAAATTTGACCATCCTTTGCATTAATAGATTCCCAAGAACCTGACGTATCACCATAAGAATACTCTGAACCGGTTGAATAATCAGTGACGATAACATCTTTTATATACATTGTGAAAGGAGCCTTTGAATAATCAGTTAAACCACCAGCCCATTGAATAGTGCCTGGAGCATTAGATGGATCACCACCAGCCCAAATACCCATCTTAACGTACATTGGTGTTTGTGGATACCCCTCGACAGTTGTATTTGGTAAAGTTCTAACGACATTACCATCTAAATACCAAGTGATAGATTCTTTGGTCCAATCCAAGGTATAATTATGAAAGGTGTCAGTTGGTGTATTAACTTGATGAAATTCACCTCTATCATAAGTAATAACACTACCTTTTGAGAAATAATTTGATTGAAATTGTGTATTATCTGAACCAACCCATTCGATATCAATCTCATCTAAATCATCACTTTGTAAGAAAAAAGATGAAACAATACCTTGACCAGGACCTGCTTTTAAAATAACAGAAACTTTACCATACATAATATAAAAATTTGATAAAAGTGAAGGATTATCACCTTGTTTATTCAAAATCATTTCTAAACCATTTTCAGTATATTTAATCTCACCAGCATGTTTCTCATCAGTGAACCATTTAGATTCAGAAGTGAAACCTTCAGAAAATGATCCGGCTAAAGCTTTATCAGCTGGACAAGAACCCTTTAATGGATTACAACTTTCAGCAGTGACATTGCTTACAAAGTTTGCAACAGTGAATAAAGAAACTAAACTTTTTTTATTAATTTGTACCATATCTATAATCTATAAAAATAGTTGTTTTGTTTGTTGCTAAGAAAGAGAAGACAAATTTACTGTAAACAAAATACAAGACAACTACTATTTATACTAAATACTCATAAATCTATTCATAGACCAAGCAATTCATCGAATATGCAACATTAGTTTAGTTTCACTGCAATCTTTATTATGCATCACGAAACTTCTGTAACAAAATTCGCGTTGAATCAATCAGTTAATAGTAATGAAAATGATATTTTCCATATTTGAAAGACCAGCAAGAAAATTAAAAATAAATTTACAAGGCGAAGTTGAAATAATATTTACTGAAAGGGATATAATTAGTAAAGAAAGTGAAATGAAAGTGATGATCTTTTTCAGCTTGTGTGTTGTTTCCTGATTTGGAGTCAAAGTTGTTCTTGATTTTGTTCTTGTTCTTGTTTTAAAAGGTGAATTTTTCACAACTATGAAAGAGGTTTGATGAGTTGGGACAACGCACCACAAGGAAGGGGTCAAATGGGATCTACATCTTAAAGGGGTTTTGCTTTGGTTGGTTTTGTTATAAGTAATTATATATTTAAGAAACAAAAAATATGTATATATAATAATTTGGGGTTGTGTCTTGGGAAGGTAAGAGCTCAACTCTTTTGTCTAGTTAGATAGGATACAGTATGGTTAATATTAGAACAGCTACACATGCAGGTTCATGGTATCCTAGAGATCCCAAGGTTTTATCAACTCAGTTGTTAGGATATCTTCAAGGTTCTAATATAAGGACTCCAATTACACATTCATCGATTATAGTTTCACCACATGCTGGGTATAAGTATTGTGGACGTACTATGGGATATGGTTATGCTTCGTTAGATTTTAAACAAAGTAAAAGGACTAGAATATTTATATTGGGTCCATCACATCATTTTTATTTTAGAGATAAAATATTATTATCTCAATTTGACTCTTTAGAGACCCCTTTAGGTAACTTGAAAGTAGATACAAAAGTTATTAAGGAATTGGTTGACAATAAAGATGATGATACTTTTGGTTATCTTGATCAAGATAAAGATCTTGATGAACATTCTTTGGAAATGCAATTTTCTATGTTAGTTGAATGTCTTAAATGGAGAAAGATAAATTTAGATGATGTTACTGTAGTACCATGTTTAGTATCACATAATAAAGATGATACAGATTTTAAAGCTAGTAAACATTTAATCAAATATCTAAAGAATGATGAAAAAGATTCACAAAATTATTTTATAATTAGTAGTGATTTTTGTCATTGGGGTAGAAGATTTGATTATACTGGTTATGTTGGGAATTCAGAAGAATTAGAAGATGCAATGAAAGAACAAACAGAAATCGAAATGTTAACATCAAGAAGTAAACTAATGCATCATCAAATTTCAATTTTTAAATCTATTGAATTGATTGATAAATTTGCAACAAATGTGTTGACAAAGGGACAATCAACAAATGAAATTTATGATAATTGGAAACAGTATTTAGATATTACTGGTAACACTATATGTGGACAAAATCCAATCAAACTGATATTGAGTCTTCTAATTAGTAGTAAGATGAAATACGAATTCAATTGGTTAAATTATTCACAAAGTTCAAAAGTTGAAAATGTTAATGAAAGTAGTGTTAGCTATCAATCTGGATGTATTAAAGTATTTACTTGAATACCCTATTATATATGACTCTTTTTAGAATTTCCATTCGAAATTAAAGCCTTTACAGTAGCAATAAGTACTGTGGTATCTTTATGATTATTTTCATATGGTTTGCCTGTTCCCAAATGAGGTTCCGTTTTAATTGTCTTACAAGAATATCCTTCACTAATTGAATCTAGTAACTTCGTTTCTGTATCGTTTCTCAAGTTCAATTCAGTCCATGTTTGTTCAATCTCGGTCGAATCGAAAACTGCCTCCTTTGAAAGACCATCTTCAATGCCTTTGAATGTAGAATGTTGCTCAAGAGCTCTTTGTCGGGTGTCCCGCTGTAGCAATTGACGTCTTCCCATTCTTGATTAGGCAATGTCATTAGGTCGTTGCAAGTCTCGGTGAATTGTTCAATAATTACGTTATTGCACTCAAAGTTTTTGGTGGAATTTCAGGCCAGTGCCAATGAAATGGTTTCAGAGTAAGGTAATGTTTTCTGTCATATAATCTATTCAATATCATCCGAGAACCTCATATGCAGTCTTTTCCTATTTAACGGTATGGTTGGTTTCACTATTTATTTATGGCTCTCAAAAATAATTAAGGCTGAGCGTTTAGTTTCGATCTCTTCTTGTGTCTCAAAACTTTCTTCGAGAATTGCCGTTGCAGTCACCTACAAAGTGAGGTGACGGCCAAAATTTAAGTTTCACAACTTGAATGGGGTACCTATGACATTAGCAACTGAAGAGAGGAAAGTATAGTTTGATTGTGAGTAAATCAGATATCTGAATAATGCTAAATCTGTTATGGGTTGTAAAAACAATAATACTTGTGACGCAATGATATTTGTGACACTAGATTTGTTGAAGGTGTGTGGGTGCTTGATGAGACAGAGGTCATACATACAATTGGTAGTTATCAATATTGCTACAAAATCTATACAGATAATTTGTAACTAGTCAAGGTTTTGTTATGTGGTTTATTCTTGAACTTGTAGAGCTTGTAGGGTGAAAAGCATGGACTTTTATTCTTGAAAAATAGAAGTGACTATTAACAAATATATTTTATAAGATCTATAATTATTTTGTTGTTTGGAATCAAAAAGTTTTATTATGGTAGAGTCAGGTACAATAATAAACAATGGAATACGGGAAAGTATTTGTTTGTTTGTTGCTCCATCAAAACACAAGGTGTTACCGGAAAGTATAATATAATCATTTTTTATATAACCTGATGTATAGAACAACTGTATTTAAGAAATGGCAGAATTAATAGACATGGGTAGTTGTTAAACTGACTGACATTTCAGGTTTTATTATTGTTATGTTTGGCATAATATGCAATGAATTGATAACATATCATATTCAGACACTATCTTCATATCTGGCTATTTCCTAATTTTATGGATCGTTATTGAACCGTGCTAGTTACTTTCCTTAAATGTCCTTTGGTGTCTTTTTGACTGTTTTTGGAAATTTACGAAGTATTTATCAATACACATTTGATACAATTATTTTAAATAATATTTAAATTTGACGCTACTATCAATATCTAATATTAATAAAACTCAAGTTTTACTTCAACAAATATAAATTAGTGATATCTTTAAATAATAGATTATAAACCGAAAGCTATCATCTATGATTGAAATAAGTCAGAAAATTTATTTTATTCATATGATTATTACATGTGCTATCTCCATTTCAGGAGAGTGTCAGCAATACCAATTTATTCTGATTTTAGTTACATGATCTGTCGAAAGAAACTATCAAAAGTCACATCATATTACTTACAATTGGGATAGTTGATATTTGCAGACCCATGAAATCATTTTGTTATTAAGTGAATGTCGTGCTGCATATGTATAGTTGTAAACAGTAAAATTCATAGACTAGGTATGGAGCACAATGCCTTAAACTCAAATACCTAAACATAGATGTATATATTGATTACTCTTTAACACAACCTAACCCTCTTTCAAATCTCAACTGACTCGGTCTCAAGAATAAGAGCAAGATTGTTTGACTGATGAGTAATTCGTATCTTCGGCATAACGATGTCTGCTCAGAAGAACTAAACAACTAAAAACAAAAGTAGCGCTGACCATAGAACACTCAGTATCATACAGTCTTACAATAAGCATACATAACCGGAGCTTTTTTAGTTTACATTATGAAGTCAGTAAAGTAACGATTTTTCTGTTACACTCATCTGGTTATCTGCAGCTATAATTCAGACAGGAACAAAACTTTAGAAGAGTTGTATAGCTCTTAGTAAACCTTGTTCGTTTGTTAAAGCTCGAGGTTTTGATAATACTTATATATAGTAATCTCTTCAAGTTGATGAGAGTGTGCGCAGAACAATCTGAAACATGAAATTCGCTGCAGAGCGAAGAGAACTAAAGAGATTGAGCACAGATATATTGAAGCAGTACAGCAATTATATTGTGAGAGATGGCCGTATAATGTATTGATAAGGATTATATTGTTAATGAGAAGAATATCTTGATATATTAAACTTAGAGTTGATCAATTTAATGAGGAGAGCTCTTAAACTTTAAAATCGCTGAACAGGAGATACATCCAGAAGAACATATTTTAGGTTGATAGAGGGCAGGTGATACTGCGTAAGATAGCATGCGAAGTGTTCAGAGAATCCTACAGAACAAACAGTTCAGATATTTGACTTTATTCATGACGTGCTTGAGCAGATCTTCAAACCTACTATGATATTACTAGAGGGTGAATGATTGTTTTTAAATTTAGAATATCTCCACACTGAAGTATGTTCGTGGTACTGTTATATGAAGAAGAAGTTTGGTCAAATCTACCATATAAATACAAAAGATGTTTGTCCTCAGGTTGTATGCAGAATGGTATTGGTTTGTTAAACTTTTGTTTTGGATAGAGAAAATCATAATCAATATTTCATTATGAACCTTTTCACATTCACAATAAACTTTCTTCTAATCTTATTTCCCCTCTTTCAGTTGGCATTAGGTGCTTATTCTTATACTTATACACTCAGAGATGGAGGAATTGTTACTGGTTGGTACAATGGTCATGGAGAACCACCAAGAAGTTATTTCGATGGACTACCTATAAGTAACAGCATAATTAACACGCCAATACCAGGTACCGCTCGTGTTTTTGATAAAAGCTCAACTTCAACAACAGTAGGACCCGATGGTAGTTCTACTCTTCTTTATCTCGCCTATTGGGGGTCTCCAACTGAACCATATACCAGAACTGAAACAACCTTCATAAAAGCAGATCATACAGGTCTTCCATCAGAAACTGTTGGCACAGGAACTATATCATATTTAGATGGGAAGATCATAGTACATGTAATTACCGTTGCAGTTCCCGATCCTTCTGAAGCGACTGGTCTTACTCCACGTACAACAACCGTAGAATTCACAAATCCAGGTTCTAACAGTTTTACGACAACCGTTTCTACGTGGGGTGGGTCGTACTTTAGCAAAGATGGAAGAAGGATTGTTGAAGTTATACATAATGTTGAAACTCCAAGGTCCACTGAAGCAATTGATTCAATGTCTAGTGGAGTACAACAAACAAGTGAAGCTGAACAAACAAGTGAAGTAGAACAAACAAGTGAAGTACAACAAACAGGTGAAGTGCAAGAGACCAGCGAAACAGAACAAACAACTGAAGTTCAACAATCAAGTGAAACTTCAGTAAGTGAGAGTAGCACATCAGAAACAACATTAACCACTGAAACTGTTAATGCTAGCATGAATGATGTCCAGAGTCAAACTTCAAGTCAATCTGTCGGTGAATCACAGACTGAATCAAACTCTGTTTCGGAAACTACCGATAGAAATTTAGGTAATATCTCGAAGTCAACTTCTCTCTTTGCATCTTTTGTTAGCTTACTTGTACTTTGCCTTTTAATGTAATATATTTAAGAGACTGTGAGCATAAGGTAGTGACAAAGTTAGTTTCCTACTATAGTGGCTCTGTTGTTATTTAGCCAATAAATAAAGTTTTTTCATTCATAATATTACAAACCTCTATGCTATATAATGGAGCTGGCAGCTGGATTTCCAGAGACTGATCAGTCAATGAATGATTGGAGCAATTTTTGAAAAGGGTTCAAATATTTTAAAATATCTTATCAAATGAGGCCTCGTTCTATCTCGAGACTCAGTATTTATGTATTAGATAGAACAGTAGTTTTGTTCAGATTTAAAAAATATTTGCTGATATTATGTTTTGAGAGATTTCGAATTGTTCGAGTCTCCTGATAAAAGATAGGTAGAAACACCCGCAAATGATAGTATTATATGTTTACTTTCTTGACTTCTTCTAGGAGTAATGAAATGACACATTGCTTTCGAGGAAATCTGTTGTGAATGAAATAATCACAACACTCTTGCACTAGTCATTTTTCTACGAAGGTGTTCATGGTCGATAATCCTTCGACTGGTTAGAGCTTTACGAAAATCTCTGAATTTTCATGAGATGCTATCTTCACATTTACTAATTGTATGGAAAGTTGTAGGCACCTCAGAACAATCGATTGAATCAGGTGAAGTTCATAAATTTCAAAAAAGTGAAGTAAAATTATCATTATCTGTATAAACTGTATATAAAAAATATCAAAAGATAATTTCAAATAATTTAGTTAGCAGCAACGTGTTCAACTAAATCGACGACTCTGGTAGAGTAACCGTATTCATTATCGTACCAAGAGACTAACTTGACGAATTTTGGAGATAATTGAATACCAGCTTCAGCATCGAAGATAGAAGAGTGAGAGTCACCTAAGAAATCAGAAGAAACAACAGCATCTTCAGTGTAACCTAAGACACCCTTTAATTTACCTTCAGAAGCTTCCTTAACGACCTTCTTAATTTCATCGTAGGTGGTTTCCTTAGCTAATTTAACGGTTAAATCAACAACGGAGACATCGACGGTTGGAACTCTGAAAGCCATACCGGTTAATTTACCTTGTAAGACTGGTAAAACCTTACCGACAGCCTTAGCGGCACCAGTAGAAGATGGGATGATGTTACCAGAAGCGGTTCTACCACCTCTCCAGTCCTTGTGGGATGGACCATCGACGGTCTTTTGAGTAGCGGTCATAGAATGAACAGTAGTCATTAAACCTTCTTCGATACCGAAAGCATCGTTAATAACCTTAGCTAATGGAGCTAAACAGTTAGTGGTACAAGAAGCGTTAGAAACGATAGTTTGACCAGCGTATTTGTCTTCGTTAACACCCATAACGAACATTGGAGCAGTACCAGATGGAGCGGTAATGACGACCTTCTTGGCACCAGCATCTAAATGCTTTTGAGCGGAGTCTAATTCCTTGAAGATACCAGTGGAGTCAATAGCAATATCGACGTTAGAGGCACCCCATGGTAAGTTAGCTGGGTCTCTTTCATTGTAGACAGCAATCTTGTGACCATCAATGATAATATGTTTTTCATCATGAGAAACTTCACCGGCGTATCTACCGTGAGTAGAATCATATTTGAACATGTAAGCAGCGTAATCGTTAGAGATGAAAGGATCATTAATAGCGACGACTTGAATGTTTTTTCTTGCAAGAGCAATTCTTAAGACTAATCTACCGATTCTACCGAAACCGTTAATAGCAATTGAGACCATATTTGTATTTATTATTTGTTTGTGTTGATGGGGGTATATTGAAAAAGAGTGTAATATAAGAAAATATAAAAATTTAAAGGAAATAAAATATATAAATTGAATGCAGACATGTAGTTTATATACAATTTATTGTCAAGATTATAATAAAACCTCGAGGTTAATAAAAAAATAATTACTGTATGAAAACTATGCATCATTGGACATACAAAGAAATCATCATTCGTTGTTTTTTTGTTGATGTTCATGATATAACGTGACTTCTACTAAAATAAAATACAAGAAGTTTAAAGAAAAGTGGATGCCGAGAAAATTATTGTGGAAGTTGAAATAAGTGGAAGTTTCGTGTAATGTGATATACATTTCACTAATTTCACTTATTATATACTGTAATACGAAATACTGTAATACTGTAATACTGTAATACTATGATACTACTAAATACAACAATTTAATATACTATACCATATATAGAATACTTGATTACATTTTTCTATTATATTCTGTTATACATTGTATATTGACCGGATAAGATCCGATGTGTATCTGATGCTTATACTATATAGTATACTATACTGTAATAAGTTTTAATGTATTCAATTCTATCTCCCGATTACTATAATATTGTATAGCGTTGAACTAAATGCCAATGTAAACTATCTTATAAATGGTATACTATATCATACAGTGAAAACGAGTAATCTATCATAATATTATGTATTATATCATATTTTATTATAGAGGTATTACAGCGGTACAGCGGTATATAATTATCTAACAAATTTCAATGGTGATGTCTTTGTCCAACTGTAAGATGGTAAAATACAAACAAGTAAAACAATCAATCCAATAAAATAACTATATAATAAAGCGATGATTGATTCCTGATACCAACCTATGAAACAACTAATACTACCTAATAATAATATACAATTATTTAATTTTGATGATAACTTCTTTTGTGATGGATAATCTATTGGAAATGTAAGATATCTATTCAAATCTTGTAAAATACTTGACATTGTTATCTGTGTATGCTTCTCTGATACTCTTGTTCTATGAATATATTCTTATAACTATGTTGTTATGTTTCTATCTTTCTCGGTCTTGTGAAAATATCATGTTATACACGTGATCGACTATACAACTCTCTTGTTATTGAATACTTGTTCATCCTTTAGCCAATTGATCAGTTTAATGAAGGATTCACCTTGAGTAAAATCATCGTTATTGTTTTCAATATCTTTATTAGAATCCTTAAATAATTCAATTATAGTTGATTCATTTGATATTATTGTGAAAATTTTACAATTTAGTAAATCCAATTCAATTTTCCAATGATTTAGCAATTCTGTTTCAATTATATTACTAATACATTCAATTTTTTTATCATATATTTGATCCTTGGACTCTTGCCCTTTAATCTTCCGTATAAATGTTACCAAGTTAATAAATCCAATAAGACAATTATCAACTTGATTATTTATTCTATTATCTTGTATAAAGACATTTATTCGTTGTGACACTAAATATATCGATCTTACCATCTCATCATTAACCAACTCACAAAAATAATTTATTGTACTACTAATATCATCGTCATCATCACCACCATTACCTTCTCTCATTCCCCTCTGATCTAATAGTTTACGAAACTTTTCTCTTAAATCATATATCATTATACTTAAATGTTCTTTATATATATCCAATTCAAGAACAACATGTCTTTCATCACCTTTAACTCTTTTCCGATGAATTATCAAATATAACGTATAAACAATATCTGTCATATAATGTGATACATTTAGTATGAAAGGTATCAATTGTCTTAATAGTTTAACATTCACATCCTCTGAAATCTCCATGGCACTCTCTTCTTACTCTCTCTTGTTCTCTCATTCTTGCACATCACTTACAATTATGAAGTGAAATATTTTATAATGGTCCATGTCCGTTACCCTCCCTTGCTTCTCTTAGATAAATATCTGTCAATTCATCCATTTGATCATCTAAAGTACTTATAACATCTTCATCTTCACTCTTTGTTTCGTTGTCATCATTCTTTTGTTCATTATTGTCTTGTTCACTATCATCTTCACGGGTCTCCCAGGGTTTCGTTCTCGGTACCATATTACTTGGTTCACTAACTTCATTCAATGTTATATTCGGTATATTGACAATATTTGGTACTGGTTTATTTTGCACAATATGTTCGATTATATCATCATAACTCAATTGACTATTACTCTTTGTATCCTTTGTTAATAATGATTTTTTATCTGCTGCTGCCATTTTTGTGTGTTTTTGACCTCTTTCTATTTGTACTCAAAGAGTGAGTCTTTCTTACGGGCTCTTAGTATTTCTGATTCTGATTCAATCAACTCGCTTACTCTCGAGTATATTTCTATCTACTAACTCTCTTTGGTTTCTTCTTAATAAACAATCATGTTGAAAATTAACCAATTTTTCATTCTTAACAATAACAACAAACAGCATTCACACTAAAATCACAACAATGAATAGACGTATACTGATACTATTAGCTTTATCTCTGCTTATTAGAATTGCATTCTTTACGTATGGGATCTATCAAGATACTCATTACAAAGTCAAATATACTGATATTGATTATCACGTATTTCACGATGCCTCATATTACATATTTCATAATAAATCACCATATCTTAGAGACACTTACCGTTATACACCTTTATTAGCATGGGTTTTTTTAGTGAATCATTATTTCAACCAATTTCATCTAACAAAACTGTTTTTTGTCTTATTTGATCTATTTACTGGTATAATTATTATTAAACTATTGCCAACATCGATGAGTCCAATGAAAAAGATTCAATTATCATCACTGTGGCTTTTAAATCCACTCGTTATTACAATTAGTACAAGAGGTAACGCAGAAACAATTCTTTGTTTTATAATTATGCTTTCCCTTTGGGCATTTCAATCCAATCATGATATTCTGGGAGCAATAATATATGGTCTCGCTATTCATTTCAAGATTTACCCAATCATTTATTCAATTCCATTAACAGTGTGGCTTTTTTATTCCATCAAAGGTACTCTCATAACAAGAATTCGTAGAATATTTTTGGTTGGTTCGATTACTCTATCGACAGTGATTTTTCTTACTGCAATCATGTACAGGAAGTATGGATACGAATTTTTAGATCAAACTTACTTATACCATATTTATAGAGTTGATCATAGACATAATTTTTCAATCTGGAATCAATTACTATATTTGGACTCTGCAAGAGATCCATTAAATACATCATTATTGACAAAATTTGCATTTGTTCCTCAATTGATTGTCATAGTCATCCTGGGTATGTTTAATCTATGGACAACACAAGTACAAGATTTCAATACATTAATTGACGTTTTATTTGTACAAACAATGGCATTTGTTACATACAATAAAGTTTGCACATCTCAATATTTCATTTGGTATTTAATCTTCCTACCATTTTATTTGAAAGATACAACATTATCCACTTTACGACTTCTTCAAATGCTTACAGTGTGGGTCATCTCGCAAGCAGTTTGGCTAAATGAAGGTTATAAACTAGAATTCTTGGGCAAAGCTAACTTTTACCCAGGGTTACTACTAGGTAATATCGCTTTCTTTGCTGGTAATATATGGATTCTGGCACAATGTATCACCGACATACGCAATAAACCACAACAAATACGACCAAAAACAGAATAATTAACTAGCTTATGAAGCTATTCAATACCATTTGTAGCGTTGAACGACGACATCGCTTACAGTTTTTTTTTCGCTTCATCGATTATAAAATTTTCAACTGATTATACCATTTTCACAAGTTAGCAGTATATTTACAGAAAATAGTTGGTGAAACTATATCACGATCCATGTCTAGACTTGAAATATATTCTCCAGAGGGGTTACGTCTTGATGGTCGTCGTTGGAATGAACTTCGTCGCTTTGAAACATCAATAAATACTCATTCACATGCTGCTGATGGTTCATCATATTTAGAACAAGGTAGTAATAAAATTATTACTTTAGTTAAGGGTCCTACAGAACCCACTTTAAGGTCACAAGTTGATCAAACAAAAGCTACTTTAAATATTAGTGTCAATGTCACTAAATTCTCTAAATTTGAAAGATCAAAGACTGCCTCGAAGAATGAAAGAAGGATACTCGAGATTCAAACAGCTTTAATTCGTACATTTGAAAAAAATTTAATGCTGCATTTATACCCACGTACTATCATCGATATAGAGATACATGTCTTAGCACAAGATGGTGGTTTGTTAGGTTCTTTAGTAAATGGAATCACTTTGGCATGTATAGATGCAGGTATTGCAATGTATGATTATATTAGTGGTGTTTCTATTGGATTATATGATACGACGCCATTATTGGATGTAAATTCCCTGGAGGAATCTGCAATGAGTTGTGTAACATTAGGTGTTGTTGGTAAAAGTGAGAAATTGTCTTTATTGTTCGTTGAAGATAAGATCCCATTAGATAAAATGGAAAATGTATTGGCAATTGGTATTGCTGGTGCTCATAGAACAAGAGATCTTATGGATCAAGCTATAAGAAAACATGCAGCGAAGAGAATCTCAAATGCATCGGCGAAATAAATAGTTGAAAAGAGAGTTAGTCTGAAAATACAGCCCAATCGTTCAAAAATAAACACTGCAATTGTATTTAATTTAACTAATAGTAACAAGTCAAGCATTATACACATTCAATTTCTACTAAAAGACTTACCAAATTATATAAAGACTTATTGTTGTATGGCACCTTTTTCACATTGTCATTATAGAGAAGAAAAAAAAATTTCAATATGAAAAATTGAAATGTCAGTTTTCTTTCTAATAGATTATAGAGGATACAAATCAGTTTGACATAGGAAAGAAAATCAAATATGTCTTTAAATAATATTGTTTACTGTGGTATTTGTACATATCCACCAGATTTTTGTGAATTTTCTGGTAAATTAAAACGGTGTAAAGTTTGGTGGAAGGAAAACTATCCAGATATTTACATTAAATATTATGGTGAAGGTGAGGATGAAACCACAATTGATGCTGATGCAGTGGCTACTAAATTGGCAGAATCCAGTATTGGTGAAGAAAGAGAAAATAAATTAGAAAAAGATTTATTGAAATTACAGACCAAACAAGAAAATAGAGAAAAGAGAGAATTGGCAATGAAATTGTCTTCGAAAGTTGTTATTAAAAGAGAAGCTAGAACAAAGAGAAAATTTATGATTGCTATTTCTGGTTTAGAAGTATTTGAAATTGATATGAAGAAATTAGCGAAGACATTTGCCTCAAAATTTGCTACTGGTTGTTCTGTATCAAAGAATATTGAGAAGAAAGAAGAAGTTATTGTACAAGGTGATGTTATGGAGGCTGTTGAAGAATATATTCATACTTTATTAAATGAGAAAGGATTGAAAGATGTCAAAGTAGAAACAATTGATGCTTCAAAGAAAAAGAAGAAAGCAGAGACTACCACTATTCCAAAGGCAAAATAAATTGATGAATTTCATAAAATAATATATAATATATGATAATAGTAATTTCGTTAGATTATGCGTGAATAAAAAATGCAAGATTATTGACAGATGGGTATTTTTCATTTACCTAACTATCAGAATCCTTTGACTCAGTGGTACCACTATCAGAGTTCTTTGCTTCATTGCTACTATCCTTATCCTCACTGCTACCGCTTTTCTCGTCTAATAATAAGAAAGTATCCTTTTCACCGTTAATTCTCTTTTCACCAGTATAAGCATGAGCAAATTCACTTGCTGGTGAATGTTCTCTTATGATAGCTCTACTTTTCTTGACAGCATCTTCGACATTAGTGAATGGGTTTTCATCGTCGTCACTACTTATATCTATATTTTCTTTGATCTTCTTAACGATACTTTGACCAAAAGTACTATCATGGCCAATTAATTTAGAATACAATTTTGTACCAAGAGTCTTTCTTAGTAAAATTTCTCTGACTTCAAAATATAAATCTTTGGAACTTAAATTCAAATTCTCTTGATTTTTCTTAACATATGATCTAAAATCACCAATATGTTTCTTAAATTCCAGCTCATTTTTCTTTAACCAAGAAACATTTAATTCTTGTCTTGTAGCACCTCTAGCAAAATTTCTCATTAAATATTTATCATAGTCCCTAATGACTTTGGTGATGATATCACTGGTTGAAATACCATTAGTCCTTTGTGTTGTTAAAAACATACCCATTTCCTTTATTGGTTTATAAATATCATCACTATCAGCACTTTCATATGGAATATCATCATGAGCGACATAATCGATCTTATGTTCTTTTAAAAATTCTGGAGTGACACACCAAGGAGCATTTGGAATTACTTCATCTACCCATTTACAATGCATTAAAGTCTCACAACGTTGTTCATCTGTTAAGACAGTAAGACCCTTAAGTTTATGAGTGATCTTATCGCTAGGGACACCACAAATCAACGTAACATTTGGAAATGATTTTTTACATTGTTCAAGTTGTTTCATATGACCTAAATGAAATAAATCAAATACACCATCAGCATAAATACGAATTGGACGATCCTTTGGAGGAATATTCAATGGAAAACCCTTTGGTCTATACTTTTGTAATTCTTTTGGTAATTCGGCATCTAATTCAGTTTCTCTCTTTTCAAACTCTGCTCTCTTATTTAACTCTGATTGTTTGGTATAATGACGTTTCTTATGTTTCTTTAGAGACGTTAGTTCTCCAGAGTCCTCCTCCTCATCATCATCATCATCATCATCACGTTTTCTCTTGCTATCTTTCTTCTTAAATAAATTTGTAAGAGAAGATTTGGAACGCGAAATACGATTCTTCAAAGATGAAGCTCTAGATACCTTATCCGACATAATTGTATTCTCTCTTAATGCTTCACCTTCTTATTCCTCTAAATTATCTTTGTTATTCAATCAACAATATTTAAAGATCAAATTGAAATTTGACAACAAATTGTTTGCGTGTCGTTTAACCTTTCACGTGATAGATATAGTCAAGATTCAATAGTGAGTGCACTAAGTGATGAGTTGTAGAAGTAGACTAAGTAGTTGATAGTTGTCTATCGAGGTAAAGAGACTGAATTGTTGTTGGGAGTTGATATATAAATAAGTAAAGAACAGAAGAAATCAAGTAATTTCAAGCAATTCTTTTGATGATATGAAGACCACTATCACTCTCTACAATATTACTGATTTCACCGATTTTAAGTGCAAATGCAGCTTTCTCAAAGGATGGTTGCATTTCACCATGACCAAACCAACCAAGATCACCTCCACGTTTATAACTTGAACAATCAGACCTTTCCTTGGCAACAGATTCAAATTCACCCTTCTTGACATTGTCTTCACTTCTTAATCTGTCTAAAATACTGTTAATCTCCTTAAGAGCGTCTTCTTTATTGATAATAACCTTTTCATTAGTTCTACTTGAGACAGGTCTACGAGATTCATCATGCTTCAACAAAATATGTAAACATTTAATACGTAAAGGATGAGCCTCTAAATAGTGTCTAAGTATAGTATCATCTGTACCATCTGGTGCTTCCCATTGAGACTTCTTAGTCTCTGGATCAAAAAAGTACTCCCGTTTCTTGGATTTTGAGTAACGAACTGTCCATGGTTCTGGAAGTCCAGTATTTATTGAATCACTGCTCATTGTTCTTTATTACAATGTATAGTTGTCAAAATATCTCAGACAGTTGTTGTTGAATATATAATCAATAGTTTGAGTTATAAAGAATTGAAAAGAAGCTGTCACGTGATGTATACCAATTACAACTTGGCCTTGTCGTAAATGACAAAACCTTCTTGGGAGACACTTGCTGTAATGTTTCCCTTGTTGTCGAAGTATTCAGCTTGCATTAGATGTTTATGTTGTGAACTTCTTGCATTTTGTAAATTGAAATAAAGAGGATCTGTCACTGTTGGTCTTTGATGAAAATAGATTGTATGATCAAGAGAAACACTGAACATGTGTGAAAACATAGGTCTGTTATCAAAATAAGGTAATGTCAATAGCAAATAAGAGTCTGATAAGTATGCAAAGGCAACGTATTGGTATCTAGGATCATTTTCATTCAACATTGATTTCTTACGAATTTGAACATAATATTGCAATGTTTCATTACGTGTCTTATTTTTAGAATAAAAGATATTATTAGGAAAATGATAATGTATTGGATTGTTATTAAATGAATCAAGCATAGGTTCAAATAGTGGCATTTTTGATTTATCCTTATACTCCGCAATGAATAATTCAGCAGCATCATGGAAATTAGACATTGGTGGTAAATTAACGTTCTTGAGATGATATAAATGTCCAATCTCCTCGGAATTTACAGAGAAGAGTATCATTGAGGTAAAGATTAATCTTTCATCTTGAAATGCACGTACTTGTTTATGAATAAAATTCCTACCTTTACGAAGTTCCTCGACATCATAAGTAATTAACTTGGTAGGATTACCACTATTGATAAAATAAGAATGTAACGACGCTGGATTGAAATTTGATGGGATTGTATTCAAAGCAGCTAATAAAGATTGTGCAACAAGTGTACCACCAAAAGTACCTCGAGATCCAACTGGAGCAACTGGCAAATTCTTTGTAATAAACTTGGTCGGCGATAGTCTTGATAAACCCAACAAGGTATCCAACTTCACAATCTTTGACATCTTTGGACTTTATTGGAAACCATTACTATCCTCTATGTTGTCTATATGAAAAGCGACATTTATATAGTTTTCTGGTTGGGGAAGCAATCGGTGATAGGAGAAAACTATCTTATCAAAGTTCAGATGGATAATCTATAGTAGTTAAGACATCTTCATCAGTAATTTCCGTCCATGGAATGATAGTTCTTGCACCTCTGAGATTCTTAGCAGTTGGTTTGTGTATTCTAGGTTTATTTCCCTTGAGTAATGTTGATTTGGATCTTGTAATAGCAACATGAATTGGCGAATCATTCTTCTTGTTGGGTTTAGTATCTTTGTTTGATTGTTCTTCATGTAAAAGTGTTGTTCCATTCAATGTGTTGTTATGAGAATCTCTGTCAATCAAACGTGTTTCTAATTGACTTTGTCTCTCACTTAATTTAGTCATCTCTTTAGAAACATTTATCAAAAGTAATTGAATATCCTCCATTTGAAGTGTTAACGATTTTGTAACTTCATGAATCGTAGATTGTTCTCTAGCTGACATTTGTTTGTCAATTGCTTCTACTATCTCTTTCTTTATCTTATCGATGCTCATCGCCACTTTCCCAGTAAGATCTAAATAGAAATATATATATATATATATACACGAAGTTAGTAAACTGATAACAGAGTCGGCAGGGTGTCTACTAGCTAGGTAACTAGGTATATTACAAACCTTTTTCCAAACGATCAACTATTCCATCTAATTCTACATATCTTTCATTTAAGCGACGTAACAACTTCATCGAAACATCTCTTAATTCAACACTCTCTAACTCCAATTTCCCAGCCCATTCTAAAATCTGTTGATCACACTCTCGTCTCGGTGATGATTCCAAGGAGCAATCAGTGCTTGAAGTATTCATCTTTTCATTCACTGAGTCTCGTTGCTCATCTGGGTTCAAAATCGCGTCAAGTTAAAATTTCAACTCTCTTTATATAAAGTAATAACTAGTACAAACTGAAAGCAAAATATACCTAGAAATGTCACCTTTACTTAAAGAGTACTTGAATAAAAGAGTAGTGATTGTACAGACTAATGGTGATTGTGTGCTGGCGACATTAGAAGGATTTGATAAAAGTACAAATTTAGTAGTTTCTAATGTTACAGATAGATTCGATAATGATAGATTAGTGAGTAATGTACAATTGATGAGAGGTTCTGAGATTGTATTTTGTGGTCTTTATGAACCAAGTGAGAATGAGATTGTTTTGAAAGGTTCAAAATTACATGATACAAGGACTATAGTTAAGGATGAGCATCTGATATGGATGAAAGTTAAACAATGGCAAGTTCAAAGTAGGAATAAAAGACAAAGAGTGAAATGAATAAGTGTGATTACTTTTGTAATATATAATTAAGAAACAACAATATCATTGTTGTACTGTATCTAAACCCATTTGACGCATCTTTAAAGCAATACCTAGTAAATAATCAATGGATTCATTATAAATCTTGGCTTTGGTAATATTGGGACCCCATACAAAGATTCCATGTCTCTTTACAATAACAGCACAACCATGTGGATAAATGTGACACATTTCTAATATACTATCAGTCAATTCATATTCAAAGTTCTGGTTTTCGATAATTGGAATTCTAAGTGTATCCTGAAACAATAGGTTTATTTGTTTCCCATTAGTTTCATCAATTTTATCACTTGGTAATGCTTTAATTTGTTCAATATGTGAAATCTCAAACATTTTATCGTATAATAATGACACTAAAACAGCATTCTCTGAATGTGTATGAATAATAGCTCCAACTCCAAGTTCTTTATATAAAGTGAGAAACAATGGAGTACAATCACTTGGTTTATAACCAGAAGGTCTTCTAATGATAGGATAACCCACTAGGTTCCCATCCAAGACAAACATATCTTGAGGTTTCATTAGTTCCTTTTGAACACCAGATGGAGCAATATATATACAATTATGTTTGGGATCCTTGATTGAGATACCACCACCTGTACCAAGGCACCAATCCTTTTCATAAAACTTTCTACAAAGTGAACAAATGACATTAGCTGGATGGTCCTTTGATTCTGAATTTACCAAATACCCAAAATTATCATTATCTCTATCCCTGAATGTCATTCTCTCCATTGAAGATGTAGTCTTTTTATATAATCATTGTTAATTGAAACTATCTACTAACTATAAAAAAAAATTTTTCACTTTGAAAGACTACTTAGTTAACGGTTCCACATTTCTTACAAGTACGCAACGTAGTGTCTTTATTGAACTCTTGGACTTTCTCCTTTACTTGAGTACCTAAATCCGTCATGATAAAGTCAAATTTACATACAATTTCTTCACATTTGTTACAATACCAAACCATAGAATCTTGTTTGCCTATACGATCTTTGAATTCAACAACAATACCTATTGTATTTTCAAATCTTATAGGGGAATGAGGAATATTAGCAGGTAATAAATAACTGTCACCTTCATTGATGACGATTGTCTTGAATTTATTATCATCAGGATCACGAATCTTTAAATGCATGGTACCTTTCTTTTGAAGAAACCATTCTGGTGTAGGATTAATATGAAAATCAGTACGAACATTGGGTCCACCAACAATCATGATAGTAAAACCATCTTGATAAAGACAGTAATTGTTAACTGGTGGAGTTAACAGATGATCATTCTCTTCTATCCATTTATCTAGGTTAATAGGTGTAAGGTTTAACATTGTTTTATCCTGCTAGATTGTTTTGTATGTAAAGAATTGACAATGATACGAAGTAAGTAAATATTATTATTTATATATATATATGATGGGATAAGAGCAATTGTCAACTGTTAGAGCTAATTCGCAAACAAATTCCGGGTTTCTACTACTAAATCAAACAAGATCACAATAAATCTCGTGAGACTAATTCTATTTGCTAATACTATATTACAATATACTATATCATACCATACTAAGATATATTATACAGCATACTCTAACACTCTATGCATACATTAAATACTTTACCATTATAGTATAACAGTATATATACAGTACAATATAATGTACTATAATATGGTAAGATACTATATCACGTTATCCACTTGAAATAACTAGATATCAAGAAAGTACGCAAAGTTAGTGAGTTAAAAGGGTTATTAGATTGATTAGAGACATTATAGTAGAGGGATATAGAATGTATAACTTGTTCTATTTAGACTAGATTTATATAAAGAAGATAAGAAGGAAATATGATTAACTAATGTATATTAAAGAGAATAGTATAACTATGTATAATATAGTACAGTATACTATAACACTCTATATACATATAACTCAATCTAATATATAATATATTTTTTATAAAGTTACGTGTAATTATACATTCTAAAAAATTAGATACTTCTAAATGAGTAGTTAAATGGTAATATCCTATTTACTTTAAAAGAGATAATTATTCATCATGAATATATAGTACTATAGTTCAATTATTATAATGTAATATTAATGAAAACATGTCAAAATTATCCCATTTTTATCCTTTTTAATATATAAAAAATCTATTACTAATAACTTCACCAACAGTTCTATTAAAATACATATAACATGATATAACATGTTATGATACACTACATTGCACTTTGTATACTATTCTTCAGGTATTGAGATGAGATGTCTAGAGGTCGGAAAAAATCCCATACGTTCCGGATGGGTTTTGGGCTTTACGCGTATTTTTTTGGTTTCACGTGACTAATTTGCAAGCCCTAACTTTGCACCGCTTTGATAAAGTTTAGGTCTTAGTGCCGGGAAACTTAATACTCAATTACTTGGTGCGCTACAATTGAAAATCTTTCAAGCCCTAACTTTAGTCACGTGCAAATTAAAAAAGGTACGCGTAAAGCCCAAAACCCATCCGGAACGTATGGGATTTTTTCCGACCTCTAGAGATGTCTAGAGGTGCAAATTTTGATGGTCCATTCCATTTCCAATTTGCCCGTGTGTTGACATTTTTTAACCTGCACGTGACTGGTTTGGAAGCCCTAACTTTGCTTTGCTTCGATGCAATTTCGTCTCAATGTCGAATTAAGAAATAATATTGCTGTAATAAGTCAAAGAGGCATGGAATCAGCAATTATAAGAACGTTGGTTGGTCGAATGCAGTTAGAGTCACGGTTTTGATGTAGAGACGCCAAGGATAGGAGGTCCAACAACAGTTTAACTCCGGAATAATATAATATATAAGGCAGGAAGTTTTATGGAAAACTATTGAATGAGTTCTAATTATATAAATTTATCTAAGCTCGAATAAAATTAAGTAATACTTGAATAAATCCTAGAATCCACAGATCGACTCTAGATAATAATATTACAATTGCCTTACAAATAACAACAAGTAACCTACCCATACACACCGAACATCATTTATTAGAAATGGCTTTTACTTCAAATTCAACCAGAAACACAGCTACCGTATCTGACTCATTAGAAGAATCGAAAAAAAGGAAACTGGCATCAACAACTACAACAGATGTATGTCAAACCGAGGATTTTATGGACTGGCAACCAGTCAAGACCAAGAGTGCTCTGGCAGTATTCACTTACTTCCATCAATCTACCAAGGATCAAAATTTGTACAGATGCAATTTGTGCCATGAAACCACGATCTATAATAGAGCTAGTGCTAATTATTATCCGAAATCGCTTGAGAGACACTTAAAGTCTGAATGTTCAAATCCACCCCCAAATCTCAATGGGGATATGTCAAACTCATCCTATTTAAAGAAACTAGCAGCCGAAAGGAAAGCTGTTGAACAAAATCTTACTGATATTCGATATGATCCGTCTAGACTTGAGCTTGCTGTATTTTTTACTATCAAACTGAATTTGCCTATATCATGGGTTGATAACGATGAATTTGAAGCAGCATTTGGAAGAATTATTGATTTGGTACCTGGTCAGCAAAGGTTTCAGTTGAGCGACCGCAAGAAAATCAATAGAAGGAACCTTTCAATTGCTATAACAGAAAAAGCTAAGGATATTAAACATTTTTGGCAAACTGAGTTCGCAGTCTCAAACGATACTTTGCAGAAACGGTCCTTTGCTTCCGCAGAAACCCTTCCATCTGTCATTTCGGACAGGATCAAAACGTTAGATTCAGTCATATTTCCAACCTTAATAATGGATCATTGGTCTAATTACAGAATGGATAACTACTTAGGAATGATGGTCACAATCTATGATAAAAAGGAGCAAAAGTTGTGTCCTTTTTTGATAGATATCCCTAGATGCACGTCTCATAGTGCTGCTACCCTGTTAGGTCAAGTAGAAGAACTCTGCGAAGAGTATCCTGGTATCGAAAATTTAACACTTGGTTTGGTGTCCGATAATGCTGCCAACATGATCAAACTTGGTAAAGATTTAAGTACTTATGAAATATTTGAAAGGCAATACTTGGGACATGTCCCTTGTCTTCTTCATAGTACAAATCTCATGAATTCATGTTTATTGAAACCGAACGAAGATGAGGAAGAGGAAGAAAGTATGAGAGCGGAACTTCTTGATGGTAGCACTTTATTTGACAGTGAATTAGATGATGACGATGGTATGGTCAAAATGAGAATATCCGATCTGAGGGCTTATATTGAGTCTAAGGAACTTGAATACGCAGTTTCCAATTGCCAAATAGATGCTAGTGGCTCTAAAACTAGCTTATTGATCGAAGACCCATTTATCGAATATCTGAAAGACCAAGAGCTGGATATGGAATTCGTCAAACTGGTCACAGGCCATCAGCTTTTGAAGAAGAACAACAAGTTAGCAGCTGAGGTTAAGATGAGCATGCACAAAAGGAATTTGTATAATTCTATTTGTAGCTCTCATAACAAAACCTTCAGAGGAGAAGGACTTAAATTAAAAACCTTCTGCCCTACCCGCTGGGTTTCTGCGATTGAATCTCTTAAAAGGCTGATTTGGCTAAAGCAAGTGGTACTCAGGTTAAGTGAATTGACTGACTTTGAAACTAAATTCACAAGCGAAGATTTTGAAGTTGCTTCTGATATTTTATCACTTTTAAAACCTTTCAAAACACTTTGTGAAACACTTTCTAGCGACCGTTGTTCTGTTAAATATGCGCTTCCACTACTCCTTCACTACAAAAGGTTCATGCAGGAGATTAGCATCAATCATTTATCCAAATCAAGAAATAATTTTACCCATTTGGAATGCATGACTCAGTTCATGCAAAAGATGGATAAATACGAATTAAAATACAAAAACAGTGATATCTGTTTGGTGTCATCATTTCTGAACATTATTTTTGTGGATGATCCAATGTGGGTGGAAAAATTTCCTGGAAGGGCGGAAGGTGGCTCTAGAAGAGAATTCGTCATTTCAAATATGGCTGAACTGATCGTGAAGATACTGCTTCCTTTATTGAATATTTCATATCCTGTTTCTGAAAATTTGGAGGCTACCACGGAGGATGAAGGTAACACCAGTTTTACTAACGCACATATTATTAATTCCCTCAGCTATGATGATTCTGTTGGAAGCACGTCACACAACGTTTCTGACAGTGTATTTGATTATAAATCTATACACAATGAATTGTTTTGGATAGTCACACTTGAGTTGAGAGAATTTTGCACAAAGGCTAAAGCACAGCTAATTGATTGTCTTTCCCAAAACAAAGCAAACCTAGCTGCTAGTCAATGTATGGCTAACTTTGAAAATATGTGCAAAACGGTATTTGACGCTGATACTATTTTCTGGTCTTTATATGCTAAAAAATTTCCATTACTTTCTTTTGTCAACAATTTGCTGAAAAATATACCTGCTTCCTCAATCCACGTAGAGAGGATGTTTAGTATAGCAAGTAGAATTGGAGTCGAAAGAAGGTCTGGTCTTTCAGATGAGACGTTTGCCGCTTTGAGTATTTTGAAATCTTTTGGGCTCAAAATTGACTTTACAAGGGTAAACCTTAGTAAAGTTGGTGTACTCCAAGCCATGGAGTACATTAGAAACCTTCCAAAATCCACTAAATAGTATGATTATCTAGATATGTAACGGTTTAAGGTATAGTTAGTATTAAGGAGCATGTACTCTGTGCACGCATGTATCTGCACTTAATTTACTGCAATTGAGAAACTTCCAAGCCCTAACTTTAGTCACGTGCAGGTTAAAAAAATGTCAACACACGGGCAAATTGGAAATGGAATGGACCATCAAAATTTGCACCTCTAGAGATGTCAGTCTATTGTTCGGGTAACCTGTTCTTTATTTCTCGATGTTTATATCAACATCAAATATTATCAAACACAAACAAACTATTTGATGGTTGATAAACAAGCTTAAAAAATATCAATGAGTAACGGCACAGAGGAGGTAGACTTCAATAAGTTGCCCATTAAGGAGCGTTTGTCACATAAGGTATGGAAAGCACGTCTTTCTGCGTATGAAGAGCTAACAAAGATTTTTTCACGAGCTATTGATATGGAAACAGTTGCACCTTATTGGAATGATCCTTCTTATTTTGAGACGTATTTGAAAGATACAAATGTGGTTGCTCAAGAACATGCTGTTTGTGCATTGGAAGCCCTAATTATATTTGTCAAACCCATTACTAAGGATCTAGGTATGGCTTCACATAGAGTTTCATCAAGTTGGATACCTGTTTTAGTAGAAAAAGGTTTAGGTTCCTCGAGAATTACCACTAGAGAAAAATCATTGAAATGTATCATATTATTGTGTTCGTTAGATTACTCGATAGAATTCACAATTGAAATTATTTTACCATTTTTAGAGAAAAAATTACCTAGATTATTATCTGCATGTATGTATTGTCAAAGTTGTTTAATTCAAGAATTTGGATTTATTGGAATTGAAAATTTGATCTCATTTTTGAATAAAATTTTTATAGAGATTCCAAAATTAGCATCTCATGCAGATAAGACTGTTAGATCTGAAACAATTAATTTTATTAGTACTGTATACAGTGGTATTCAAGATAATAACGATTATAAAAATTTTTTAAAAGAAACGTTGAAGGAGAATTTAAAGCCAATTCAATTAAAAGAATGTACAAAATTATTTGATATTAGTGAAGTTTTAATACCTAAAATGCAATTTGAATCTAATGAAAGATCAAAGAGAGATAAAGATGGTGATACTTTAATGTTAGAAGAAGAAATTATTTCTGTATCATCACCCTTTGAAAATAAACCTCAAATTGATCATTTTAAGATGTTACCTGAGGAGACAATTCTTGATAAGTTCCCATCTGATTTTTTGGAACGTGTTAAATCAAGTAAATGGAAGGATAGAGTAGAAGCATTAGAAGAATTTTTAACAAGTGTATTGAAAAAAGTTAAACGTATAACTGCTAGAGATGACTATAGTGATTTGTTGAATATATATGGACATATGATTCAAAAGGATGTCAATGTTCAAGTAGTTACTCTAGCAGCCGAATCAATTGATTTATTATTTCAAAAATTACGTAAACCTGGTTTAACCAAAAATTATGTGGTTATTGTATTTGGACCCTTGGTTCAACGTACAAAGGAGAAAAAAATAAGTGTAATTGAACCAATTCGTGATTGTCTCAAATATATTCTATCACAATTCAATCCGTTACTAATTGAAAATGATGATTTATTGAATGATTTATTTGATGGTATGAAAAATAAGATTCCACAAATAAAAATTGAATGTGTTGGAATATTAACGAATATTATTGAAAATCATGAAAATATTGATAACAATGATTTCATGAAACGTCATGGAGATGAAATTATTGAAATATTATTGAAAATTGTTAATGATACATTACCTATAGTACGTCAAATTGGATTTGAATGTATGGCTCAAATGATGATTAAATTTGGTCAAAGATATTTCATTGATGCAATGGATTCTTTAGATAATATTAAGAGAGGTAAAATTGATGAAATTGTTGATAGAGAAGGTGATACTATCAAAAAACAACAACAAGTGATACCAAGTAAAAGAGTTGCATCTGGTTCACCATTGAGAATTGAACGTAATAACAAAATCAAAATTGATGGATCGTCGTCGTCGACATTAAGAAATATTAGATTATTAAAAGAAGTGACGATTTCAAAACCTAAGAAAATTGATAATGACGTTAGGGATGATGAGATTAAGAAATTGACAAGAGAGAATGAAGAATTACGTAAAGATAAGATAGAAAATGATGAAACATTAAGACGAATTAGACATGAAAATGATTTATTAAGACTGGAAAATGTTGAATTACGATCAAAGGGAACAACACAAATAAATTTAATGAATGAAAAAGATTTTATAATAAAACAAAAGGATGAAGAGATTCAAAGATTACAAAATAAGATTAATAATCTACAAAAACAGATATCAGATGAAAATTATAATAATGACGATTTACCAAAAAGAGTTAATTCCTTAAGATTAACAAATAATGTTACAAATAGTATTGAAAATGAAGAAAGTTGGAAACGTGCTGCTGAAGTAACAAGAATGTTAAAGGCAAGAATTGAAAAGATGAGATCACGTAATCAATGACTTGTACTTGTACCTGTATTTACATATTTACATATTTATCATCATTATTGTATTATTTGTTTATTGAAAATGATTTATCAAATAATTTGATATAATATTAGTTCAAGAAGAACAGAAAAATTCAATGAAATTTGTTTGAATTTTGCAACTTGCAAGTGATAAACATGAAACAAAATTAGACGCTGTTAATACTAATTAAATCTTATATGTTACATATTCAAATAATCATCTCCATTCAGCGGATTTCCGAAGATGTGTAGTGTGGTCCATCGCTTGGAATATATCAGTTTTTTGTAGATTTACATTTGTAATATCAACTCTTTTAGCCAAAGATTTCAAAAGGCTTAAATCAGCAAACATTTCGTCTGAAAGATCAGACTCTCTGTAGTCGCCGACTTCACTTACTATATCAAACATCCTCTCTATATGGATAGAGGATGCAGGTATATTTTTAAGCAGATCGTCCACAAAGGAAAGTATTGGAAACCTTTTACCATATCGTGACCAGAAAACAGTATCGGCGTCAAATATTGTCTTGCACAAGTTTTCAAAGTTAGCTAAACATTCCCTAGGCAAAATTTTGGCTTTGTTGCGAGCAAGACAAAATATTAGCCGTTTTTGAACCTTTTCACAAAATCTTTCCAACTCAAGTGACACTAATCGATACAAGTCATCGCGTATAGAATTGCAGTCAAATACAGGTTCAACAGGGATGTTCCGCGAGGGCCCTTTATATCTGAGTGATCTACGAACACATGAGTCAGTAAAACTGCCGTAGCCACTATCCTCTGAGCTACTGTCCAAACTCTCATAAACAGGATATGAAATATTCAATACGGGAAGTAGTATCTTCACGATCCGTTCAGCAATATTGGATATGACCAACTCCCTCTTAAAGCCATCCTGTTCACTTCCAGGAAACTGCTCTAGCCACATTGGATGATCAGTAAAATTAATTGTCAAAAATGATGAGACCAAACAGATATCAGATTGTTTGTATTTTTCATCAAATTTATCCATCTTTTGTATTAACTGAATCATAGATTCCAAGTGGGAAGAATTGGTTTTTGACAGATGCTTATCGCTAATCTCCTTCATCATACTTTTGAAGTAAATGAGTAAAGGAAGAGCGTATTTTATAGAACACCTTTCACTAGATAATGTTTCACAAAGTGCCGCCAATGGTTCTAAAAATGCTAAAAAATCTGTAGCAGCTTCAAAATCTTCGCTAGTGAATTTTGTTTCAAACTCAGTCAATTCACTCAAAGAAAGTACCACTTCCTTTAGCCAAATTAGCTTTTTAAGAGATTTCATAGCAGAAACCCAGCGGGTAGGGGGGAATAATTTCAATTTAGCTCCTTTCCCTCTGTAAGCTTTTCCCAAATTTCTGCAAACATTGTCATATATGGTCTCTTTGTGTTTGCTCCTTTTAACCTCAGCAGCTAAACTTTTAATTTTTTTAAAGATCTGATGATTTGTGATCAGTTTGACAAATTCCATATCCTGTTGCCCTTGTGGACATTCGACAAATCCATCTTCCTTTGATACGTTAGAATCTATTTGGAAAGTTGCCTTTCCAAATACCTGAGACTCAATATAAGCCTTCAAATCAGATATTCTCATTTCGACCATACAATCGTCCTCATCTGAACCACTATAATATGAATCACTATCATAATCGTAACCTGTTTCCATATCCTCACTTTCATTTTCTTCCTCTTCATCTTCCTCTGCCTCTTTACTTCGTTTGAATGAGCGAAAATTTATGAGATTTGTATTATCAAGAGGACAAGGTACAGGTCCTAAGTATTGGCTTTTGAATATTTCATCAGTACTCAAATCTTTGGAAAGTTTAAGCATATCAACGACATTATCAGTCACCAAACCAAGTGTTAGATTTTCTAAGCCAGGATACTCTTTGCAGAGTTCTTTTACTTGACTTAACATAGCGGCAGCAGTATGAGTCTTGCATCTAGGGATGTTTAATAAAAAAGGACACAATTTTTGAACCTTTTTGTTATAGATTGTTATCATCAGCCCGAAATTGCGATTCAGTTTGACATCAGACCAATGACCCAGTGTTAAGGTTGGAAATGTAACCGAGTTTAACGTTTTAATTCTCTCGTAAATGATACGTGAATAAGTAATATTTCCGCGAAAAAGGGACTGCTCTTTCAAGATATGGTTTGAGATAGCAAACTCAGTCTGCCATAAGTGACGAATCTCTTCAGCCTTTTCTGATATAGCTTGGGATACGTTCCTTTGGTTAATTTTCTTACGGTCGCTTTTATGATATTTTGAAGACCGACTATTGGTGACAAGTTTAAACATGCGTACGCACTCATCATCATCAACCCATGAGATTGGTAGATTTAGGCTGTAGGTATAGGCAACAGCAAGGTCAAGGTTAGACGGGTCATATGGAGTAATTGCAACATTTTGGTCAGCAGCTTTTCTTTTCGCGGCTAGTGTGTTCAAAGCACATGTACTGTAGATATCTCCATAGAGGTTTGGGGGAGGATTCGAGCATTCAGATTTTAAATGTTTCTCAAGAGGTTTTGGCTTATATTTCGAAGTAGCTTTATTGTAAACTATAGTTTCATGGCACGAATGGCATCTGTACAAGTCTTTATCTTTAGTAGATTGACAAAAGTAAGTGTATACAGCCAAATCAGTCCTAGTCTTGACTGGTTGCCATTCCGCATCTTCTACAGTAGCTGTGTTTCCGGTTAAATGTGAAATAAGAACCATTTCAAATAAAGTTCCTTGTTGTTTTTTGTAAGGGGATTGTTAATAGTATTATCTAGGGTCCGATCTGTGTTTTCCATAAAACTTCGTGTCTTATATAATATATGATCCCGGTGTTTCAACTGTTCGACGCGCCGACCTCCTATCTTCGTACTAACAGCAAACGTTCTTATAATTACAGCGATATTATTCGTGTACGCGTCACTGACACGCGAATGTATCGATCCAAAAAAGTTTAGGGCATCGCAAAACACGGGTAACCTTGACAAAGCACGTAACTGAGACAAGCACGTGATACCCATGTGACAGCTAAACCCAGTCACGTGAATATCACATGCAGCCACGTGCCATCCGTCACATGATTATCACATGCACCACACATCACGTGCAGACTTACACGCACCCACTCCACCAGAACCCACACATCCGGCATCCACTCTTTCCAAAATCTCATTTTTTGCATAAAAAAATTGCCTTCTCGATAATTCGATTTCCCTTTAAATGCATATTTTATTCAATTATGCAATATTTTGATTATTTAATCTTTAAATTCAAATCTCATAAAATTTCTCATCTTTTATGCTCAATAAAATTTCATAAGCACTCAAATAAGGTGATACCCTTTACAAAATATACTTATCATTTTTCTTTTACTATGGAAAAAAATTATAAACAACTGAAAAATTTTGATCTCTTTAGTTTTTTAATATAAATAGCTAATATCCATTCTCTTTATTTATTTTTAAAAGAATATTTTATTTATTCCCTTTATTACATTTATTCTTTATTACATATTTTTTTTTTTGTATATAATCAAACTTATATCTTTATTCAAAATGTCTGAAATTACTTTAGGTAAATACTTATTCGAAAGATTAAACCAAGTTAATGTTAACACTATCTTTGGTTTACCAGGTGACTTTAACTTATCTCTTTTAGATAAGATTTATGAAGTTCCAGGTATGAGATGGGCTGGTAATGCCAATGAATTAAACGCTTCTTATGCTGCTGATGGTTATGCTAGAATTAAAGGTATGGCTTGTATGATTACAACTTTTGGTGTTGGTGAATTATCTGCTTTAAACGGTATTGCTGGTTCTTATGCTGAACACGTTGGTGTCTTACACGTTGTCGGTGTTCCATCAATCTCTTCTCAAGCTAAACAATTATTATTACATCATACTTTAGGTAACGGTGACTTTACTGTTTTCCACAGAATGTCCGCTAACATTTCTGAAACTACTGCTATGATCACCGATATTGCTACTGCTCCAGCTGAAATTGACAGATGTATTAGAACTACTTTTGTCACTCAAAGACCTGTTTACTTAGGTTTACCAGCTAACGTTGTCGATTTGATGGTCCCAGCTAAACTTTTAGAAACTCCAATCGATTTATCTTTGAAACCAAATGATGCCGAAGCTGAAAAGGAAGTCATCGACACCGTCTTATCCATGATCAAGGCCGCTAAGAACCCAATTATCTTAGCTGATGCTTGTGCTTCTAGACATGATGTCAAGGCTGAAACCAAGAAGTTAATTGACTTAACTAACTTCCCATGTTTCGTCACTCCAATGGGTAAAGGTTCTATCGATGAACAACATCCAAGATTCGGTGGTGTTTACGTCGGTACCCTTTCTTCCCCAGCTGTTAAGGAATCCGTCGAATCTGCTGATTTGATCTTATCTGTCGGTGCTTTATTATCCGATTTCAACACTGGTTCTTTCTCTTACTCTTACAAGACTAAAAACATTGTCGAATTCCACTCTGACCACATCAAGATTAGAAACGCTACTTTCCCAGGTGTTCAAATGAAATTCGCTTTACAAACTTTATTAACTCAAGTTGCTGATGCCGCTAAGAACTACAAACCATTACCAGTTCCAGCTAGAACTCCAGAAAACGCTCCATGTGACCCATCTACTCCATTGAAACAAGAATGGATGTGGAACCAATTATCCAAGTTCTTCAAGGAAGGTGATATCATCTTAACCGAAACTGGTACCTCTGCTTTCGGTATCAACCAATCTTATTTCCCAAACAACACCGTTGGTATCTCTCAAGTCTTATGGGGTTCTATTGGTTTCACTGGTGGTGCCGTCTTAGGTGCTGCTTTCGCTGCTGAAGAAATTGACCCAAAGAAGAGAGTTATCTTATTCATTGGTGATGGTTCTTTACAATTAACCGTTCAAGAAATTTCTACCATCATCAGATGGAACTTGAAACCATACTTATTCATCTTAAACAACAAGGGTTACACCATTGAAAAGTTAATTCACGGTCCAACTGCTCAATATAACGAAATTCAACCATGGGATCACCAAAAGATCTTAGAAACCTTCGGTGCTAAGGATTACGAAAACCACGTTGTTGCTACTACCGGTGAATGGGACGCTTTAACTCAAGATAAGGCTTTCAACGACAACTCTAGAATTAGATTAATTGAAATTATGTTACCAGTCATGGATGCTCCATCTAACTTAGTTGCTCAAGCTAAGTTAACCGCTTCCATTAACGCTAAGCAAGATTAAATTCAAATATTAATTCACATCTAAGTGCTTTAATATCATATCTTTGTCTTTGTTTAATGTTTATATATTTTATAGAATATATAATTTCTTATAATCCATAATGGATATGTTTTGATTATGTTATTTTTTTTTTTTTAGTACTTTGAGTTCTCAGACTTTTAGACAGCAAAACTCTCGGCATGAAAATGTAATCCACCATCAGCTGCCCAACGACCTGTTGATTCAACCATCTCTCGAGGTCCAGCTGCAACAACCCAAACTTGCGATAAAATATCAACATTACCCTTTACATTTTCATTACAACATTCATCATCGTTATCACTTACAATATCACATTCTCTCTTAAGACACCATTCATAATCATCATCATTTAAATTTGGTCTGCCACAAAATACTTTAACACCTGATGGAATTTTGATATCTGATTCTTCGTGTGAATTTGTTGTTGAAATATTCTCTTCATCAGATATCGTTGTCATTGAATCTGTGTTGGGTGTCTTTAGTACAGTAGGTTTTCTAAAGATATCACCTGATATTAATTTACTTGGTTTATTCAATTGCAATCTTGACATTGAGCGATGTCTCTTGACTGAAAATGTGTTAGTGAAGTCAATTTCATCATTTGTCGATTGTACATTCATACTACCGTAATTATTATCATACCCTTCACTAAATGAACCAGATCTTAATAATTTACTTCGTTCAGAGACAGGTAATATACCCTTGGGACAAAAATCAGATGCTTCTTCACCATCACTATCACATAATTCATGTTCATCCTCATAGTCTAAACCCAAATGTTCACCATTTTTCTTACCACTGATGTATATTTCCATACCTTCAAAATTTTTCTTAAAGTAACTCAATAATTTTAAATCACGATAATCTCTAGTAACCCAAATTAATCGTACAGTGACACCGTTAAAATTCAAAATCCTCAATAAAGGTAATCCAAATGATATAGCAGAACCACCAACGCATATCAGTACACGTTGAGCATTAATCATATAGCTTAATGGTGAATGTAACAAAGTCTGCGAGTTACTAGGAAATGGATTATTATTAGAGGTACTAGTAAACTGTGCTAGTCGACGTTTCAATGAATTTGATGTTGGTTTACTTATAAAATTTAATACTGGTTCAAATGCTCCTGTAATATTATATCTTTCGCCGTTAATCAATGGGAAAGCCCCATTTCTTATAATCAATTGAGCTGTATCATCAGTTGGTAGACTTGCTAACGTGTAAGGATGTTTGAGTGGAACTAATTTGCAAAACAATCTTTTGATTCGATTTTTATTGAATAGACTAATTCTTACATGACCAGATGGAAGTATTGGTTTTTTAATTAAATCGTTCATTGGAAATTCAACTAATGTCAAATTAGGTGAAATTGGTGTGGTAGTTATAGTTTTTAAACTTGTATGAGAGACCATATATGAAATTTGACATATGAGAATCACACAATTCATTACTGTATAATAGGGAATACCTGGTCTTGCATGGAAATAAATTAAAATGACAGTCAACCAAGTACTGATATAATGAATATAATAAAATAATCTGAAATGCGATCTCCTAATCTTGCGTAATGAAGTAATACCGATCAATAAAAACAAACCCATTGCTATCATACCGTAGATATTTGATAGTTTTTTCATCTTAATGGTAAAAGTATGCTGGAGACACATATAATAACAGTACAGTATTGTATGAAATAATGATGCAAGGACAACAACTCTTGAAATCCATTTATGTATTGGAAGCAATGATAGGAATAATACTTGGGGTAATGGAGATGGTCTTAAAGTGACAAATAACAAAGGGGGCATCAGAGCCACTGCAACTCTTCCAAATCTTTTTGTTATTTGAAGTAAATCCTGCTGTGTTCCATACAGAGTGCATATGAAACAAACTGAACACCATAATAAGCACTGACGAAGTGATTTATTATGATATATCGATAATCGATGAATCCATGTATGACTTTTAAATATATCATGTTTAATATAATGTGACATTTTGAAAAATCTATATGTAAGTGATAGGGAGTACCATATAGGCACAATAATGCAAATGATACTTGTTGCTATAGCAAAACAATATCGAGAATACTTGGCCACTTGTGCAATTCGTGTATGTTTATCTACATCATCTCTAAACTTGGGTAAATTCCCTGTCAACCACTCTATAACATCTTTTAAAGTCATGTCAAAAGAGTATAATGCTATTAAATAATGGGGGTGCTGATCTTAATGAGTTCCGCTCAAAAATATTGAAGATCTAAATATGAGTCAAATGGGTATACAGTAAGGAAATCTAATGGTATACCAAAAGCATTCTTAGTTCATTAAATCACCTTTCTACTATAATAAAGTTCTCTTTGTTAAGATTGGAAATACGTCTAGTCTTATATGTCTAGTCATTCTTAAATCTTTCACCTAAATTTTGGGGTGTCACTTAATTGATATTCAAAATTGCACCTTTTAATATTTGAAAAATTGGATTTACATTTGACTGCCTCATCCTTACACTATCTGTAATAATGACTTTTAAATCTGTACACCATGTAAAATGAAGTGTTATTTATTTATTATTAAAAAAAAGATTCAATAGTTACAAAATACTAACTATGATTCTAAGTAACAAGTGATGGATAAGTAGAAGACATCTTGTGATGGTGTTTGCTGTCAAAACTGTCTTTGGTTTTGATGTCTCTGCCTAAAATAAGAGACTTTAATAGAGGGAACGGCCTGTTTACTTTGGCCTAGGCGGAAAAATTTTATTTCTCACTAGACAGAGCTCGGCTTGAGGGTTAGCCTGCAGCTGGCATGGAGCTCAGCCTAGGGTTTCATCGGGAAACAGACTCAAATAATACCGACTCTCCGTCTGTAAATTTTTCAGATGATGAATATCTCTCTTTAAGTAGTTAATACGTATGTAAACTTGAAGTTTTCAATTACTACCATACTTTTTAAATAAGTAAGCAAAGAATAATCCCCGTATCAAAATGTTACCAGCTACTTTCGATTTAACTCCAGAAGATGCCCAATTATTATTGGCCGCTAACACTCACTTAGGTGCCAGAAACGTTCAAGTATGTTGCCCATTAGACTACATTTTTTAGATTGTCAATCAAAAAAAATGAGTAGAATGAGGAAGATCATAGACCGCAACGCTAAGCACTGAAGTACTTTCACCCATTAAACTATGTTTGAGGCCCAAATAGCTATTATTTTTTAAACACTATTTTTTTCTTTTGATTAATGGGATGGTGTTCAACTAGTAATGACATGTACAATCTTAATCTAGTTATAAATGTGTGAATGAATGGAAAACTAACGCTTAATGTTAAGCTATACTCTGACTCTACTAACTCGTTCTCTTTAATTGTAATATTCTAATCTTGATATCTTTACTAACCATTTCTTATCCTTTTTGAGGTTTTATTATTAGGTCCACCAAGAACCATACGTTTTCGAAGCTAGACCAGATGGTGTCCACGTTATTAACGTTGGTAAGACCTGGGAAAAGATTATCTTAGCCGCTAGAATCATCGCTGCTATTCCAAATTCTGAAGATGTTGTTGCTATTTCTTCTAGAACTTATGGTCAAAGAGCTGTTTTAAAATACGCTGCTCACACTGGTGCTACTCCAATTGCTGGTAGATTTACTCCAGGTTCTTTCACTAACTACATCACCCGTTCTTTCAAGGAACCAAGATTAGTTATTGTTACTGACCCAAGATCTGATGCCCAAGCTATCAAAGAAGCTTCATACGTCAACATCCCAGTTATTGCTTTAACTGATTTAGACTCCCCATCTGAATACGTCGATGTTGCTATTCCATGTAACAACAGAGGTAAGCATTCTATCGGTTTAATCTGGTACTTATTAGCCAGAGAAGTCTTGAGACTAAGAGGTGCTTTAGTTGACAGAACTCAACCATGGTCTATCATGCCAGATTTATACTTTTACAGAAACCCTGAAGAAGTTGAACAACAAGCTACTGAAGAAGCTTTAGCTGAAATTGTTGACGGTGAAGAAGCTGGTGAAGAAGAAGTTACTGAAGAAGTCGCTGTTGCCACTGAATGGGCTGAAGAAAACACCGATGCTGCTGAATGGTAATCTTTTATGTTATCATTAACACTTTCAATCTTTCCCAATCTCTCATTTCATATATTATATAAATATTATATTGACTGCTGATCCATCATCACTTATATTGTTCAGCCAATACTTTCTGTATACCAAAAAAACACATTCGTAATTTTAATGTTTTGCATTTAAGTATTTCATTTATAAGTTGTTTTAACAATAACTTTTAACTTTGTATTAAATTGAAAAATTGTAACATTAGATAAAAAGGGCTAATAATAATGATCTATATGCAAGTTTCAGACTTCTTCCTCATCCATATGGGCAATGATAACGTCCAATACGTTGTCCCCAACTTCTTCTCTGTAGTCGTCATCAGATAAATTTGACTTTGGACCAGTATAATCCTTCTTCTTGTATACAATATAATAAGCCCAAGCTAAAAACCAGGTACCTGGTCCAATAACACAAGAATAATTCATAGTACTTCTTGTTACTCCATATCTATCTGATGGGAACATCACAATAATGATAATGAAAACTTCAAAGAGAACACTGGTCCATGATGTAAAAGGTGACCAAAATTTACCTAAATAAAAGGGACCAGGATTAAATGCAGTTTTACCAGTAGTCAATCTTAAAATAGTCGGTATAGCATATGCTAGATAGCTGCCAGCAACTGAAAGACTAAATAAAGCATTTGCAGCGGTATCATCAATTAAACATAGCAAACCTAATATTAAAGCAGTAGCGCAAGCAGCAAAGATGGAATTAAATGGGACTTGATATTTTTTATCAACCATTTTGATATAATGGGATAGTGGTAAACCATCATCACGAGCAAATGCCCAAATTTGCCTGGAAATGGCTGTAACAATTGAAGCACCCATAAGGAATTGACAAAATGATATTAAGGACATGAATGCCATTGTCCATTTTTTACCTAAGGAATCAAATATAATCTGAGCCAATGGGTTACCGAAACTACTATTTACAATATTAGCTATATTCTCGTCCATACATGCTGACAAGCAAATTATAATGAAAAACCCAAGGATCCAACATGCACTGATAGAACCAATGATACCAATTGGGACTGATTTCTTTGCATCTTTAGCCTCTTCGGATTGATGAACACATGAATCAAAAGAACTGATAGTCCAAGCTGCTGGCATAAATCCTGCCAAGCAGAATTGAAAACCATTATTCCATGTACTTAAGTTTTCATATTTACCAAAAATAAATTCACCATTGTTAAACTTACCTTTACTGCGTTTAGTACCGATCGGTAATGCAATAAAAAGTAGTATAATAATAAACATGTTGGAAATGATACTAAAAGTTTGAAGACGAGCCAATGCGCCCGATGCAATACATGTGCAAAGAGACATCAAGACAGTAACAGCCACGAAGATACCATAAAGTTTTCCATTTGTCATATCATAATCACCATCTTTTGAAACAATAACAGTTGACATTATCTCTTCAGCTAAACCATAATTGATTGAACATGCACCAGCTGCAAGTGCTAAAGAATTTGAACAACCTACCACAAACGACAGAACTGCTTTATATTTTTTTGGTGCATAATAATGTGTCCAATAATACATACCACCTGCTGTTGGGATTGCACTAGCATTCTCGGCCATAGTTATACCAATAATCAAGATGAAAACAGATGCTATAAACCAACCCCACAATAGCGTAGCAGGACCACCACCCAATCCACCACCCATAGTGGAGGCCATTGAAGGTAATAAACCCATAATAGAAAATGCAACACCAAAGACTTGTATCGTAGAAAATTGTCTTTTTAGTTCTTGTTTATAACCAATCTCTGCCAGCAGTTGATTATCAGATATTGATGTAACAGAATTGATGTAATTTACCTTATCGGCACCATCTTCGTACTTGATTGTTCTGAGATGACTAGCTATATTGTAGACTTCAACTGAAGGAGCTTCTTCACTTGAATCTACCCCATTGACATTGATTATTTCTTCTTTTTTATCTCTTTCAAACATCTTTATGATTAATCTTATCTTGTTATGCTATATATCTTGTACCCGATTCAAATATAATAATGTTTTCGAGTATCTGACTTCAGACTTCATATCACTATTTAAACACTTAAGTACTAGATACAAAAAAATAACAAAAGATTTCGTTGAGAATCTTATCTAATCTATGATTAAAGGGGAGACTTGAACTTATCTTTATTTCTTTGACATTGTTATCTGATTATTAATTTATTTAAAGATGTCGATGATTTCTGAAAAATTTTAGAGTTCTCGACAATTGCGCACCTGTTGCCCGTTTTAGAGTTAATGATACTTTGAAATTGACTGTAAACTTTATCCACCTATATTTAATGTTAGCTATCAATCCATATCAGTGCCCCTCGATGTGTTCTTTTTGACTGTTCGATATGCGATATGATTATAAAATAAAGGAAATCTAAGTTAAGTAGATCTTACTGTTAGTCTTCGTAATTTCAAAGATAATATTTTCGATTAGATAATAAGTGACCGCTTATATTTTCCTATTTAAGACAATGTGAAATTTGTTAGGAAATCACTCAATACAAGATAAGTAGCAATGTTTTAGCAAACTTCTTATCGTCGGTATTGAACCTGTTAGAACAGTCTCTTTAGTTACTTGGTGCAAACTTGATGAACATTGTTTTGGAAGTTTCAAGAAAAAAAATTATTGCGCAAGCCCGGAATCGAACCGGGGGCCCAACGATGGCAACGTTGGATTTTACCACTAAACCACTTGCGCTGGTATTTAAAAATTTGAAAGTTATGTAATCTTTATCACAAAATGAGTTTACCTTTTTCTTTTTTTCATTTTCTCTATACAAGATACTGTCAAAAGTATAAAGATCATATTTCATATTGTAAAGATTGATTTTATTAGGTTGAATATGATCCTTTTTCTAGAATAGGAAAGAGTGACAGAAAAGAAATGAAAAATTTTGAAAAAGAATAAAGTTGAACTCACAATATTTAAGACACAGGAGAATGAATGAATTTACTTAGTTCTATGATTTATATATTTCAAAAAAGATGATTAATTATCATTATGGATGATATCCGAAAGTCTAAACAAATTCAAACATGGCTTCAAAAGAGTCCATTAAACAAAAAGTCTCTTCCTTATTTTCTCATGATGAAATTAGGTCGTATAATTTTGTGTACTTAGCTAATGTATGCCATTTATATATGTTTGTAAAGGTCTTATTTGAGGCATAGCTCCTTCTAGCAGTGGTCCTTCTGACCAGACTGAGTCATTTCTAAATCCTGTGATAGTACTACCATGATAACTAAGCATGCTTGCAGTGTCATGTCTACACATTGTAGTAATCTTGGAAAAATAGTCTCATTCTTTGTGCCTTACCATTATATTTTTCAGCATTTCAGAATCTGTGGCCAGATTTGGGCCCAGGTCTTTTCAGTTTGGCATATAATAATATAGTGTGTGTTTCAATCACCTTCACCTTAATATGAAGTTTAATTCAACATACTGTTTAAAAAGCTTCAAACCCATGATAATTGTTCGTTTATCTCAATTACCAATTTAACTTATAGAACATCATAACGCTCCAGGTAACTGTTCAGTGGCTCTTAGAATAAACTGGAATAGCAATATTAATTTTTATTTCAATATGCCAATTATAATTCGACTCTATTATTTGGACTAAGAACAGTAGTTAACAATATAGCACAGAGGCATCTTCTGATCTTTGGTATAAAGTCTCATGAACAACAAGAAAATGGGTTGAAAAATGAACTAAAGGCAGCTAAGATTACAGAATCAAGAAGGAGATAATTGGAAGATTAAATGACACCAACTGTTCAGGCATATGAGGAATTGCCAGGATTAACAGTTGTTTCATGTAGTTGTCTTATGTTACAGTCTCATTTATAACACCGTGACATATTTTGACCCATAGACTGGTCAATCTAAGCCCCAGTATATATCCCATTCAAACAAGTATACTTACAATTAGCTTCAACTTTCAATTAATAGACACACCAACAAAGAGATAGATAGACACTACAAAAAGATGATCTCTGTCTGGAATTGTCACTAAAATCATCAGAATATTGCTCAAATTTCTGTCAACGCCCTCTGCCCCACCGTTTAACGCTACGCAGAGATTCTAGTGACACGGTGCTAAAGTGAAAAATATGCTCCTTTCAAACCCCTTAGTAACTGGCTAAAGATTATCAAATGGTTTACTAAGCAGATTGTTACAATGCAACTGAGGTTCCCTTGAAACTAATAATGGCAGACTAGACTATTGAAAAGTATTTAAGTCAAATATAATCTGCCTCAAGATAAATTTACCACTTTTTTTTTTTTGGTTAAGCTGCCACAATCTGCTATTAGATCAGGTATTCTTACAAATAAAGATTCAGTAGAGTATTTTAATTAAATATGGAAGAGATACTCGATTTTTCCAAAGATTTTGATATTAGATTATTGGATCAAATAGTCAACGTTTTCTACAATGGATCAGGTCAGGATCAGATGAATGCTCAAAAAATATTAACTGAGTTTCAAGAGAACTCGGATTCATGGACTAAAGTAGATCAAATCTTACAGTTTTCAAATAATTTTCAATCAAAATTTATTGCATTATCAATTCTAGATAAGTTAACAAAGACAAGATGGAAATTGTTGCCTAATGAGCAAAGAATAGGTATTAGAAATTTTCTTGTAGGTATGATAATTTCAATGTGTCAAAATAATGAAAATGTTAATCATGTAGAAAAAGAATTATTACAAAAATCCGATCTAACTTTGGTTCAGGTATTGAAACAGGAATGGCCAGAGAACTGGCCAAATTTTATAACTGAACTAATAGATAGTTCATCTGCATCAATTGACGTCTGTGAAAATAATGTTGTCATCCTTAGGTTAATGCTGGAAGAGATTTTTGATTTCTCAAAGGAACAAATGACACAAGCAAAGATTTTAAAATTGAAGAAATCAATGTCAAATGAATTTGAACAGATATTCAAGTTTCTATTGGATATTTTGAATCAAAATACTCAGTCACCAACTTTAAATAAGACTACTTTGGAATGCGTACTTGATTATCTAAAATGGGTACCAACATCTTATATATACGAGACCGATCTCCTTGAACTAATAAGTGGTCCATATATAGACAACGAAGAAACAAGGAACATAGCATTACAGTGTTTAGCCGAAATTTCTAATTTCAAATTCACTCAAGATAACAATCCACAAATCATCGAAAAGACGGTTGCTTATTTTGAGAATGCACTTCAACGTTTAACTAAGATTATTCCTTCTTCTACATCTGCATTGAAATTGACATACGCCAGATCGTCCATTGATCGTCAAAAATTTTACCAAAATTTAACAATATTCTTAACAACTTATCTAACAAGACACAGAGTTCACTTTGAAAATGAGGATGAAAGATTAAAGTCCATTTTGATTACCTCCCATGAATATCTAATCCAGCTAACAAGAATAGAAGAGCGTGAAATATTCAAGATCTGTTTGGATTATTGGCACGACCTTGTAGCAAGCTTGTTCTCGGAAGTTCAACAGTTCCCAATTGATGATATTACCCCATCCATGCAATTTTCATTTGTCTCATTAGGTACTGGAGCAGTTAATCCGATGTTATTAAAAAGATATCCTCTCAAGAAACATATATACGATCCAGTATGCTCTCAATTGGGGAAAATTATTATTACTGAAAAAATGGTCAAACCAGAGGAAGTAATAGTGGTCGAAGATGTGGATAGTGGAGAAATTGTCAGAGAGTTTGTACAGGATACCGAAGTGGTCAATCTTTACCAATCTGAAAGAGAAGTTCTGGTGTACTTGACACACCTCGACTATATAAACATGGAAAATATCATGCTAAGTGAACTACATGAACAAGTTGCTTTATTTGACACATTCCTTTGTAGATCTGTTAACAAGGATATTGAAGATAATCATGGATGGTCTTGGGATAGTATTAGTTCCCTATGTTGGGCAATAGGTTCTATATCTGGCTCTATGAAAGAAGAAATTGAAAACATCTTCTTGAAAGATGTGCTCCAGCAATTAACAAGAATTGATGATAGAAGAATTCAAAATCCAAATGATAGATACATCTATGCTTCAAACGTGATGTATATCGTTGGTCAATACCCTCGTTTTTTGAAAAACAATTGGGATGTCCTTTTATCAATTATGGAAAAGCTTCTTATTGAGTATATGCATGCTGGTAATGAAGCTATTCAAAACATGGCTTGTGATACTTTTCTCAAAATTGTTAAAAAATGCAGATATCAACTCACTCTCACGCGACCAGAATCCAATGGTTCTGCATTTATTGATAGAATTGTCAGTGATATCGGAAATATTACTTCTGATTTAACCCCTTCTCAAGTTCAAACATTTTATGAGGCATGTGCTGAAATAGTTTCTGCTGTTAGATTGGGCGAAAATAGTAATAAACTACTATCAGAGCTAATGTACTTACCCAATTTACCATGGGATGCATTGTTCAGAGATTATGCTACAACGAAACAATTGAATCTGGATTCTGAATATGTCAAAATCATTGCAAATGTATTGAAAACTAACATTGCAGTTTGCAAGGTTATGGGCGACAGATTTAAGGAGCAGCTACAGCATATATATTTGAATATGCTGACTTTGTATAAAGTAACTTCTTCGAAAATTAACGAAGAAGTAAAATCTTATGGAACAAATGCTACTAAGACACCGAAGGTTCGTGGATTGAGACTCATCAAAAAGCAAATCTTGGTTCTAATTGAAACATTTATGGAAAGTGCCACTATGGCAGATTATGATACCTTTATTGGTGATTTGATTGACAATCTATTAAACGTAATTCTGCTGGACTACAATGATAATATCATAACAGTAAAAGATGCAGAGGTCTTGACATGTATGACTACGATAGTGAGAAAATTTGGTCAAAAAATATCACAGGAGGTTATATTTATCTTAGAGAACACTTTCATCAGTACTTTGGAAATGATAAGTAAAAATTTTGATGAATTTCCTGAACATCGACTCGAGTTCTATAAATTATTAAAAGTAGTCAATGAAAAATGTTTCCCAGTCATAATAAATATTCCAATTCCCAATTTCTTTCAGCTATTTTTTGATTCCATATGCTGGACATTTAAGCATCACAATAGAGAAGTTGAAACAAATGGCTTACAAATCGCCATTGATCTGTTAGGAAATATACAAGGCATGAGAGATGAACCCTTTGCAATTCTTTTCTATCAAAAGTATTACTTAAGGTTTATTACTGAGGTTTTATCAGTTCTGACGGACTCTGATCACAAACCTGTGTTTTCAAAGCAGGCTTTGTTGCTAAAGAGATTATTCCGTTTGACTTTCGAAGATTCAATTCCTGTCCCTATTTACAACGAGAGTGAGGTTCCTATAACATGTGACAACAAAGTTTATTTGAAACAGTATCTGACTGACATGTTGATTGCAGTTTTCCCTCATTTAACAAAGCTTCAAGTTGAAAGTTTCTTAAGAACATTATTTAGACAATATGATGATCTACCGAAATTCACTGCAACGTTGAGAGACTTTTTGGTTCAAATCAAGGAAGTTGGTGGTGATCCAACAGACTATTTGTTTGAGGAAGAAAGAGACAAAGAGATTCAAAAACAAAAGACACTTAAACGTGAGAACTATTCAAAGATTGGAGGTTTGCTTAGACCTTATGAAAGAGATGATGACATTTATACTGACAACGAAATTGATTTTATTTCAGATACATACTAATAAACAGTACTTAACGCCCAAAATATTTCTCAATGTACTTTTTAGATACACATACGTTGCCTTTAATCAAAGAGATAATGGCCTTGCATATTTTAGTTTCTGCTATTTTCCCAAAATAATAATATTATATTGTTTTGCTATTTTTATTTACATGATACAAAACTATAATTCGTATCCAAATAGAATATATGGAGTAAGATATTTACAGATCATTTAATCTTCTTATTCTTCAGCTTGATAGTTTCATCATTGACATAGATACCCTTACCTTTATAAGGTTCTGGAGGATGAAAATCTCTCAACTTGGCTGCGAAAAGCATGACTTGCTGCTTATTACATCCTTCTATAATAAGAGAAGTTGGAGAAGGTGATTTAACGGTAATACCATGTGGAACCGGTAAGCCTTGTGGAATAGAAGCACCTACTTTGACTGCAACAAATTTACCACCTTGTTCTAACTGTGCTCTATAACCTGTACCAACAAACTTTAGGATAGCCAGATGACCTTCATTGACACCAATAATATGGTTATTAATATGTGATCGTAAAGTGCCCCACATTGACTTTTGAGTCTTGTTTTCACTGTCATTGACTGAAACACGAAGCTTATTCGCTTCTGGATCAACATTTATATTGACAAAATCTGGAATTGCCATTGAAATTTCACCATTCGGTCCCTTTATACTCACAGTTTGGGATAACTTAAGCAACTTTCTGCCCTTTTGAATAACCTGCGGAAGCTCTAATGGCGATACATTAACAATGGTTTCAGCAGTAGAATATATCGGAGACGATCCAACATGAGAACGTAATCTAGCTGTAATAGAGAGCAACCTTTTCTGAATAAACGACATATCAACTGCTACTTCAGATATGAGGCCCTTTTCAACCTTGAACTTGTTACTTTACCTGCAGTCATCTCAGCATTTTGTAAGTTCAATCCTTATATGATTTGTGGTTTTTAAGATTTCATGTTGAAGGTATCCGGGTTATGTTGAATCGTATTCAGCGATTCGTGATTCTGAAAAATTTTTGAAATTTGAAGCTCATCGCTAAAATAAAGAGATATTGAATGATATAGTCTGGAGTTTAAAAGGAATACAGAGAGGGATAAATAGAGTGTCTAGTACGATAGGGACAAGATGGTTAGAAAACTAAAGCATCATGAGCAGAAACTGCTGAAGAAAGTTGATTTTTTCGATTGGAAGAGTGACAAGGGTCATAGGGACACTGAGGTTATGAGAACTTATCATATTCAGAATCGTGAAGATTATCATAAATACAATAGAATGTGTGGTGATATTCGTAAATTAGCTCATAAACTATCTTTGCTACCACCAACTGACCCGTTCCGTCATAAGCATGAAAAGTTATTATTAGAGAAACTGTATAATATGGGTATTTTATCTACAAAATCGAAGATCTCTGATTTAGAGAATAAGGTAAGTGTAAGTGCTATTTGTAGAAGGAGATTACCTGTTATTATGCATAGATTAAAGATGGCCGAAACTATATCGGATGCTGTCAAATATGTCGAACAAGGTCACATCCGTGTTGGTCCAAATCTTATAAATGATCCAGCTTATTTAGTTACTAGGAACATGGAAGATTACGTTACTTGGGTTGACAATTCCAAGATCAAACAAACTGTATTGAAATACAGAAATCAAATCGATGATTTTGAATTATCGTAATCTATTTTCATGTTTAATGACTAAGTCATTGCAGTAGGGGCCAAACAGGTATATCTATATATATGTAACTTAAACAAATAAGAATTATAAATTCATTAATATTGTCTATTATTTCATATGTACTTGAACCTCTTATTTAATTGTGTAATTGTTAGAAGTACCAAGTTGTCTTCTTAAATCTTCTTGAGATCCATTATGGGGCAATATACCACCGACACTAGGTGGTTGGACTATATCCGTTGAATCCAACAGTCCACTTACACGGGAGTGGATTTGTTGTTCTTGTAATTGTTGTTGATAAGTGTTGTTAGTAGTAGTCATGCTGTTGTTTCTTGAATTGGTTTCATCATTAAGCTTTCTAAAGGAACCCGCTGGCTTATACGTAATATTGGTATGTAAGTCCTGTGGATTAGTCATTACAATACTTTTCCTCATTTGATATGGTAATAAAGTTGCATTTTGGGTACCTTGACTCATCATGCTCATGGACTCCATATTGCCATAAGAAGCACTGTCTGGTGGTTGTGATAAATACGAGTCATTATTTTGTGTATAAAACATATCAGGATGGTCCATTGGATTCAGTGCGGTACCATTTAGTCTAGCAGTTTGTAACTGTATTTGTTGTTTGCTTGGCTTTCTGAAAGAAGTTAAAGAATGTAAGGAGGATGAGTGAGCCAATTGAGCAGGAGTAGGAAGCTCACCAATACTCTCTAATGTCTGAGGATGACTGTACTGCTGCGGTATATTTGGATTATATTGCATAATTGGAGGCGGATATTGTTGAAATTGCTGTGGCATCTGCATACCGTATGTTTGTGGTTGCTGTTGTTGTTGCATATATGGATATTGTTGACGATTCTGTTGTGAATATTGTTGCTGTTGCTGTTGAAAGGGATAAGATTGAGCTTGGAACGGCATTTCGGAATAAATTGAAGATGCTACTCTGTATGATTGACGACCGGCTACATTATCCTGTGGAACTGTTAGACCTGTGGAGCTTACTGCGCTTATTTCTCTTGCATGCTGGTTACTTTCATTTAGCATTGAGGCTGCTTCATGAGTGACTTGGTCCTGCACATCTAGCTGTTGTTGTCGTGGTTCCTCCACTATTTGATTATTTCTCCCAACCATTGGCTCAGTGACCAATATTTCGTTTGTTGTTTCTTGTATGTCATTCTCGTCTTCCTTAACAGAATCGTCTATAGTTTTATGAACGGTACCACTTCTATCTAAATACACCTTGTAAATACTTTTCATCCTTCTTATATTCTCTTCTTCATCAGGTGTCAATTCACTTGCATATTCATCGTCCAATTTCTTCATCTGTTGATCACCACTTTCGTCAAGGTTGTCATTGAAAACAATCATTGGTTTTTCATTTGGTATCACATTTGGTTCAATTGAGTTTGAGCCAGGATTATCCTGTAATTCAAACTCAAACTCATCATTTGCTTGCTTTTGCACAAAGTTCGTTGGTTGTTCAGATTTACTCACAGCATTTTCATGACGATTTTGATTCTGAATGCTACTAGCAGGAATACTGGCCACATCAACAGTACTGTGTTGATTAATTGAGGATGCTAAGCCGCTACTGCGATAGTCACTTGTTTGATCCAGAGATAGCTGGCTACCATTTCTTGAGGCCAAATGATAACCACCGATACCATCATTTTGAATTTCTCTTGCAAAGTTTCTTAAAGAGTTAGTGTCTGTTTTCTGTGGTAACTGGAATGGATCCACGTCCCACGGTTGGAGCTGAACGTTACTTACAAAACTTCCATTATTAAATGGGTTACTAGCAGGTGGTCTTCCTTGATAATATACATTTTTGAATTTTTCACTCATTTCCTGATTAGAGTCACTGGAAGAGAAATTTTGTTGAATATCTGGTGGAAAATGCTGTGGTAAATAATCACCATCACCATCAAAGTCTGGATCATTGTCTTCGAGAGCTTCTTTTCTGCTTCTTCTATACAGTATTATGAATATGATTGTAAGAAGTACAATAACAACAAAAACTGGGATAGCAACAGCAACACCAACAGTCACTGACATATCATGATCAGCAGGTTTCTGACATTGTGCCTTTGAGCCAGTACACTTGCTGCTTTTTGATGAAGTAGTGGTTGAAGATGCATCGCCATTTTCGGATTTGCTTGAATCCCTTTTCAAGAGTTGACTGGAGTATGCTATTGTAGGAATATTATTATAAGTCGTTGTCATTGACATAAAGCTAGTCATCGGGACACGTTTCATGTGATTGTAAGTGTCTAATTCGAGCATTAGCAGAACTAAGTCGGGTATTTTCCCACCTAATAATTGGTTGTGAATTTGTCTAAAAGCTGGGGTTTCACTTATGTAATCCTAGTGTCCGTGAGTGTATATAGATACTGTAGCCACACTGGAAACCAAATATACTACTGCGAAAGCTTTCTGAAAGCTGGTCAATACAAACCAGGAAGACAGTCAGAGATGCCAAGTATATAAATAATCGAATTCATAGATATTCATATTGCAGGGATTTCATGTTTCTCGAGAATCGATATTTTTTTGCAAATCAAACTGAAAATTTTCAGCGACGCGAAAAATTAAGAAATCAGTTTACGCGCCGGGCCCTATTAGGGTTTTGAATTTTTAGGGTTGAATATAATTTGGAGGTGATGAGATTTAATCTGGGGAAAGAAGTAACTGGCAAGGAAGGTTAAGAAGCAACGAATGAGTGAGATTAGTCAAGTTAAGAGGAGTACGGTTACTGAATATATTAACAAAAAGTATGATAGGTTATTGGATTCGCTGGTGCAAGCGGAGGAGAACCTTTCTGGGGCCACTGAAGTTGGTTCTGCCTCTGTCTCTGGGAGCCAAGGAATCACAAATAAGATGTTTATGCAGCAAGTTGCTGGTTCATTAGTAAATGCTTCTATTGAGAAGCTGAGGCTTCCAAGGGAAGATGAAGAGACCCTTCAGGAGCTAAGAGATATGAATTCAAGTATAGGAGAATATAGTGCAGGGAACAAACAGACTGTAGCAGATGAATTGAAACAACTAAATGAACTAGAGGATGAACTTAAAGGGAGAGCTGTTAATCAAACTTTACAGAAAGAGGATAGATTTGTGGATCTATTTTTGGACAAATTAATCTCAAGGGTAATACCTGATAAGTTGCCTGAGAGAGAACATTTTACTTTGGCTGATGATTTAGAACAAGTGGCTAAACCATTAGTATCAATTCCAGTTCTAACTAGCAACTTATCTAAAGTTTCCGGTAATATGGAACATTTACTTAATTTTCAAGATTATATGATTAGATTGATATCTTGGAAAACTCCATCAAAGACAATTACAGCTCTAATTATATTCACAATCATATGCTATAATCAAATGTACTTAATTCTTTTCCCCGTTTTGTTCGTAATGTATGGGATTGTTATTCCAAAGTATACAATAATACATCCCACGAGAAAGACTCATTATAATGTAAAAAGAACATATGGGGAATCCTTACTGAATGTTCTTCTAACAGGAGACAAAAGTAAGTTCAGTCAACTATCTGATTTGATTCCAGTCCATGAATTCGATTACAACTCAGTTTTTGATGGTACAGAAAAGGAAGATGATGATCCTTTCCACAATGTTAGCCCTGGTATGCAAGTTGTTATGAATCTTCGTGATATGCAAAATATGACTACAGGAACTGTACATTTTATCGATGCAGTCACTAAATTTGTCAATGAAACCGCAGGGTTTAAGGATGAGTATAAATCTACAAAATTGTTTTTGAAATGTTTAGGAATATTTCTAGGTTTGAGATTTATTTCCAATTATATCAATTGGAGCCTCACTTTAACTTTATTGGCATGGGTTGGCTTATTATATATTCATCCAAAATTATATCCACTGATTTCAAGATATCTGAAAAAGAATAAAGTCGAAAATAAACCGAATTCAGGAACAAAATTTACTGTTGATCAAAATCAATATGATATCATCATAGATGAAGTTCCTGAAACGAGATATGTGGAGATTTTCGAAATTTACAGAGAAGGAATTGTACCAAATGTTTGGAAATTTTTCATGTTCTCAAATTATGTATTTGATCCATCAGATAATTATAGAAAGGCTCAAAAACCTCCACCTGGTGTTAAGAAATTAAGTGAGGTAGTCCCCCCTCATAATTGGATTTTTGATAAAAATTTTGGTTGGGAGATTGATTATGATGTTGAAAGTTGGTCCTCTGCAAGAGATTTAGATTTTACCATAAATAATGAATTTTTGCTGGATACAATGTTCAAAAGAAGGCGACTAACAAGGAAAGCTATCAAGTGTTTTCCAAAACCATAAAGAATAGAATCAATGCGTATTCAATCATGTAATGCAGGCCATTGAAATGCAACTAAAGTTTGTTTTTTTTTCTGATTAATTATACATACATATGTGAAGTACATACATAAAATGACTATGCAATATTATGAAGGGACACCTTCTATTTCAGATTTAGAGATTTTATTAACTATTCTTCTCCAATTCTTTCTGTTGTCATGAATAGGAACGCTTACCAAACTTAGGTACAAGACACAAACAAGGGACGCAAATGTAACTACCGCAACAGGAGCAAGCATACTGACAAAATTTCTTCTTGAAACCACTCTTTCATAAGGACAAACAGAATACCTATTACCAACAACCCAACAATTACTAACAGATATTGAATTTAATTCTATCCAAATGTCAATTGAAGCACTATCAGATTGTTGTAAATATAAACTTAATGATCTTTCCTCAAGTGGAGTGACAGGTAATGAAAATGAGTAGCCCTCCTTACAGTTATTTTCTTTATTATCATAATAGTTGAAATAATTATCCCTTTCATTACCAAGGGACCAAGTATATGGGTCATCATTCTTTTGACATAATGCATACTTTGAGTTATAACAATTAGCGACTTGCCAGTAAATGGAACTGTTCCACGAATTATATTTTAATGAAGCACAATTGTATGCTTGCATGGAATCTTTACCCATTAGTAATTTTGAATTTGAAAGTCTTGGTTCCTCGGCTTTCCATGACCAAATTAAACTATTGTCTAATAAAGATACAATACTTGTAATATTTGAAATATCATATGCATTACTGATAATTGGAGAATATCCACAAGAAACATAATTTCTGATTTCTGGATCTGTAAATTCAGAGTCTAAGAATCTCCAAAAATAATTTGTCATATTTCGTATTTGTTCAATATTTTGAGGGCATTCAAATGTAATATTTTGTGAATTATAGTTTACTAATTCTTTTGGAAATACATATGGAGTCTGTGATACATTCAATTCACTTGTTAGTTCTGCAATAATCAATCTTTTATGATCTTTAAATAAGAAGGTATCAAGAGTAGGCCATATATTTGGTTGAGACATCAATGTTAGACTATTATTATTCAGTAAATTGGATGGTTTATCCGATATCAGATCTTCTGGTGTATAAATATAAGATCTTTCAATATTTGCTTCTAATACTGCGGTTATATTTAATTGAGGCGGTAGAGATCCTGTTACATTATTCGGAATATCAAAGTTGTTAACTTTCAAGAATAACATCAGGACATTGGCCGACAAATTGTTATTACTTTCTAACAGGAAAGCTTGAAATATTGTCAGAAAATCACTAAATAAAATAGGTGAATCAACGATCATCCATGAATCATTTCTAATTTCAATATCAAGCACATAAGCTTGTACACCAGTATTCAAAAGTGAAGTAAATGCATCTAATAAATCAATACCGCTCAGACTGTCACTAGTATTTCTTTGTTCATTGATGAAATTACTCTGATTATTGAACAAAACCTGTCTTAAGCTGACCCCGACGAGGGGTAGTTGACCCAATGTGACATTTCTCATCACATCTCTTTGTGATCGTATAGCATTTTGATCAACAATGTCAATTTGTGGCCAAGTATTTGTATATTCTGGTAAAGTACTTGATCTTGTTTCATCACCTTTGACATATTGTATCATAGCCCATATTAAAATAGCATATATGAAACGTCGCACTAAGTTCATTTGTGACACAAGTGCCTAAAGAAGGTGACTCTTTTTATAGAGTGTTATATTATAAACTATATTTTGAGCAAATAGCAAATCTAAGAAACTTATTTGTTCCCTTTAATATTATTAATAATCTTTGTTTATATTCAACGATTAGTACAGTCTTTCTATGGTTATCATCTGTCACAATGCCTGGAAAAAATATTTCATCAAATTCAACCCTAAATCTGAGTTAGGGTAACCAGGGTTTGGAAATTATAAATTAGGGCTTTTTGTTAATCACATTTCCTAAAACGGAAAATAATAAATAAACCGTTTTGGAATTTGAATTTTCGATATATTTCCATTTTAGGCAAAGAATTGCTGCATTAGATAATATCACAAAATATCTAATGATATACAATATATATATAAATGATATACAGAGTTGGTATATTGTTCAATAAATTTCTTGTTTTGAAGAAAATAGTTTCATAGACACTTAGTATTTATTCAATCTTTCGGTAATGTCATCTCATACAAACATGGGCTCTATCTCTAATCAAGACAAAATTATTACACTTGATCCCAGTAATATATCAACTTCAAATACTTCAGTACCTTCTTTTAATAAAGGGTTACTAAAGACTGCTATTCAAAATAAAATTTCCAAGACTAAACCGATTAGTTCTTCATGTGGAACGTTAGTATCACCACGGAAATCAATGTTTAAACCAAAAAAGATTAAATCACCGCATAAAATATCTCAAAGAGGTTTAGAACTCAAATTAAAACATAAATTTGCATCACCAACTGATAGATTATTATCACCATGTTCACAAAAGTTGAATAATCATAAATCCAAATTTTTATTAACTAAATCAAATCCAACCAAATTAAATTTTGCTACATGTTCGAATGATGATGAACTTATGATTGATTCAGACACAGGCTGTCAATAAAATGATCAAAACAAAACAAAACAAAACAAAAAAATTTATTATTAAAATATTCAACTACTACCCATTACCTTTTATGTATATTTCAATCAAAATATATAGATATATACCGACGGAATATATAAATTCCATTTTGCATTAATCAAACCTTTTCAATATTATCCAATAACTCGTTTACAGATGAATACTTTTCTAGAGCCAAACCAATCTGTTCGTCTGTCCAATTTTGAGATTTAAATATATATAAAAGTATTAGCTTGACAACAAATTCAATCTCTTCATCACTACATGAATCTTCAATTGATTGAAGGCGTTCATGAAATTTCTTCAAAGTTTTGTTATTGTCTACATATTGTTGTCTATCAATATTTGTTTGTCCAGTAACAAACACTTTGACTAATGGAAATTCATAGTTTTCCTGTAATTCTGTAATTGTAATAAATATTATCATATCCCAGTACGATATATGATATATAATATTTGAAAGATTTAAATTTATAGAAATATTACCATCAAAAGATTCAATATCTTGAACAATACATAACAAAACATCTTTTAACTGTTCACTTATTAATGTATTGATCAATTTATCTCTTTTTGTCTTATTTTTTTCTATTTGATTCAATTCCAAGATGTCAACAACTAGCTTAAAGGTGTTGATATCAACCACTAAAGTAGTTGTTGATACAGCGGGACTTTGAAGTACAAATTTTCTAGTAATATTCATATTTTCTTATTTTTGGTCTATCAAAATCATACACTTTCTGATGTTTATTCTGTTATATGATATTAAAGCGGCTAAAAACTGAGAACAACCTTCAAGAGTCTGTTTCTTATATATAAATATATATTGTTACAAGAAATATTCATAATGTAACAAACAAATATGTTTACAAGTGAGGTTTCAACTTATAGAATGATAATGGTTCAATTTACATCTAACTTCAATTGTTATTATAGTGAATTCCCATACGTTAAATACTGTTAGAACGAGTTTTGGTTTAACGCGTTTGTTTGTTTTCGTGTCGCTTTTACATATATAGAAAAATAAGATTCAGCTCATCGAATAAGAAATGAAACAATATATAAACATTAGAATGTTTATTTGACAATCAATTGGAATCTAAACCAAATAATGACGGGCACACTATTTCAGCATTTGAATTTTTTAATTATTCAAAGCAGTTCCCTTGATAAAAACAAGGTAAAAGAAACTATATCATTATTAAACCAACATGGTTGTCGAGATGTAATTATATTTGAAAATTCATCAACCATTGAATGTCATAATAAAAATTGGGTTTTAAATGAATATGGAACAAAAGATATTCATATTATTATTAGTGAAACTTGTGATTTCCCATTTTATGAAATTGCTGCTTTTGATTTTTTATTACCAGTGGTTCGTCCAGAATGGATTGATAAATGTATACAAACAAATAGACATATTCGTACATTTTTCTTTTCACCTGATTCTAGACATATATTTAAAAACCTTCAAATATATTTATCTAATCAACAATGTGAGGATTATCCTGAATATTTACTCTTAACAGAGTTAATTCATGCATTAGGTGGTACATGTCTCGATGTCATTACAAATAAAACTACTCATATTATTTCAACAAGTGCAAATGATCAAGCAATTACAGCAGTTGTAAGGCATACCCCATCCAATGAAATTAAATTTGTATATCCAACATGGCTTTTAGGCTGTTTCAAAGAAGGTACATTAATAGATGAAACAGATCATGAGATTCAACTGGATAGTGCACCCAAAGTTAACGACGAAAGATTAGAGGATTCATGGGATAAAGTTCTAAATCTTGATTGGAAAGTTGAAAAACCCCTTTTTCTCAAAGATCATAAATTTCTTATCAGTTCAGATTTATCTTTATCGAAGGGTTTTTACAAGTTTCTTACACAAATGATAAAAGCTTATGGTGGTGAAATATACATTCAACCAAATATTCTTGAATCACCGAAGGATAATGAAAGTTACGATTGTTACCTTAGTTACACAAATAAACACAGGGAATATGATGCAATTTCAAGGATACCAGATATTAATACTGGGAATTTAATATGGTTATTCACTATGTGGTCAATGAAACGTTTTATTTCATTGAAAAACAAAAGTAAAATTATCTTTAAACCATTTGGTCCCAAAATATTCAGTTCAAAGGATTTAGTACTAACATATACAAATTATTTTGGTCAACAACGGTTTTATCTTCAAAGAGTAGTCGAAATATTAGGTGGAATTAGTACAACTAATATGTCAAAGAAAGATACCCATTTGATTTCAAGGTTCCCATATGGTAAAAAATATGAAACAGCAAAGAGATGGGGTAGTGATGTTTGTAAAGTTGTCAATCATCTTTGGTTAGAAAATTGTTTGAAAAAAGGTATCATATTGGAAACAGATTTACCAGAATTTTCAACTTTTGATAAGACTATGCATGATATGTCCTTGAGTTTGGGTCAAATTAGCTTTGAAAAAGGTAATGATGCTACTTTGTCATTAGAGGTTGATTCTTCGTTAGTGGATGACAGTGAAACAGAAGAAACTGATACTGAAGTAAATTTAGATACACATGAGAAGGATAGTTCTAATGAAACTTTAGATGTAAATCAGTTCCCTTCACACCGCATTTCCAATATTGGTTCCACTATAAGTAACGTTTTTAGTACAATTAAAACTACTGTACAAAATCAAGTAAACTTATCTCAAACAAAAAGTAACAGCAAATCAAACACACAGCACTTTCAAAGTACTTCTCAGGATACACAAGATTCAAAAAATACAAAAACTGATGAATCATCAACAATAAGTGCAGAAGCGAAACCATTGACAAGTGAGAGCATTAGACAGAATGAAGTAGCCCAGCCTGAAAGAAAGTCCACAGATGAACTTGCTACTGAACTGTTCAACGGCTTGTCTTCTGATGACGAGATGGAGAAGCTGAATGAAACTAATATTGGAGCCAGTGCATCTAATGTGAGACAGGTTAGTCCTGAAAATACAACGCTCGTAGGAGAATCATCTGGACAATCTATAGATGGTGGGAACAGTAGAGTTGCAAAATTGAAAGCCGCTAAACGATTACACAATGATATTGAATCACTTAATCAGTTTCAAAAGAATAGTTCAAAGCGTAGAAAAGGTTGTGTTGATCTATTACCTGAAGAACTGCAAAAAATTAATGAACGCAAGCTATTAGAAGCAGAGGCTTCTGAAATAATAGACAAATTTTACAATCAAAATGATTCTAATAGTGGTAAGAAAACAAAGAGACATATGTTTAGCTTATATTGCGTTACAACTGGTTGTAATTTTAAGACATTATCTGATTTGGATATGATGGTCTTGGAGTTAATTGGGATTAAAATCTATGATGAAGATTTTGACGATTTTGAGAAGAAAATCAATTGTATTATCGCTCCAAAAGTCTTAAGGACTGTCAAATTTTTAAAGAGTTTGAGTTTCCATCCACTAAAATATGCTCTTTTACCAACATTTATCCATGATTTGTTGAGTTTACTTCATGAGGGTAAAGGAGAAGAAACGGAGGACATTCTAAATATTGATAATTATTTGATTCCTGGAATAACAAAAGAACTATTATTGAAAACAAAACAAAGGACAAAGTTATTTGAAAGAGGACAAATATTTAAAATGAATATTATGAGTGATGTTGTCGGGGGTGCAAACGTTATATCTTCAGTATTAAAGGATCACGGTGTCAACGAAGTGAACATCTTACAGAGTAAGGATCTTTCAAATCCAAAGAGCATTGTAGAAAATACTCCAAATGATGGGAAACAACTCAATGGCATCAAAATGAGCGAAGGTAAAACTTTTAAACCACCTAAATTCATTTTATTAGCAACTAAACCTACCCAAGTTAAGAAGTTTAAAAAATTGTGTGATGCAAGAGACTCCAATGGGGAGGCAAGTATGTTGATATTTGAATGGGATTGGTGTGTTGATTGTATCTTTAGACTAGATGTGGATTATGATACCAAAAAAAGTGTTTTATTCAGCTCCTTACAAAAGATATAGAACCGAGAAACATATAATATTCTATTGACTTTATATAGAAATATAACAATTATTTGAATATATATATATATATATATAGCAAACACTCAAAATATCGAGGATACAATCACGGATATCATATGTTCTTCATGAAATCGCAAACCTCTTGATTCTTTTCTTAATGAATGAATCATTGGAAATGCAACTAAACAAACAGTAACAGCAAGAGTTCCAGCTTTATATAATAAGAGTTTCATTGAGTTTGGCTTTGAAGTCTCCAATAATGATAGTGTCTGAATACTATCTTTTAGTATCCTGTTCTTTATATATACTATTCTTCATTGTATATTTCAACTTTTTGTTAAGTGAAAATATTATTAGCGGCTAATTAACACACCTCGAAAATACAAACCACTAATTGTTGAAGAAGAATAAGTTATAAAAGCAGACAAGAAGGATGAACAATGAGAGTAACAATGATATTGTGTGTCTCAATCAATTCTGCAATGCATATAATATATCTTTGAAGAAAAGAAAGAATTTGGGACTATTGAATGAGAGTGTGATTCCTATCGATTACAGCGAATTTATGGAACTTAAAGAACAAATTGAGAATACACACAATAGTAGTGTAGAGGCCAAGCCAACAGCAAAACATTTGTTAGAGGATAATTCTGAAGGCTGGGAGTCAGCAAAGAAGATGAAAAACTATGTTGAATACTCTGACTTCCCTGATGAGGATAACACTTATAATAATAATAAAGACGACGAGGAGATTGAAGGATTTCAACAAATATTTATATCAAGTGATATTATACATGACAATACAAACAATTATACTCAGGAAATTTTGTACTCTGATGAAGCTACTCAGATTAATGATAGTTCACAAAATGTATATCCAAACTTTCGACAATTCACCTTATTGCATTCAGATGAGACATAATGAGATCAAAAAAATAATCTTGGAGTTTGTGATTGTGACTTTCACTTCTACTTGTTCTGTTTTAGTTGACATTTATGACTTTGTTTACAAAATAAATTCTAGGATTTTTCAATTTTTATATCCAATTTCTAATCACAAAAATGACATAAAGCTTGGTTAGGCCATTTGATTCCACCTTGAGACGTATCAGTTGGTTATATGATAAGAACCTAGATACTGAAACTGTTAGAACAGAAGCTTCTACTCAAAGCCACGCAATGACCATAACAAAATTTGATGAATTCATTAATGAAGCCGATAAAGAACTGAATATTGATACAAGTACTAGAAAGACAACTGCAAACACAAATGAAAGCAATCAAGGAGATGCCGAAATTTCGAAATTGACTAGAGCTAATACACCTACTACTCCAATAATAACTTCACCAATCATCACAAGCTCGACCAAATCCAGTTTACAACATCAAATTACTCCAACAAGAATAACAGAGCATCCATTGGTAATGTCGCAGAATGACTCTAATCAAAAGAACATCAATTCCTTTTCCGAACCACCTTCAACACAGAAGTTATCATTCAGACAACCGAATAACTTACCTAAGCATAGTCTCAATTTTAAACGTCGATCCTTGATTCAACCAATTATAACTCCAACTTCACCCGAAGCATGCAAAATAGCACATAGTCATAGTAACTCAGCAGGCAATAGTTTCAATCTTTCTGCATCTAACATTGTTGACCCTGAGCATACTCAGTTAACAATTCATTCTAGAACAAGCTCAGTGAGTTCAAACCCCATCAATTTGGAATCGAGTGATATTAACGCATTACTGAAAAAGCTTGCCAATAAAGAGTTGGAACTTTTTGAAAGCAAGCAAAAGATTGAGGATACTAAGAAACAGTTAGTGATTCAAGAAAAAATGTATGAACAACATGCTACGGAACTATTACAATTGAAGAAGATTGTGACAGAACATCTAAATAATAATGCCACAAATAATAGTAATAATAATACAAATAATACCTCTATTAGTAATAGTACCTCTACACCTAATAACAGTAATATTGAATTAAATTTAACCCCAGTAAGGGAACCTGAAGTTGTTAAGGATCTTCATCCCCCAAAGAAGGAAAAAGACTTTATAATAGCGCACCCCAAAAAGTCTAATGAATTTGTATCTGCCAATTTTAACGAGCCACCATTACCACCTCCAATCGAAGAATTCACTGAACCATTTTTCCAAGAAGAGCATAATCCACAAATTGAACAAACTAAAAATGTGACACAAGGTTCTGTTTGGAGTAAACCTTTAGCATTATTCAACCAATTTGACCAAATTTTACAAAACGAATTAGAAAAATCTTTGAATTGGGATTATTCAACCGACAATGATTCTCCAGAAAAGTGCACTACAAACAACAACAATAAAATCGAACAAAATATAGTATCACCAAAGGAAGACATTCGTTCCAAACCATCGATAAGCTCCAATGCATCTTCAATGGGTAATAGTATAAGTGTCTCCAAATCATTATGGAGTTTTGTCAATGATGTGAAAACAGGGTTGTTAGGTATTGATGAAGAGTTGGAAAATGAGTTTGAATCTTCCACTAAAGTTAGTAAAGTTAAGAATAACGAGAGTCACGGAGATAGCAGTAGTAGTATGATGAAAGAATTCAAGACTACTAGAAGGAAAAGTACAAATAAATTAAAATTTTTGGATAATAATGAAAACGAAGTTACCAAGACAGTTGAAATGACAGATTTTGTTACCTGACTGATGTAACAAACATTAAATGATACATTATTATGTAGACGCATGCATAAATAGGAAAATACATACCAACCAATTGAACTTTAGTAGGGTTTTGTAATCATTTCTCGTCATTGATATAAAAGTATTTATTACCGACAAGTTCACCATTTGTTACAGAGAAAAGCTCTTGATTTGATTTTTGAATATTTACAGCCCCATCACCAATTAATTTCATTAAATCCATAAATTTTGAGTTAGCTAATTTCGGTACACTTGGATTCTGTGAGATGTTATATATATCACCAGCAATCTCTTTTAATTCGACTTGTTCAGCATCCAATGCAATCTCAGGGACATTTTGCTGTTGTTTTTCGAATTTGGAATCTAGATCAATATCCTCCATTTCTTGTTGCAATTCTTGAAATTGAGCATCCAGATCCAAAATATTATAGTCTGAAGTCATCGAAGTCGGTGTCTTTGAATTGAACATACTTGAACTTCTTGGAATATAGTCTATATCTTGTTGGTCATTAAATAGCGGTGTATGTAATCTTTGACCATGTGAAACCAAAGGCAGTCGATTATTAGTACTAGTATAATTCCGTTCCCATTGCTTGGCAATAGTATCATTATTATTACTATTGTTATTATGAATATTATTAAAATTATTATTGTTGTTACTTGAAGATAATTTTGAAAACTCATCGACCCAGATTGGGTTAGGAGTCTGTACTCTATTACAAAGAGGAAGACTTAAATTTTGTCGTTCAATCTCTTTAAAAGGTCCATTAATAGTTTGTGAGCTTGAATTTAAGAATTCTAATTCACGTGAAGAACTACCCGATGTAACAACTTGAGGCCTTCCTCTAAAAAGAGGCCTTGCCTGTTGTGACTTATCAACGAATTTTCCCACAGCATTCACACTGCACTCGTTGTTGTTCAGGATGTTCATGGTTTATTACAGACAATATTACTATTCAAGACAAGACAAGAAACTAGTTATCTTTTCTACTTCTTCAGCTGTTCACTATTGCTTTATATAGTTACTAAGTGTGGAGTTAGTCACTTCTTATTCCGATACGCCGATGATATTCACTTAAAGCCGAGATTACGTTAACAAAATTTGAGATTTGAAATTTTTATATTTTTTATTGTTACAAAAATGATTTACATATCGATGAGGTTGAATTCATATTGTTGATGTTGTTGTTGTTGATGAGAAGGCATCTGTTGCTGTTGTTGTTGAAGGTAATGAAGATCTTGTTGTTTCAATTGTAGATCTTGTTGTCGTGAGATAGCAAATGGGTTGTTCTGAGATGGTGTTGATTGGTTGGCTGTATTGTAGTTAGATTGAGCGAATGGGTTCATCTCTTGTGAATGTTGCTGTGTTGGTATTTTTGATGCATTGGTTATTGAAAACGGGTTCTTGGATCCTGTTGCCATAGGTTCTTGGTTCTGAGGTACTGAATCCATGGTTGGAGCATTACCAAATCCATAACTTGTGTTTTTGACAATGACTTGATTGATTGGTGGTTGGGCAAAAGATTGGGTAAAAGGTGGTTGTGATGATGCTATTGGATTATTAGCTTGTTGTTGTGGCTGTTGTGGCATAGTGTTTGTAATTGGTGCGTTTAATATTGGATTGGTCGTTTGATTAACAATTTGTGCTCCAAACATTGGATTCGTGTTTTGTTGTTGCATCAAGTTTATCGGTTGAGCATTGAATATTGGATCCACAACTGTTTGAGTAGTCATTTGTTGTTGAAGCCCATTCATGAATGGATTATTAATTGTTTGTTGCACTGGTAATTGAAATTGTGATTGTGGTACTGTCATTGCTTGATTCAGATATAATTGTTGTTGTTGTTGCTGTATCATGGCATCAGTTGTCGTTGCACTCCTTGCAAATGGATTATTTAAAATTTGTGTTCCTGTATTACTCATTAATAATTGAGGATGCTTTAATTGTTCTTGCAGTTTTTTCTTTTGTTCTCTTATCTCTTGTAACCTTTGTTGTGCTATATTATTTGTTGTTTGTGGTTGAGATTCTATAATATTTGAATTTGTATCATTGAAAGTGTTATGTGTAAGATCATCTTCTCTTAAATGCTCTTCTAATGATCTGACTAATTTAGTCGTAATATGTTTAATTATTGGTATCTTTAATCCAACAGCTTTACCTGCTTTCAAATATTTGACAACACTTTCAGTTAATTCAACAAAAGTCTTGTATAATTCAAGTGTTCTTTCTGCATTAGCATGAGATAATTCAAAAAAACTTTCTAATAATGTAATTATACCCTCATTTAATGCATTGTATAATGCTAATAGATCAAATACTAAAAGGTTGAATGCAAACAAATAGAGATCATCAGATAAATCTCTTTGTTGATATTTATTTTTCAATAAGGCTTTAATTTGAACCTCTAAACTCTGAACATGATCTAATGCCAATCCAATTGATTTCCCATCACTAATAATGGATCTCAATGAGGTATACCCATTTTTAACATAATCTACTTTTATATCATCATATTCACGTGCTCGAACTCTTAAATATTCTGCATAACGTTGTAAAGCCTTTGCTTGACCTTGTGATGGTAAGTTAACCTCTAAAAAATCAGGATTATCAGCTAAATACAATAATGTGACATCTCCATCACCTTCTCTTATCATAAGATGGATCACTTGAAGACTCTTATAGACAATGGTCCAAGCTGAATCTCTAACTCTAGAATATAAAGCAGACATGATGTCATTTAAATCAGTATTTGATGCTGTCCCCAGTAAGATAGGGTCCAAATATTTCTGTTTGGGAGGGGCAGCTTTTATCTTCGTAGCACCTTTGACTAGTTTGACGTAAGTGGTCATTGAATGATTAGTTGAGGAGATGTTTTGATTGTATCAGATAGTGTTGTTAAGAACTTGACATGCCCCTATGTTGATTAATATTTTGACATTAATTTTTCATTAAGCGAGAAAAGTTGTGAATTCAGTGAAGGTGAAGGATAGAGTAACTGGTAACAACTGATCTGTAGTAATCGTTTCCATAGTAGAAATGATATCAAATTGTCTGAAATCACTTTTTCACCATTGATTCTAAAAGATGAAGGATCAACTATATCACTAGGATCTTAACAAGATATTCAAAAGCGTTACATCAACAGGTACAAACTATCTTATTGCAAATTTATCACGATTTGACAAAGCCAATAATGCATCATTGTCCTTATCGCTAGTAGCTTCATTTAGCTCAAACACCGAAAGGTTGAACGAGGAACCAAAGTGTTGTTCTATGCCAACATCGTCATCACCGCAGTGCCTAAAGTAATATATGTTGAGATCTTGAGAATTCAGCGATAGCAGATCCTCGAGTGTTGGATTAGGAAATACAGAATTTCAATATGTTCAAATCTTTTCAAAACAATCAACGATATATATGTCCTGTTAATAGATATGATTCTTACTCGAGATCTCTGGATTGAGAATGATTAAACGTCAATTATGTATTCTTTATTACCAACTTTATAATAAATGTCTGAGTTGAATGTATTATGTACTTATCTGGCGTTTCATTTTATCAAACCGCTCCATTGAGTTTTATCCAATTGGTTCATAAACACAGATAGTTAACTCTGGTTGAAGGCATAGGGAATGTAAATAATAATAATATATATATATATATTTAAATATAGGGCATTATATCAACAAACTCAACTTCTGAAAGAAAGTGACTCTAATTGAATCGAATGATGAGTATTTCAATCACAAGGTTGTATTTTGCTGAACTGGGCCCATTATTTTTGCTCTATCGAAACAAGCAAAAAGTGAAGAATCTAATTTCAACAGTGGCGAATATTTGGCTCTTTATATACAAAAAATATACACTCGGCGGCTATTCGAACTCAATGAATAGACCTGCGCATTTAGCGGATACGCTCCGCATGCGGACGTTTTTTCACGTGACTTTTTGCAAGCCCTAACTTTGCTTCTCTTTGAGACAGTTTGCGTCTCAGGCCCTGCAAATGAAAATTTTTTAAGCCCTAACTTTATTCACGTGAATTTTAAAAAAAAGTCACGTGAAACATCCGCATGCGGAGCGTATCCGCTAAATGCGCAGGTCTATCAATGAACAAATTAAGTCCGGGTGACAACAAATAGACCCAAACTATTCCAGCTTCAATTTAAACAAAACGATCTCTGCCTAAAATCATCATTCCCTTTCAAACTACTCAGCCTAGCCGAACTAAACCTTCTTAGTAAATTAACACCTTCTGCTTGAAAGTCACGCTTTCTGGAGAGAAAAAATGAATGACGCTCAATCCCGATATCGGCAATTTTTCGCTATTATTATTACTCATCGTACCGCAATATAACAAGATACCATGTTATATATAAAACAACGTATTCAATAATATTCAATAAGTATATGTAGTTAGGTTTAAACTTGTCTTAGTCAATCAAACATATAATTTATATCCAGAAAGGATCAAATTATTTAAATAAATCTTACATTCATTATGTCTACATTAAATCACGCTTTTAGACGGTATTGGACATCACCTACTGGTCCACAAACTGTTCATTTTTGGGCTCCAACTCTTAAATGGGGGTTAGTTATCGCTGGTATATCTGATTTGAATAGACCTGTTGAAAAATTATCAGGTGCTCAAAATCTTTCATTGTTAGCTACTGCTATAATTTGGACTCGTTGGTCATTCGTGATCACTCCGAGAAATAATTTATTAGCTGCTGTTAATTGTTTCTTAGGTATCACTGCTGGTACACAAATTTTGAGGATTGCTCAATATAGAATACGGGAAGGTGACTCAATTTCTCAATTATGTAAATATGTCATTAGTGGTGATCAAAAGAAACATATGACTCTAGACTCAAATTAGTTTTCCATAAAAAGTATTATATATTCGTTATCTAAATATTATTATATTTTTCTCTTAACTAAATAAACCATCAATTGCATCATAATTGATCTTTTTAGAAAATGACGCCTTTTGTAACATACTCTTAACACTATCAGCTGTAGTCAAATCACCACTTTCCTCGGCGGCCTTTAATGCAGCTTGTAATCCAGATCTATCTTCCAATTGTTTCATAACACCAATGCCAGATGTAACGTCAATTTTTTTCTCTTCGATACCATTTGTCTTTTTACGTCTAGGACCAGTCTTACGTTTCTTATTTGATGTATTACCTGCAATTAAATCAGCTTCTTCCTTAAGTCTTTTATTTTCTTGTTCTAATAAATATTCTTCATTAATACCAATCCAAATTCTTTCCTTCAATTTAGAGGCTTCTTCATCTAACAATAAGGATTCTAATTCTTCATCATCAACATCTTCTAAATTATCTGGATCATCATTGATTTTTTCTAATAAAGATGATGATGTCGGTAATAAATGCAAATTTTTAGGTCTGTATGGATCCGTTTCAAGTGAATAACCATCAATATTATCTTGAAATTTAACACCTATTTGACCACGTTCTTCTTCAGTAATTGGTTTGTATTCCTTTTCATTTTCACTATATTCTTCACTAGACTCAAAGGAATCATCTTCATCCTCATCACTACTAAATTCTCGTTTAATTTTACGTTTCTTATCATTTTTTGACTTCTTTTTCAGCCTAACTTTTGGGAAATCTGTCACCTTAGGTTCAGAAGTTTCAACTCTCTCTTCACCTTCCTTTAAGATGATATCTTCATCATCAATACCATGTGTTGCTTTAATTCTTTTAACAACACGTTCTCTCTTCTTTGAGAATTCTTTCAAATAGAAAAGGACTTCCTTTGAAGATAATTCTTGTTCACCTAATACTTGAGTTAAGATTGGATTATTACTGAGGGCTTCTTCACTAGTCTGTGTAATATCATCTTTTTGTAATTTTCTTTTGATTAATCTTTCTTGTTTACGATTTCTAATAAATGATGGTGGTTTTGAATCTGTATCCCTTGATTGGTTCTCTCTAAAATCCTTGATAGACATTTTGGCGGCTCTTGTATTTTTAAATTCATCTAAACGTCTTTGTAAAGTTTCTTCAGCAACATGCGAAACAGCAACAATTTCACTATGAGTCCTTCTTAAATTATTCATTCTACTTGCAATTAATACACACGCACCTGCAATTCCAGCTGGTCTTCTACCTTCAAACATCCAGTCATCACTCATTCGTTGAGATAATTTAACTGCATCCTTAACAACTTTAATCTTTTTATCACCTAAATCCAATTTTTCAGCAAAATGTTGAATAAATAATGATGGATCAGCTAATGGTAAATTTGTAATATGTAATTTTTTCACAATTTTCAAAAATGTGGCACCAATACTATAAACGCTAACTTGTAATCTACTTGAAAAATCAATTAACATATGATGAGTCTTTTCCTTTCTACAAGCAACATATAGACATGCGGCAATAACATTTTGAGATCTTCTACCTTGTACGAAATTATTAGCCAAGGCCAACTTATACCATTGAAAAGCAGCATCTGTAATATACTCTGGAATTATAAGTGCATGTGAAACGGCTCTTAGTTTTCTTCTTGCATTATTCAACGTAGCTTCACGAGATTCCAAAGCTGATGATCCACCATGAGACAAAAAAGAAGCATGAGATTGACCTGCTGAAATAAACGAACCTTGAACCATAGCTGCCCCAGCAGATGTTTCACCAAATGTAACCTCTGAAACAATGGGATTGTCTTCAGATACGACACCACAGCTTTTACACACTAGATCATTGTTTGCGTTGGATAAATCACGCTCAAATTCTGTACCTTTACAATTCTTACAAACAGGCATTGTTTAGTGTTAGTGTTCTTAAAATAAAACCAACTATTTATATCTAATCTTGTAAGTTGTTGATGGTATATAATCTTCAAATTGTTCGTTAATTAAATAGTTTCGACACGCGAAGCATCCACGCACCGCATGTTTCAAGAGCTTGAGATGAGATGATCAAGTAACTTCAACAAACATTGACTGAGACTTGAAAGAGTAGTTAAGAGTGTTGAAAGCAGTTGAAATGAGTATTATATTGTCTAAATAACAGTTTAGTGAGTATCTGGATTGTTTATTGGATCTGCTTTTAGTGATCGGTTGTCTATTTTGGCATATCCAGATACTGACATTTTAGTCAAGTAAACAGCTTCCAACTTGACTATATCATATGATACTATACATAGAATGTTTGTAAGTAACTCTACTTGGTATATAATCATATTGTATGTAATCTTTATATTTCTGCGAGGGTTGAGTTTCTATGATTGAGCACCATGTTAAACTTGCAAAGACTTGCTAAAGAGAGGAGAGCATTCAGATGTGTAGCAAGTTTGTAAATGGTTTCTGTATTTCTATGTAATAGTGAAAATCTATTTTACTATCAAGACACGGTCTGCCAAAAGTAAAGTTGTTTGAGGGTTGATATCCCAGTACAACATTCTATAGTAGAAGTAAAATACTTTACTATACGATTTACTTATCACAACTACAACTACAACTACAACTACAACTACAACTACAACTTTAACTTCAACTCAGTTGACGATGTTTGATATTCGGAAACAACTCTTGAAAAATATACAAACAGTGATAATTCAACCAGGGGCCATCTTTACATAACACCGTCCGTTACTGATAAAAAGAGAATATTTGCAAAAGTTTGATATTCTTATTAAGACAATAACAACAATAACAAAATTTTAGAAAAATGGTTACAGTTCATAAATTTGGTCCTGATCAAAATCTACCTCATTCACTTGCTAACTATATCTTGTTTCATCAAGATAAAGCATTGGGTCATTCACCACACTTCGATATTGCTTTATCTGGTGGTTCTCTGATCGATAAATTGAGAATAGGTCTTTTAGACCCAACTATCGCTCCAAAAGTTCATTGGGATAAGTGGAATATTTACCTCTCTGATGAAAGATTGGTTCCTTCTACAGATCCTGATTCAAATTATGGTGGTATCAAGACTGCTTTATTAGATCATCTTCCTGTGCAACCAACGGTTCATACAATTAAGGAATCTCTTTTACCTTCCAAATCTTATGAAAAGATTGCTACTGAATATGAAAAGGATCTTCCAAATAAGATGCATTTGATTCTCTTAGGTTGTGGTCCAGATGGTCACACAGCTTCTTTGTTTCCAGATGATGCTCATAGATATCTAAGAGATGAAAAGGTGAAAAGAGTACTTTATTGTAAAGATTCACCAAAGCCACCAGCTGATAGAATTACAATGACTTTAGTTGAATTCAAATTGGCTAATGCTATTGGATTTTTTGCTGATGGAGCTGGAAAACAAGAGGCTTTAAAACGTATCTTTGATGACAAAGATATTAATGTGCCTTGTGCTGAGGTTAATTCTTTATGTGACGATATTACCACTTGGTTTGTAGGTGATACCGCAATGAAATTGGTTACTTCCATTTAAGCACATATACATGATATTATCACGCATATAGTTATTATATGTCAGCTATTGACTCGTCCTTTTCTGTGTTACAATCAAAATTTATGCCAAAATATGTAGCATGTAAATCGTATATAAAGAAGTTAAAACTGAATGTATGCTATGACTATGTATGAGTACACAAGATTCTGTATACAAAGTGATCAAAATTCCAATGCTTGTCTAGTGATAGGTTTATCTCTAACAAATCGAGATTCGCTAGTAATATTTTTGGCACCATTTTTATTGTTATCTCGAGGACTCTTGTGTTTGCTAATAATCTTGTCAAATTTATATTCATCCATTACCCCTTTCGGTAAAGTATAGATCCACCCTTTATCATACAGTAATTTCATAAAACCTCGAATCTCTTCAACAGTACCAATGGTACGGCGTGACCCAACAATAATTAATTTCGACTTTGCCCTAGTCATCGCAACATTTACACGTCGAATCTCCCTTAATAACGAACCACCATTTGATTCAATATTACTTCGAACCATCGATATGATAATACAATCTTTATCCCTACCTTGAAATTGATCAGCAGTCAATATTTCTAAACCATCAATCATTCCTAATCGTTTCTTCAATAACCTCAATTGGCCACGATACAAAGTCATCACACCTATTCTGTCACTACTAACCCCGCAATGTGTCATCCCAGTAACAATTTTTTCAACTAAATCGCATTCACCATTATTGATAATGTTATCTGCATCAGCTGTCTCGCGAATGTTATCATCTAGATCATAATCTAGAAAAACTACTTTCCTTTTGGGTTCCAAAATTTCCTCCACCCATCCAGGTCTATCACTTTCAACATCTCCATTCAAATTCTTCCTATACAGCTTTAATTTTTCGAAATCTGGAATATCAAACTGTTGATCTTTCACAGTGTCATTACCACATTTAAGTTTGTTGTTATAGATCAAATAATTGGACAAAGTGACAACATCCTCACACATACGGTACTGATATGTTAGTTCAACCATACTTTCTGGATGAGCTTCACAAAGCATCTTGAATAAAGATTCTTCCAATCCACCTTGTCTTGCAGCTTCATTCTTGACTAAAGGCGGCAGTTGGTAATGATCGCCAACCATAATAAACTTATCACCGTATCGCAGTGGACCCAATGCAACTGGCATCGAAACTTGACTAGCTTCGTCAAGAATCACATAATCAAAATCTCGATCCTTTAAAGTGAACAGTATATCACGTATTCCTAAGCATGTCGTTGCAACTAAGGAGGTTTTGTTGATAATCTCTAAAAAATCAGTATATGATTCAACTTTATCCTCATAGCGGGGCATATATTGTTGAGTTAATGGATGGATACTGCGACTGGATCCCAATCGAATGGTACTTATACCGTCATTCAACAATTTTAAAAGTATATTATCAACAGCTGAGTGTGTATAGGAAGTTAGAAGAATTTTCTTTCCATGGCCTACAAGAATACGAATCAATTCAGCTATCACGGTCGTCTTACCGGTACCGGGCATCCCCAGTACAAGTGCATAGTCCTTCGCCCTGAGTATCTTGTCTAGAGCATGTCTCTGGTCAATATTAAAGTTTTCACTCTCAGCAATACTGTGAGACATCAAAGGAGGTTCCTCATCTGGTATAAACTTAGGAGGTCTTCCATCAATCAATAACCTTCTTAGCCATTCATCACCACCTTGTGACCGTTTAGTCACCATCTGACGAGATGTTTTTTCATCAATATATGGCACACCAACCTTCACGGGCGGTAGAAATAAATTCAGGAGGTTGAATCTGGCAGTTGAAAGACTTTGTTGAATATCATTCTTATCAATTCTATACGTTACCACATTTTGACTTTCCAAAGTTTGTGTTTCACTGACTTGTGGATCGACAACACTTCGGACCATTGTTATATGTTCTACATCATTTGTGATTTTATTTGTTAATAATTTCCTCTTCGTTGAAACAGTCACCGATTTACTTGTAATTTCAGTCACAACTCCCTGGCATAGTGCAAAGTGTCCGCTTTCATCACTTATTATCACTTTATCATCTGTACATATTTGGGAGGTAAGCATTGACACCTCAGCCTCTTCGGCACGTAAAAAGTGGTATAAATATGTCTCCTCTACAGCTGACTGTTTTTCAATCTCAGAAACAGTCAAATGGGAAAGGCAATGACCGTTCAGTGACTCTCTGCTTTTGCTATCAATCAAAAACAATTCTTGATTGATATTGCTAATACTTGATTCCTCCTTGATTATCAGATCATTATACTTGAGAAAAAATTCCTTGTATGAGGGAAGATTTGAGACCAAGTGTGAAGTAAGAGCATCAAATTCTCCATCTTTCAGTCCACTCTCTTCACTGGTACCGCCTTCAATCAACTTGTTGAGAACCATGCATGATTCCTTAGTGTAACAACGATCGCAACCGGATCCTCCCAGCAAAGGAGGTAAAGTATAGTTTAACCGATCCCTGGTAGTGATTTCTTTCAAACGATATTTCAACGATGTTGCTAACTGATTTCTTTTCATTAAAATACTCTTCACATTATGCAAAATGCGAGGGTACATGCTCATAGTGTCATCTCTGGTATACATTAACAAAAAGAAATCAACTGGTAACTCATACCTATCACTTAATAAAAGTGTATAAACCAACCCCTGGGCCTCATGAGATAAGCTTTTGAATTTACCAGTTTTGACTTCCAATGGAACAATAAATTTTTTAGATTCACGGTGTGCTTCGACTGTGGCATCAAGAAACCCTTTTAGACCATAAATATGAGACCATATATTTTCCTCAATGTCAATAACGTTAGAGAGAGTCAATGGGACTGTTCTTCTAGTGCCGGATTCTGATACAAGCACTCCATAGTTATCCTCTTGAACATATTTATTCACAAACTGAAAAATGTTTGTTAAATGAGTATCAATGATTTGGCTTCTGACATTTTCTACCGTTTCATTGCAAACAATGATTGCATATGAATAAACATCTAACAGAGTCTCTAGCTTTGCCTTTAGATATTCTAGTGAAACCCTATTATGATTCAATTTGTACTTGAAAGAATCCTGCAGTAATTCATGAACAATGTTACCAATTGTCATAACTATACTTACGTCGCCCCTTGTATCTTCAAACTGATTCAGTATAACACCGCTTCGTAAACAGTGAATTGTAGATCCAATTGTCGTCGCTGATAGTAGCAGATCTGGGTTCAAAATGAGTAGGTTATCATTACATACACCTGTTTTGGGATCCAAATCATCTGATAATAATCTCTTATTGGGAGCAAATTTACCCTCTACTATGTGAATCACGTCACCTTCTATGTAATCAAGATATACCCATGGATGCCTTATAATGATCCGATTAGTTGTGCCGACACAATCAATACATGATAATATTTTCTGTCTTCCGATTTTGGGTAAAGTCATCTCTTGAATACTCAAGATGACTAATCTAAAAACACCCTCCCTTGTAACAGCGGTTTGAGCCAATTTTGTATACTCTTCTAATTTCTTGGTGTTGTTAATGATACTATTTGTTGTTGAGCAGATTTTTGTACTATCTCGTACCACTTCTGATGTCTCAATTTCGATTTTGATAGGTTTAGGCTTATTTAGTAGTTCGAGGAGTGAGTTGTCCAACGACTGGTCCGACAAATCATCATCGAGATTGAAACTGTTATCCTTAGCAGCTGGCCTTTCATCCACCCTCTTAGTTTCGTAAATGGCATCTTCTATTTCTGCTCTAGAAATAGAACTCACTTTATCTGATTGAATCGCTTCTTCACTTACTTGTGTTATGGCTTTTGTCTCAACGTGTTTCTTGGTTTCAACTTGTACATGAGAGATTACTTCATCATCGTTTGTCCTTAAAGTTCCTTTTTCATGCTCTATATAATTATGCTGTGTTAATACCTCTAAAAGAGATTCATCTCCATCATTTGAAGGGCCCGCAGTCTTGTTCCCATCATCAGTGATATTTACCATTTTCTCATTTAATTCATTTGGTGCATCTAATGCAATTGGTGAAGACGGAAGATCACTCATTATTTGACTATTTCTTTTTGATGGTCCTTCATTCTGAATGTCATCCAAGATTTCGTCAATATCACGAAAGAAATCCTTAGTTGATTTACGTTCCGGTTTCTCGACAGAATTTGTAACTTCATGTTTTTTGGATAGTTCAAAATGAGAATCCAGTAGTTTATCCTTATGAGTAATATTCGCAAAGTTCAAAATTGATTTTAAAGTAGATGGCATGAGAGGTGTCGATGGTGGATTTTCGATGCTTAGGTTTGATTTGTTTTGTACGGAGGGTGTGGTCGGTACTTTACCCACTGTATGAGATATGTTATCTGAATAATCTGAGGAATCAATTGTCTTGTCAGACATATCCTTCTCATGCGGACTATATTTCCAAACTACTTCTTCTAATTGCCCATCACCCTTACCTGTTGACTTCAAAAATTGTTGTCTCTCCATTAATCTTTGTTTGGAACCAAGGGATAACTCCCTTCTCAACTTTATGCCTTTAGTTGTCCTTGAAGTAGCTGATTTGGACTTAGAGCTGCTACTTTTGATATTTGCAGTATTTCGTACCTGTGATACAGAAATAGATCGCAGTATTTTTGGTCCATCTGAACTCTTTGAACTTAAATTATTCAATGGGGCAAATTTATAGTCCCTTCTTCTTTTAATAACCTCTTTCTGTTGTCCATGTTTGGGTGAAGTTGACTTCAACTTTGCATTTTCTTTCTTTCTTTCTACTACTTTGGTTTGACTTAGACGTCTCTTTCTATCAGATGTTTCATCCATAAGTTTTGATTATGAGACAAAATTTTTCCTGAAAGCACTAGAATAATTCACAAAAGATAACCTACCAATGGTATATCTGTTAGTGTCCTTTCTATTATGTTAGTATCAAAGTTATGTCTTTTGGCTATTGTAGGTAATCTTTGCAATTTTTTATATTTGAGGCGTTCTTACTACATCGCTTACTTTAGTCCTAAGCAAAAACTGACTCGATGCTGTAATAAGGAATATATTCGAAATAAAGAATCATGCTTGAGAAAAGTTGTTAAATAGCTTATAGAGTAACTAGCAAGTTCAATTGAATGAACGGATTTTTGTCTTTCAGATGAAGTATATATCAAGATGTTTACGAATATGTACAGTGTGCTATATCTATCTTTGTAAGACAGAATTGTATGGAGTAAATTGAGAAGCTTTAGACTTTTAAAAACAAGGTAAGACGTCATGGAAGCCAATTATAGGTTGGGCTCAATTGCGATGCACAAAAGGTGTTAGTAATCTTTGAGTGTTATCGGAAAAACGTTAATTCAACATACCTTTTCAATTTTGACAAAACTGTAGTTTACCAAGGCATTGTCACTCTTGCTTTCACTATTTTCCTTGTTGTCACTAATGGCTTTCTTGGAGATATGGTTTGCATTTATCATGGTATCCGTTTCTATGCTATGTGATGTCTCATTGTTAGCCATCTTTTTAGTTAGTTTCATTGGTAATGATTTAATTACATTTGAAGGTGTTACTTCTGGGGCATTCATTTCATTTTGTGTCATTATTTGATTGTTGTCTAACTCATTATGCAGAATTGAATCAAAAAACCTGTTGATGTCGCCAATAATAACGTTTCTACTATGCAATGTTTTGTTTCGATCGTCTAAACTCAAATTTTTTATATCAAATCCATTCTTATATTTTATTGATGACAGTTTCGCTATTTCCATCTTGGTCTTGAACATAAAACTCCTAATTTCATTCATGAACTCGACTTCTTTCTCTTGTGAGATTTTTTGAATTTCAGTGGGTTTTTCAATCTCTGCAATACGTACATCGTCTTCGATCAATAGATTTTCCGATTCGCTATCTGAGTTTATATCAACTTTTGCTTCCTTAAGCCATTCTTCTCTTGCAGGAGCAGAATTATGATACAAGTCCTTTGAAAGTTTCTTAGCCAAATCAAAATCAAAGGAGGGAGCGCATTTTGAGAAATTCTTATGAATAGCTGAATCGATATCAGTCCATTTTGTGGAATCATCGACCTGCAATTGAGAAATAACACCGGTAGTCGGTGAATAAGATACCTTTTCTTGTACTCCATGGGCTACTGTCTCAGATTGTTCTGATCTTTGTCGTTCGTACGCCTGACTTTTAACATTTACATGCTGTAATGAATTTTGGATATTATTTTCATGTTTTTTAGGTGTTTTGGATTGAACACCAAGATGCTGGTATGAATCAATGTTGTTGAAAGATGTAGAACCGGATGGCAAAGTGATTGCTCCTTCATTCACACATAATAGTTGTGCCTGTGAAGCATCATTCGATACAATTGCTAAGTTGTATTTTCGCAGAATATCCATAAAACTAGGTACATCAAATCCAGAGGCCTCTGCCACATAAGATATTGTGTATCCATCTTTCAGTAAGGGATTGATCGAATTGATCAATTTCTCCCTGATCATAGCAGTTGACTTTGCAGGGTCATCGGAATTCAGATGCGATGACTGAGTTGGCTGTTGAATAAGTCTTGATGGCCCCAATTCTGGTTCATATGGGTCTGCCTCCTCTTCCAAATCATTAACTACAGAAGTTTTCTTCTTACCACCAGTCTTCCTCTGTTTCTGTCTCTGTTTCTTCTGTTTCTCAACCCTACAGTTTGTTGGGTTTCTTCTTCTTACTCGAGTATTCGACTTTCCTGGCGAGTCCTGAAGTTTCTTGACTCTCTTAACTTGTGTTCTATTCTCACCGCTCGATAGCTTTGCCATCTCCTTTACTTTCCTTTATCCCTCCTCAGTATACTGTGTTCTTCTCATAGAGTTCGGCCAACATTGCTTTAACCCTTTCAATATGTAAAAGTTTTTCACCGACTATGAAATTGATGCATCTTTGCTGCCAGGTATATCTGGATCAAATATATTATTTATTGTACATAGATAAATATATATCATGCAAGTAGGTCCTCCTGTTCTGCTTCAAGCTCATTATTACCAATTAAGTCATTGAATTGTAAGAAATGGGTTGCACGATGTAGTTCATGATAGAACTCAATTGGTATACCTAGAGTCATATCATAATCCAATTTTGCATTGAAACTGGCACCCATGAAAGCATAGTTCCAAACACTACCAGAAGGTACCAGAAAATTACCCATAATACGATCAGATAAAAGTAATTGAGCATAAGTACTAAACGTGGGCTCAAATCCCTCGGGAACATCTTCAGTTACATTCTTGTTTTCTTGACCCCAGTAATAACCGTCTTCGGTTAGAGTATAAGCAGCCAGAGAGACAGATCCTGATCTGGAGCAGATACTTAAATCAATCAAATCTTCCTTCTTTGAATTGTCAGCAAATATATTTGTTTGGTTGGTAACTTCAGCAGGAGACATGAATTTTAAGTCTTCAGTGTGTGTGTGTATCCAACCTAAGAGTTCAAGATCTTCGAGATCTCTATACATTTCTTGATTAGGTAATTTGCTTAATTGGGTCGTTCTACTGTTACCCAATTGAGGAACTAATGCTATTGTTCTGATTTCCTTTACATTTGGATGGCCCTCAGGAGAAGCACCATAAATAAACGCACCAATTTGAGTCTTGACATCAGAAATCTCAACAAACTTCTTAAGTAGATTCTGTGGTAAAACGTAAATGTTCTTTTCCTCAACAAAATCTTCAGATGCAACGTAAATATTCTTTAACCGCAAGTATAACAAGCTATTAGCAATTGCATTCTTTCTCCATTCATTCTTTGAATTAAAGGACTGGTTTTCATAATTTGCGGATGTTACCACAACAATCTCCTCCCCTTGAGCATTTATGCTCTTGGTCTTCATAACCGTAGAAGCAGCATTTTCCTCATTTTCAACCCTTGCAGCTTCAATTTCCGCCATCTTTTGTCTCTTAACTGAAGGAGCCTTGATGTTTTGGCCCAAAATTAAATCCTTTATTTCAGTCTGAGTTAAAGCTGATATATTAACGTTATACTTCTTACCATATTCAGTTAAAATCAAATCACGCATTTGTGATTCAACTGAGATCCATTGCTCATCGGTGAAAGATGGCCATAAATGATGTGTCTTGAATGGAATTGTAGGATCCCCAAGTAAAATCATCTTGGCCTTTTCTTCATCTGTTTTAAGGGCTCTTAGTAACAAGATTAGTCTTGAGAAAGCAGTGTAAGACGAAACTCTATCCAACCAGTCATCGTATATATTAAATAGTACCATTTGAGGTTCTGTTGCCTTCATGACAACATCGGATAATTTATCAATTGACATGGCAGCAGAGAATGGTAATCTTAACTCAGTTGGTCTGATAGCAATGTTTGGGAAATCAAGCATATGAACTTCTAAGGGATCCAGCATAGCTTTACGAGTTACAATAATCTGTTTAGGTTGTTCTTCTTTTGGAAATGATCTAACCAAAGCACTAACTTCTTCTGCTGCTTTCCATTTTGCCAGTTGACTCAATCGCTTTTGACCAGTCCATACTGATGTGTGGATAATTTTCAAGAATAAATGACCAGTCTTAGGGTTCAAAATGAAGATCGAACCATTGATTGCCTTTGTTGCAACATTCCCTTCAAATGTTTTATGAACAGTGACACGATAAACATTCGTATCATCAACAAATAACTTTACATCATTATTGAATAGTTCACCGTAATTTGAAGAGTTTAAAAAAGGTTCTTGAACGTTGGATTGGTATATCTGAAGACCTTTTCTAATACGCTCACGGAGTACATACAAGGCTGGATTTGCCTTCATAATTGTTTTCATACCATTTTGAACAAGAGGTTTCAATCCGTTAAACCAATTACCATACGCATCATACATGTTATAAGCTAAATCGACACCAATCATTACACCGGTAGGAGATGGATACATACTGGTATTATCAGTGGTGTAGTCCAAAAACTTTGCACGAACATAACGGGAAATGTCATGAGAATCATAATCACCGTACCTCAATTGGACATCAAACCACATCTTGTTAGTCGTGGTGGCTGTAAAAGTGTCATTGGATTCGTGTAACAGTGATGGCTTGGAAACTTCCCACTGGTACAGACTGTCCATGGTTACATCAGCTGCTGAAGAATTCATCTTGTACGATTTCCGAGGATGAACAGTCTCTTTCGTAACGGATTCTATTTGTAGCACATCCAACTCCCCATCTAAAATTTGACAAATATCAAATACAATACTCTCATGAATTTTTTGCCATAAATGTGCACGGAAGATTTGAATTAGAGAGATCTTCAGAGTCGGGATCTTACCATGTAAAAAGATACCAGTCAAATCTAACTGGACAACAAAACCAACGTACACATTAGCCCTATTGATAGTTGGAGACCACCATAATGTGAAACGACGGTTAGGAATCTGACTCAAACCAGTACGTTGAGCGTGTGTTAGCTTTTTGAATTGCATGGAATCTTCAAACCCAGACGCTTTTTCCCAAAATAGTCCTTCCCAAGAATTGAAGCCCGTGGCTTTGAATAAAGTGTGCTCTAAAATAGTTTCGATTCCTCCTAATGCTTGTATTACATCAGTACGGTAAGCATTCAAATTCCACAATTTACCGTCGTGATGAGAGTTCGTCCACCAAAAAGGGTTGTTTCTTTCAAGTGAGTATTGTTTAAATTCCCTACGAACTCTATGACCTCTGTCGTAAGCTAAGGTATGACGATCTCTTTGAAATAATGTGCTAATACGAGGAACACCTCTATCCCATGAGCCTTCTAATTCTTCAAAAGCCAATCTGCGATTTTGTTGTATAGCTTCTAGTCTTTTGGTTGCATATTCAGCCCATACTCTTTGTGAATCCAAAAATTCATTTTCCCAGGTTGTTATATATCTGAAGATGGTTGGGATTGACTTTTCGTTTTCATGAGACATACCAGCACGGAAATGGGTAATACCTGTATCGGTCTGTTTTGAATATGATAAATCAGATGCAGGAATTAAAATATGCGAAGCACTGATCATACCTAAACCACCCAATTCTTTTGGTGTGTAAAAAACCGCTGGTGGGAAACGTGTTGGCATTTTAGAGTTTAGACCTAACTTGACACGATTTTGTATTCTAGTTTCAGCCTTGACCAAAATATCCAGCAATGGTTCTGTAGTTAAAATAGCCTCTCTAAAATAGGTGAACAGAGATATCAAAGCAGTATTCCATTTGGCAGCGATCTTTGTAAATGCACTTGACCCGGCAGTCATCAAGATACCTCTAACTCTGCTTTCGAACTTTTTAACTTCATCATCAGAAACCTTTAGATAGGCTTTGGCTGTTCGCTGTTTGGTTTTTTCGTTGATTAAATCCCAGACACCTTCATCACTGGTTAATACCTCGTCAACTCTCTGCCTTGGTAAGATACGAACCTCAAACCCACACATTGAGAAAAGAAGGTTTGGATTGTTTTTGCTGTAAACAGAGACAAATGTGTTTTGCCAGCTAATATTTGCTAGGGACTTTGGGACGTGTCCTTCAATTTCCCAAAAAACAGCTCTTCCTAAATTTACATCTTGACGCATCAGACGCATTCTTGAATCTTTTGGCCAACATCTTTTGTTATTATATCCTATTGCATTCTCAAAGTTCGGGTCAGGATTTTCAGAAAGATAATCGTCAGTGAGTTCGTCACCTTCTTCTTCGTCAAAATGGAATAATATGTGGATCTTATCCAGATAACGAGAGTATAGTCTAATCGGATGTCTTTTTTCAATTTCTGAACTCTTGAATTGCATGAAATCATTTGGACTCTCGGAAGGACCAGCTAGGTCCATTGCTCTGTCTATACCTAAAATCAAAAGATCCATAACAAGACCATAGTATTGGTAGATGAATGAAGCAAACTGAAGACCTCTTAACAGCCCATATTTATTGATATAGCTCATATCTTTGAAATTTATTATTACATTGTTCTTGGCAGTAATATAATCGGCAATATTCGGGTCAACAATTAATCTCAATAATCTATTTAAAAGAGTGAAATCAATCTTCTCAGCTAATTCGCCTAAAGTGGTCTCCAGCATAACTGTAGATTGTGCCTTTGAAACATCCCAAACTTCACTGATATTATTGATACCTTGTGACCATTTATAAACTAACAAGGGTGGAATCTCAGCATCACTTGGTTTTATCCAGTTAGGAAATAGTTTTCTTTGATCAGCTTCATACCACAAGTACTGGTCTAAGTAAGCATCGGTAATCTTTTCTAACGGGTCGACAGTTAAGACTGGGGAGATAGATTGATAGTGTTCCATCATTGATAAATCCACAGGCTTGAATACTCTTTGCGTTAAGAGGTACTTTTTGATTCTGTTCAGGGTGTCATGCGGATTGTCGTATGCTTCCTCGATCAGAGCCAACTCTTCTCTTTCCAAAGCGTTAAGACGCACCTTTGATGCATATACATCCTTCAAATTTTCTAATGCTAGTACAAGGATCTTGGTATCGTTCTTGTATGCTAAAGGAGGGAAAGGGACAGGAGAAAATTTCCTGGCCTCCAGCCATTCCACCATAGTGGAAAAAATGGAAGTTGCTTCTTGAGGAGTAATATCCGGACCATTCTTTTCAATTTGCTTTTGTCTTTCTTGTTCATTTTTTACCCAGAGTCTTGTTAATCTACCCAAGTTCTTTTTTACCACTGTCTTCTCCACATGAACACCACGTCTAATACGTTCACGATTGTAATGAGCTGCAGATACCCACCCATCAGCCTTGGCTTTAACATAACGTTCGATGATGTTCTTGATAGGTTCTGGCATGCCAGGAACATCCCAAGGAATATTTGCTTTCCAACATCTCCAAGCTTCGCTTAAATGTTGTAGGATGGTCCGTGCCTTATTTTGTCGGATTCCTTCTGGAATCATATCTAAAATATCGTTCATTAAAGAGGCTCTTAGCTCTAAATCATAATAAGCATCAGTTCTTTGTTTCGTCGTCGACTTTACGATTTCATTGTTACGTCCTTCAAACTGCCTGATCAATAAATTTCCGAGCCATCTCTCAAGTAAAGGTATGATACCTCTCATGAAAAAAATCCAAACACGCCAAGCTGGTTGCCAAAACCCACAACCAGGACCTTTACCAATAATCTTGTTAAATCTATAATATACCACATGTTTCAGATCTTTGCAAGCCCTAATCTGGTGCATAACCTTATATTTGTAACGATATATACCAGTTAGCTGACCTAAATGGTTCAAAATATAGTATAACCCATCAGCCAGTTGAAAAGCATCTACATTTCCTAGACGATATTGAACATGTGCATCGACTAACAATTTTACCATTTTTAGAATTTCTCTCATGAGGTGGAATGCATTACCAAACCTTGACTTCTTACGCTCCTTTGTCGTCAATGTTTTCGTGGGTTTCAAATTAAAATTATAATCTAGATGCAGGTATGTCAAGCCTTTACGATGAATCAATAGATTTAGCATATTATGGCCCTGACGACACAATTGCAAACCAGCTTCAACCCAATCAATAGTTGTTTGTTGAAAATATTTTGTATTTTTTAAAGTCTTCAAAAGTTTCACCTTCTTTTTCTTGATAACATGTTTCGTCTTTAACTCGTTAAAGACATGATTTTTTAGTAGTTTCTGATATGAAATTCTGACCTTCACAGGATAGTCTTCATCTGGATGTTGCAAATACCATTTTTTTATCAAAGCAACATCTTGAGCTCTCACCATTTGACCAGATCTTCTATTGAAGGGAAATGGAGCTTCGTACAGGGAAAGAGCGTCTTTCGTTTCAGAAGGTAATAAATTCTCTTTGGCCAAAAGTGGGCTAAATGATGCAGGTAAAATTAGACTCTCTGACTTGTTATCCCCACGGGGCATATTTTTCTTAGGAATATCAGAAAATGTAATGGGATTTAAGGACTGATCAAAATAAAATGCAGGAGCATCTAAATCATCTTCATTTTTGATTAAACATGAGACTGGGTCATTATACCACGAAAGTTCAACAGAACGTGGGCGTGAATTATAAAGATGCGGGAATGCAACTCTATATTCACTTCTTATTGGTACCCTGAAAATAATTCTATCTATGGAGTTAAACTCATTGTAATCCTCTTCCTCTTCCTTTGGAAATAAAGGTTCAAACTTTGGTCCACCAGGTATGGAGTTATTTAATGCCTTAGATGTAAAGAAGGCTTTTCTATCAAATAGATAATAATAGTTTCTGTCTGTAACACTGTCTTTCAGTGGGGTAGATAATCGGTAAAGATTTGACATTATTTCAAAGTCCAAATACCATTTTCTATATGAAGTGCCATTTACTCTCTTAGAATCAGCAATTAGTGGACGACCATCATAAAGCCAATCTTTGACTGCTTTATCATCATACTCGTCTAAGTTCAATACAATCGCATCTAATGGTTCCATACTTTGAATATGCTCAGAATATGATAAAGGAGGTTCATCATCATCAAATGCAGGAAATCTCATTCTTTTAAAATGAGTTCTATCACGTTTCTCTCTACGCATTGCTATCCAGGCTGTTGACCACTGTGACGTATATATTGGTTCGATAACTCTCGGACTTTCATTAACAAACGTTATTGCACCGGATACATGATATAGCACCTTAACTTCCTTAACCTGTTCCCATGGTTGTGGCATATTCTCCATTAACTTTAAAACAGCGTGGGGTAGGTACTTTAGTGCACCTAAGAATGCTCTCTTATCGTAATTAAATCTTTGGGATGTCATATCAGAATGACTCTCTATAATCTTACGTAGATGTTCAGGTGGCATTTCAACTTTATTAGAATGAACTTGGCTCTTCTTCGAGTTCTTGGAGGGTCTATTTGCCCTCGACTTCTTCAATTTCTTTGAACCATTATTGTCATTATTATTGTCAAATACCCTTTTATTATTATTAGTTGTTATGCTCTCTATTTCTATATCTTCTATAACTGATGATGGTTCCAATGGTGGAGATATACTAATGCCATCATCTGAAAACCCTGGGGGTGGTGGAGGGACAAGATCTAGGTCTCTTTCAAGGCCAGGTGGCGGTGGAGGTGGAATCATCTCATCATCTATATCATTGAATCCTGGTGGAGGTGAAGGTATTGTTTCATAATCAAGTCCAGCAGGTGGTGGAGGAGGTAAATTATCCTCATCATCAGAACTAAATCCTGGAGGTGGAGGAGGTGGAAGATCAGACATTCTTCTATATATGTATGCTATGATTTCTTCTCAGTCACCTTTTAGCGTATAATACACTAACTTATTGTTTGAATTAAGACCTAATGATCTGATTTCTTCTTTGAAAGCAAAGCATCTTTTACCAGGTCCATCCCAAGTTAATATTTTTTAAGACTGTAAATAATAATTTTTCACTATAGGTCATCCGTGCACCATATTATTAGAATGCTAATTGATGTAGAAACTAGTGAAGTTGTATATATTATGATATATATATATATATGTGTGTGTGCAAAGCAAGATCAATTACTTCAAAAGCATTCTACAATTTCTTGCAATTGCACGAGCTTCTTCAATCTCTTGTGACGTGCCGTTTGTGACACTTATTGCATAATTGTAAGCATTTTCATAGTTTTTCATTTTGACTTCATACTTGGCTAACCAAAGTTTTGCCTGAATAGCTTCATCTGTTACTAAATTCTCTGAATCATTTTCTATACCAGCACATTTTTTCATGTACATTTTACATTTTTCTAGATCAAGGGCTTGTTCATATTGTTCCGCTAACCTGAAGTATAAAAGTGAATCTTGTTCTGGATTATTAGAAAGTTGTAATGCCCTTTCATAACTCTTGATAGCACCGCTTGTATATTTTAATTTAGCATAGCATGCAGCGACTGCTTGCCACATCCTACGATCTAATGGTTTCAATGTACAAGCTTTTTGAAAGTAGTAGAGGGAATATATGTGCATGTCCAAGACTTCATAAGCTTGTCCCAAACCATACCAAGCTTTGAAATCTCTAGGGTGAATATCAACTGCTCTACGGTAACATTCGATTGCTGCATGAGAATTTTTCATTTCAACAAATTCATGACCCATCAATGTCCATGCACTAGTTGATTTTTTGTCTAATAAAAGTGCTCTTCGAAAATACATAATTGACTTTTCATGTTCTTGTCTCTGACTAAAGAAATTTGCTAAGATACAGTTTGTTTCAGGACGAAATTTATCCACTTTAAAAGCAAATTGAGCCAAGTGTGCTAATTTTGCATCTTTCTGCATGACATAGAGAATATTTGAATATATATCTAGATCCTCAAGCCTATATGGATCACTCTTCACTATGATATCAAATATATTTTCTGCATTAATATAATCCATATGGTTGTAGTACACTAAAGCATTTTGAGCTTTTAAGTAACCAAAATCTGGTGAAACATTCAATAAAAATTCCAAGTTAGCTAAAAATTCTTCGATATTTCCACTAAATTCTTGAAATAATGCCAATTTGAAAAATTTAACCATTATATTATGTTCCTTTAATTGTTGAGTTCCTATATGATTCAGTTTTCCAAGTGTGAACATCTCGTTCAAATGCTTTAAAACTAAAAGAGATTCATCAGCTCTTGATATGCAATTTAATAACTCAAACCAGCAAGTCCAATTGAAAGAATATATGGATAATGACTTAAAGAATGCTGTTAATGCCTGTGATTTATTACCACCGGCACTTAACAAAAGACCCTTCAAGTAATAAAGTAATGCTAAACCTAGCTCGCCTTCTCTCGTATCAACAATATGACCTTCCTCAAAATATTCTCTTAATTCTTTTAATATAAGAGCTATGCTAGTTGTACGACCATCTTCTGAATGAAATATACCACTTTCTTTCTTGTTTATATCATCTTGAAGAAGTCCCTCTCTGGAATCGGTATCTTTCAAACTTTGCTTCTTTGATAAATTTCCAGTCATCAAGAAACCTTCGTTAGCCTCTGATGTTTTCTTGTCAAGAGATAGAAACATACAATATAATTTGAAGAATTTTAATCTTGGTTCTGTCACGCCCTTGAGAAAGTATATACATCTATCAAACTCCTTACATTCAAACAGGGAAGATGCCAAAAGATAGGTATCGAATTCATTATCCTTGAAACCTGAATTTAGCCTCGGTACAGTTTCAATTTTGTCTTCCATAAATACATTATTACTTTGTGATAACGATTCATCATTATCTTCATGTATAGAGAATGATGAATCATCTGAAATCATGGACATGCCGTGCAGGGCTTCAATTGACCATTTGGAGGATTTGTATAATTTCCATTGCGCTAATTCTGCAGATGATTTTCTTAAATTTGATTGAATATCACGTAGTATCCTCGATTGGTTTTCCTCATTCATTTCCAAAACACTTGACTTTGATGTTTTTATCAGCTTGTGGTACAATGATAATTATTATAACAATATCAGATTTCTAAAGATTTTGCGAAAGTGAAAAATTCATGTTGTTAAAATCATACCAAATGATATTTGAATAGAGAAGAAAGTTAACGAAGATAAATGAGGGAACAAAGTATGGCAGCAGACGATAGGCAAAATATATATTTTGATTCACTGTGTGAGCTGGAACAAAGTTTGCAATCCAGTCATGAGAACGTTCAGGATACATTGAAGACTCTTAGTAAATTAACAAATGAGGATGCATCAGATGAAGATTTATCAAGGGTCCTAGATATTTTATCTAAAGATTATAAAGGTTTAATTGAAAGTTCTATAGAGCTCAAATTTACCAAATTCAAAACCCGGGAATCACAGATCGAAAACGTTCGAAATATAAGAGATGACAATAATGATCTAAGTACTAAAATAGCACAATCAATGCCAAGTTTGAAAGAATATGTAACTTATATGGAGAGTATTAATAGAGAGTCGTTAGAGTATGTTAATTTATTGGGTCGATTATCTGTAGATTTGGCTAAACAGATTGATATTTCAAATTCAAATACAACAGAGTTTGTAATGGAAAATTGGAATCCACCAGAAGAATTAAAGAATATATTGGAACAATTGGGTGAACCAGGTTCAGATACTCGAATGCTGGATGATAAAATACAGAATTATTTAAATCATATCAAACTATCTCGTGCCAAATATAGTTTAGAAAATAAACACTTATTACAGAATCACTTGGTAAGTTTAAATAGAGAGGTGAATGAATGGAGAAAGGAGTTAGATAATATAGAAATGATGATGTTTGGTGATGGTCCAACATCAATGAAAAAAATGTTACAGAACGTCGAAACTTTAAAGACAAAGCTAATTTCTGAAAAGATAGATTCTCATGAGGTTGAGAGAATGGGATAAGGGCTTTGTATATATGATTTTATCTATGATACTATCATACTATACCATGTATTATAATATATAAATAGTGTAACAAAGTACAATATTTGAATATTTAACAGCGCGAAGAGCATTAAAATATAGAGTATTGTCAGTGATGGAACAACAAGGTTTAAACAGCTGTTGATTGAAGATTAAAAACAATGAAGAATGTTGTTCAGTTCTCATTGCTATTTAGAAGATTAAAATTGAGTTTGCCTGATAATGCACCGACTTTAATAGAAAATGAAATGTGGTTACAGAATTTGAGTGAACCATTGAACAACAAGACTTATGCAGAAGATCAAGAGTTTAGAACAGATCCATTTGAATCACAGATAACTAAAAACTCCAAGTTCTCGGTGGAAATTGTCTCAACCCCTCCAAAGAGTAAGTATATCAATATCAAAGCTTCTATATCAAATTTTACATCGTTAAACTACTTACGACAGTATAATAAGCATAATCATACGCAGGGAAATTTCGTAGATGTTAGAATTATAGAATGTAGAAGTGGTAATGGTGGTAATGGTGCAATTTCATTTATGAGAGATGCTAATAGAAGTGTTGGGCCGCCTGATGGCGGTGATGGTGGAAGCGGTGGTGGTGTCTATGTTCAAGCTGTTGATGGTATGAATTCATTAGCCAAGCTAAAAACAAAATATATTGCTGGGGATGGTTTGCCAGGTGCAGCACGTCAACTAGATGGTGGGAAAGGTAAGGATGTGTTGATCACCGTTCCTAAGGGTACTGTTGTACGATGGTGTTTAGATCCTAAAATTGTACGTGAGTTCTTAAATGATGGTCATCAAGATAATGTGGATATTCCGTTAAAGGATCGTTTAAATACCAAGCTTATTGATTTGAAATGTTATGGCAAGAATGGGTTAGATACTAAACCAAGATATTTGCAATTATTTAGGAAAGCTTATGAGCCAGGTGAAGGATGGCTATTTAAGGATAAGACAAAAGAATATCATACCAATAGGGATTGGTTTAATCAGTTAAATAAGAAAGTAACAAGTTACGATAAGAGTCTAAGAACAGATGAGTTATCCATTGATAAGATTCCTTTATATGGTATTGACTTGAATGAGGTGAGTGGTAAGCCAATTTGTCTGTTAGAGGGTGGTAAAGGTGGATTGGGAAATATGCATTTTTTGACTAGTATGATTCGTAATCCAAGATTTTCTAAGATAGGTAGGGCAGGTTTAGGAAGTTTTTTCATGTTTGAATTAAAGAGTATTGCAGATTTAGGATTAATTGGTTTTCCAAATGCTGGTAAGTCAACGATCTTAAATAAAATTTCTAATGCAAGACCGAGAATCGGAAGTTGGGAGTTTACAACACTAAAACCAACTATTGGAACAATATCGGCAGGATCATCTGGTGATAGTTTTACTGTAGCTGATATTCCTGGTATTATTGAAGATGCTCACCTGGATAGAGGTATGGGTCTGGAATTCTTGAAACACATTGAAAGATCAAAGGGCTGGGTTTTCGTTCTAAGTCTTGAGGATTCAAGTCCCTTGACAACACTACAAATTCTAATAAAGGAAGTTGGTGGTTTAGATAAAGTCAGATCTAAAAATGTTTTAGTTGTATGCAATAAAGCAGATCTTGATGATAAAGATATACAACAAATGAATAAATTTCTCAAGGTTCAAGCTTTTTGTTCAGAGCAAAATTGGGATAGTATTCCAATTAGTGCACTTAAAGAAGAAAATATAGATCTATTAATTCGAAAGATGCAAAAATGTGCTGCAAATATAGAGAAATGATCATCCAGTAATGTAAATAATGAAGATCCACATACAATTTGTAAATAATAGTCATCAAAAAACACAGGGAAGTGTTCTCTGAGATATCTTTATGTTACTCATTACATAGAGAGCTCTTTCATTTAGACCTGCGCATTTGGCGGATACGCTCCGTATGCGGACGTTTTTTCACGTGACTTTTTGCAAGCCCTAACTTTGCTTCTCTTTGAGACAGTTTGCGTCTCAGGCTCTGCAAATGAAAATCTTTCAAGCCCTAACTTTAGTCACGTGAATTTCAAAAAAAGTCACGTGAAAAACATCCGCATGCGGAGCGTATCCGCCAAATGCGCAGGTCTACTTTCATTAATGTTTTTGGACGGGTAACTTTGATTCCGCTTGTAATTTTTCATTGAAAATTTTCTGAAAGCATCTCATCGAAAAAAATTGATGGCCATCGAATTAATAGTTAAAAGACATTTAATACGTCAATAGATCATATCAGACCTATAACAGGCTTATATAGAATGGATTCAAGTCAAATAGAACATTACCAACACATGCATGAACAACGAGGTGCCACTGTGCTTTGTTGTAACTGTGGTACTCCTATCGATGGTTCTACCGGTTTGGTTATGTGTTACGATTGTATTAAGTTGACAGTTGATATTACACAAGGTATTCCAAGAGAAGCCAATATTTCCTTTTGCAGAAATTGTGAGAGATTCTTACAACCACCAGGTCAGTGGATCAAAGCTGATCTAGAATCTAGAGAATTATTAGCCATATGTCTACGTCGTCTAAAAGGTTTAACAAAAGTAAGATTAGTGGATGCTTCTTTTATTTGGACTGAACCTCATTCTAGGCGTATTAGAGTTAAGCTTACTGTTCAAGGTGAAGCCTTCTCTAATACTATTATTCAACAAACTTTTGAAGTCGAATACGTTGTCATCGCAATGCAATGTCCAGACTGTGCTAAATCATACACAACTCATACTTGGAGAGCTGCAGTTCAGATTAGACAAAAGGTTCCACATAAGAGAACATTCTTATACCTTGAACAATTAATTTTGAAACATAACGCTCATGTTGACACTATTTCCATTGCTGAGGCCAAGGACGGTTTAGATTTTTTTTATGCACAAAAGAATCATGCAGTTAAAATGATTGATTTCTTAGATTCTGTTGTCCCAATAAAATACAAGAAATCTGAAGAATTGATCTCACAAGATACACATACTGGTTCTTCTACTTATAAATTTTCATATTCTGTTGAAATTGTTCCAATCTGTAAAGATGATTTAGTTGTTTTACCAAAAAAGTTAGCTAAAACTATGGGTAACATTTCTCAATTTGTTCTATGTTCTAAGGTTTCCAACACTATCAAATTCATTGACCCAAGTACGTTACAAATTTCTGATTTATCTGCTGGCGTCTATTGGAGATATAATTTTGATTCCCTAGCAGATGCAACTCAAATGGTTGAATTCATTGTTCTAGATGTTGAATCTACTGGTATAAGCAGGGGTAAAAACGTTTTAGCTGACGTTACAATCGCCAGATCTTCCGATTTAGGTGTTAATGACCAAGTCTACTATGTTAGATCTCATTTGGGTGCTATTTTACATGCTGGTGATAGTGTTATGGGTTACTTTGTTGGTAACTCCAACTATAATTCAGAGTTATTTGATGCCTTAGAATCTGACTATGTTCCAGACGTTGTCTTGGTTAAGAAACACTACCAAAGAAGAACTAGAAAGAATAGAAACTGGAAACTTAAAAGAATGGCTAAGGAACACAAAGATATTGACGCTTCCCAAGATTACAACTCTAAGGATGCTAAACAAGAAATGGAACGTGCTGAGAGAGACTATGAATTATTTTTGCAAGAATTGGAAGAGGATGAAGAATTAAGAGGCGGTATCAATTTATATAAAAATCAAAAGCCTGCTGATGTTTCTGAAGACCTCACAGTGGAAGATAATGCACCAGAAATTAACATCGATGAATTATTAGATGAGTTAGACGATATGACACTAGAAGATACGCCGATGGAAGGTGGTGAAGATATGTAGATTAATGCATATCATCATTTGTCTGGATAGTTGGTATTAAATATGTACACTATAAGTAAAGAGAAACTTTCTATTCTTTTCTATTCTAGTTTGATTATATATCTAGACTATATTTAATATTATAGTGACTATATGGTTTTGCATCCGGGTGATTGTCAAAAGTTTTCTTGAAGTTCAACTCCGAATAAATTTCGTTTCTCTTTGACAGCAACTGTTGGCAGTGAAACATCAGGTAAAAACAACGATTCGTGATGGCAGATAAGTCGAAGAGAGTGTTGAAATATGTACCACCAATAAAATCATTCATTGATACCACATTTTTCCAAGAATTATCTCGTATCAAGCTAGAAATCTCCAAATTAGATACAGAAAGTATTAATTTATTCTCTAGTTTAGATCCCATTGCGACACAACAAAGTAGTAACAGTGCCCATTTGTTTCTTAATAAACAAAGCTTTAATGAAGACAGCTGGACCTCAGATGCAAATGGAGTTCCCATTCCAGGTAAATTGTTCAATTTCAATATCATTGATCAATTCAAAAATTTAGATAAGGTCGAATTCTTAGCAAAGAGAGTTGATGAAATTTGGAGCAAGTCGAGAATGGATATCAATAGTTGTGTGACCTTTGATATTATTAGTTTTGCAGATCTTAAAAAGAATAAATTTTATTATTGGGTTTGTGTACCTTGTTTCATTCCTCATTCATTAAAAGTTGAGGTAAACCAAGAAGTTGAAATTTCTAACGTACGAGATATTCAAGAGTGGTTTGCTGTCCATATGAATAAATGGGTTTGTGTGATTACAGAAGATGATAAAATCGCTTCATATTCACAAGCTCTGGCTCCAAATTGTAAAGCACTTTGCATAAGAGATGTAAGTAACATGGAAAAGATACCCTCAGCTTTGGTGAAAAATTTCCTTACAATATTCAAAAGTGATGCAGGTACTAGGGAAGCAGTTAATGTATTTTTCATTAGACCTAATGAACACAGTTTTGGGTTGGAGCTCTTGTTGAAATATGATTCAGATTGCCCAGCTGAAAGCACTTCCGCGATTGATCTAAAAGTCAGTGGCTGGGAAAGAAACATACAAGGTAAGTTGCTCCCAAGGGTAACGGATCTAAGTTCTTTAGTCGATCCACTGAAGATAGCTGAACAATCTGTTGACTTGAATTTAAAACTAATGAAGTGGAGAATAGCACCACAACTAGATTTGGATATTGTTAAAGATACCAAGGTACTAATACTTGGCTCCGGGACATTAGGTTGTTACGTTTCAAGAGCTTTAATGGCATGGGGTGTACGAAAAATAACTCTCGTAGATAATAGTACTGTTTCATTTTCTAATCCAGTAAGACAACCTTTATTTGAATTTGCAGATTGTGGTAAACCAAAGGCAATGGCAGCGGCAGAATCACTGAGAAAGATATTTCCGTTACTAGATGTGGAGGGTATTCAATTAAATGTCCCTATGATTGGACATCCAATCACAAATGAAACTAAAGAGCATCAAGAGTATGAGCAGCTTTTGCAATTGATCAATACTCATGACGCTATATTTTTATTAATGGACTCTAGAGAAACTCGTTGGCTACCTTCTGTATTGGGTAATGCTTGCAATAAAATAGTAATTAATGCAGCTATTGGGTTTGACAGTTATTTAGTAATAAGGCATGGCAATTTTCATGGGGAAACCAAACACCGTTTAGGATGCTATTTCTGTAATGATGTTGTTGTTCCAAAAGATAGTTTGTCTGACAAGACTTTAGATCAGATGTGTACAGTTACAAGACCAGGAGTTGCTATGTTAGCTGCATCTCAAGCTGTTGAGCTTTTGATTTCCCTTCTTCAAAGTAATAAAAAGAATGATGCTGGTCCAAATGATGAAAGTATCCTAGGCGACACACCACATCAAATTAGAGGCTTTTTAAATAATTTCACAACATTGAAATTAGAAACCCCAGCATATGAATACTGCTCTGCTTGTAGTGATAATATTGTTAGAACATGTTCTGCAATTGGTTGGGACTTTGTTAAACAAGCATTAAATGATCCGATGTATGTTGAAGAACTTAGTGGTTTAGCTGCAGTTAAACAAGAGGTTGAGAATATTGGACATGATATGGCCGAATGGAGTATTCAAGATGAGGATGATGATGATAATAATGATAACATAATCTCTTAATTGTGCCTAGTATATAATTTATAGAGTTTATAATTTTTATGACTTTTCACCAATATTTATCTGAAATTAACTAAAGAAAAATGTTTAACTAATAATATTCTTAATCAAGACAGTTTATTTCCAAAACTGACACTTTCAAAAACTATAAAATTTTACCAAGACAAAGTTTCATAGCAAACCATTTCATTCAAAATATGATATATATATATTTGGTATTATCTGTTGTACTTAGCTATTGATATGACTGTCATTGTTATCATCACATTTCACGATGTTCACGAAATTGACCATCTTTCGCGTTAAACATATAAACAAACCCCGATGAGGTTAACTACAAAACCATAATAGTAAGCACAAACAATGATTCAACAACCTATGGAAGTCCGTGAAGTGCAGGATGTGGCCCACTTATTCACACCATTACAGACACCATTTTTATCAAGGACAATTAATTTTGAACCTTTTTCTCATGTTGCACCAAAGTTAAAGTCTACTCAAATTGAAACATTACCTAATATACGTACACAAGAATCCTTAGTGATTGCTGATTTATTGAGTGTACTAATTGGATTTGGTGGTGTCTATATCAGATTTAATAAGGATTATGATCCTCTGAGTAATGAGACACCACAGTTTCGTTTGGTAAAGAAGATGGATTTGTCCCTAAAGGCCTTTTGTAGTAAGATTGTGAATTTGGGAAAATATTTTGTTGTTTTACGAAGAGCTAGTGAAATATGGTCAGATGATTCTTATGGAGTAGTTTTGCAAAGACTTGCTTACGAAATCAGAAGTTTTTTAAATGACGTTTACTTGAAATTTGTTGTAGAGAGGTTAGAAAGAGAGTATAGAGAGAATACAAGATTTTCCATCAGAGAGTTTAAACAAATTGTTGGAAATAGTGAAGTTAGTAAACAAATGAGTATTTTGTTTAATTTGTACAAGAGAATTGAAGAAGAGATGGATTTAAGGAAAAATATTGATCCAGATCAAGTGAAATTGGATAACTTATTATCTGATTTACAAGACAGTACAGGGAACAAAGAACAAGATGGAATTGATGGTGAAAAATATTCTATTTTCATGGATGGTGATTATTTCCCAAAGGCAAAAGGTGGTGTAATTTTGAATATATTACAAGAGATGATTAATGATAATATGGGTGATAGATCAGGTGTTTTCTTTATGAAAGAAGTACTCGGCAGAATTAGTGAGACATATTGTTCAATGTTAGATACATGGATGATTCAAGGTGAATTGCACGATCCCTATGATGAATTTATGATCAATGATACGATGAAAACTTTCAATGGTATCGTCAATAATCCAATTGAATATGAAAGAATATGGTTAACACAATATTGTGTTCGAAAAGATGGATTATTGAAAAGGTTTGAGGGACATAAGAATGATGCATTATTATTTAAGATAATTTCAACAGGTAAATTATTGAATTTAATAAGAAGAAGTCTTCAATTGAGTAAATTACCAGTACCTGAACAAATGTTACATTTACAGATTAATAATTTTGTTGAATTGATGGAAGGTACAAATTTTGAACTTTATGTTGATAAATGGTATAATAGAGCTAATGAACTTTGTTTAAAGTTATTTTCCGAAAATTATCAATTGGGTGAATTCTTAGTTTCATTAGAGAGACATTTCTTTGGTTATCAAAATGGTAACTTTTTCACTAAATTATTGAAAACAAATTTTAGAGATTTGAGTAAGAAACGTTCAATAAAGAATAATCGTGATAACAGTGAAAATAAATTAAAACAATATTTAGATCATGAGAAGAAATTTTGTTACGATAATGATCTTGTTATGAAATTGATGATATTAGAATTCGATAGCCATTCCTTCAAAGATTTTATTATGAAACATAATGAGATGTCAGATGAAATAAGAGGAACATTTTCACAGTTAATTAACTATGATGGTAAACCAAAGAGTTTTGCAAATTTTACATCAACGGTATTAAAAGAACTAAGACAAGAAGAATCCACATATAAATCTGAAGAATTGAAAAGTAATATACATTACCTTAAATTTGATATTAATATACCATATCCATTGAATGTTATCGTCAATAAGATAAATATTACACAATATCAGACAATTTCAAGATATTTGAATTTAATCAAATATCATAGTGTACTATTAGATGAAACATGGATTGAAATCAATAAAAATAAAATTTGGAGATACAGTGGATTTTCTAATGTGATATATCGTGATATAATCCTTGGTAGTCGTATCGTTCATAATCGTATGAATCATTTTATGAAGAGTATACTTGAATATTTTACACAAGATGTTATAAAGCAGCAACAACAACAATTAGAAAATTTCACAAGTATTAATGATTTACAGAATATTTTAGAGAAAAGATTAAGTGATATACTTGGTAGTTACTGCTTAAATGAATTAATTGAAATTCAATTACAAATATTTGATATAATACAAATATTCTGTCGTTTCTTAATGTCAATGAAATTTAAACTATGTCAATTGAATTATACATTATATGAAAGATATTTGATACAAACCCAAATGCAAACCCAAACTCAAGAATTAGAAAATAGCGTCATGATACCTGAATATACAGAAGATAATTCAATATCACGTACATTAGAATTAACAAAATTCATCAATACGATAAAAACAAGATTTCAACAACATTATGATGCATTTGTTGATGGATTACAAAATTGTCCACAAAATAGAATTCAAGATAACAACAGCGAACGTTTGTTGCAAGTATTGCATTAACATTATCATCTCCATACTACATTATACTATACTATACTATACCATACTATATTATACTATAACATCTCCATATACTATACAACTGAATAAAGACATGTGCTTCGCATAGCTTCCACTATCATAGAAAAACTAGAAGCTAACTTCTTCTAAATAGCATAACAATCATAACACCACACTATAAATACAAGAAGTTGACAATATTTGTTACATAATTCTTGCCTTCTTCTTACAATCATTGAGAAGTTCAGTTCTTTCTCTATACAAATATATATATATATTTTTTTCTTCTTTACAAATTGTTATATATATATAAGGATCACCTTGTTCTTATTATTTTTTAAAATGATTCTTTATATCTTTTATCTACTTTTTTGATTATTCTTTGATATAATCAAGCAATTTATATTTAATTACTTAATACAAACATAATGGCTATTTCTAAAGTTTACGCTAGATCCGTCTATGATTCTCGTGGTAACCCAACCGTCGAAGTTGAATTAACTACCGAAAAGGGTATGTTCAGAGCTATTGTTCCATCTGGTGCTTCTACTGGTATCCATGAAGCTTTGGAAATGAGAGATGAAGATAAGTCTAAGTGGATGGGTAAGGGTGTTACTCATGCTGTTAACAATGTTAACTCTGTTATTGCTCCAGCTTTAATTTCTGCTAACATTGATGTTAAGGACCAAAAGGCTTTAGATGACTTTTTAATTAACTTAGATGGTACTCCAAACAAGGCTAAGTTAGGTGCTAATGCTATCTTAGGTGTTTCTTTAGCTGCTGCTAGAGCCGCTGCTGCTGAAAAGAATGTTCCATTATACCAACATTTAGCTGAATTATCTGGTTCCAAGACTTCTCCATACGTCTTACCAGTTCCATTCTTAAATGTCTTAAACGGTGGTTCTCATGCTGGTGGTGCTTTAGCTTTACAAGAATTTATGATTGCTCCAACTGGTGCCGAAACTTTTGCTGAAGCTTTAAGAATTGGTTCTGAAGTTTACCACAACTTAAAATCTTTAACCAAGAAGAGATACGGTGCCTCTGCCGGTAATGTCGGTGACGAAGGTGGTGTTGCTCCAAACATTCAAACTGCTGAAGAAGCTTTAGACTTAATTGTCGATGCTATTAAGGCTGCTGGTCATGATGGTAAGGTTCAAATCGGTTTAGATTGTGCTTCTTCCGAATTCTTCAAGGATGGTAAGTACGATTTAGATTTCAAGAACCCAGAATCTGACAAATCTAAATGGTTATCCGGTGTCGAATTAGCTGACATGTACCACTCTTTAATGAAGAGATACCCAATTGTCTCTATTGAAGATCCATTTGCTGAAGATGATTGGGAAGCTTGGTCTCATTTCTTCAAGACCGCTGGTATTCAAATTGTTGCTGATGATTTAACTGTCACCAACCCAAAGAGAATTGCTACTGCTATTGAAAAGAAGGCCGCTAATGCTTTATTATTAAAGGTTAACCAAATTGGTACTTTATCTGAATCTATCAAGGCTGCTCAAGACTCCTTCGCTGCTGACTGGGGTGTGATGGTTTCTCACAGATCTGGTGAAACTGAAGATGTTTTCATTGCTGATTTAGTTGTTGGTTTAAGAACTGGTCAAATTAAGACTGGTGCTCCAGCAAGATCTGAAAGATTAGCTAAATTAAACCAAATCTTAAGAATTGAAGAACAATTAGGTGACAAGGCTATTTACGCTGGTAAGAACTTTCACCACGGTGACAAGTTATAAGTTTGTTTCTAATTTTCACTTTAAATAATGCCTCTTTATGATTATATAAATATTATATATTAGGTTTTAATATAATTGATACAATTTATTAACTTATGAGATGTACGTGGGGATGATCAATGGTAGAAGTATGTCTCAAACCATAAATTTGCAACAGGGGTGCCCTAGAGTGTGGTAGTCATTATATAAGGAACGGTATTAGTAGTACGAGGGCAATATATTCCTCATACACCTATAAACTAATACACAATGCAGCACACAACATTGCTGCTACAACTCAGTATAATCTCACTCACTATTGCATCTTTAGTGCTTGCTGGTGTGCCCGACACTCCATATTATAGGACGACTGCTGTCAAAAAAAGGGCATTGAACATGATTAAGTGTATCAGTACATTTGGGGTCCCACCACAGACAACTGTAGCCTCTACTGAACATGGTGGTATTGCCATCTTCCTGAACCGCACACTCTACCCTGTTAGTAACTTATACAAGGCAACGTCGAACTGTTGGGAGAATTACGGTCAGGGCGTGCCATTTCAGACCGTTTTATACGATTACTGGCCAGACGATTTGATACGTGTTGGAACTGTTTCCGCTGTCGCCGAAGGGCATGTAAGTATGCCAAATGTTTCACCTGCCCAATTTATGGAGCCAACTGGTCAGTTCACCATCACCAATAGTGTCATCAGAACTATACCTGGACCGGCAGAGATGCTAAACTTTGCACATTTACAGGTAATTACGTTTGCTATGAGATGATTGCGGATACCACAGGTTTATCCGGCGAACATCAAATTAACGTGGGCGACGATGAAGGTAATGCAGTAACTCTGGGTTAGAGCACCTATGACGATACACAACGCATCACTACAACATGCCTAGGGCACCCATAACTACCTCCAATAAGACATCTCGTACCTAACCAAGGTCATATATCATGCGCCAAAACTAAGTTGTTGCTGTCGTCAGGTAAGTTTGCTTTCATTCAAAATTTTATCAAAACCGTGAATTTGCAAAGGATGAAGCTGTAGTAGTTATTGGGAATGATAGTTTAAAACAAGATATTGTTAAACATTGCTTCTGTTGCTGAAGTTGTTTGTCATAGTATAAGCATACCATTACCATTCTGATTCCAAAATGGAATTTGTACCTAGAATCACAAACACAAATCATTCAAAACGATAAATTACGTTAAGAGACGGTACTATGGGTTATTGATAATTTGAAATTTGCAACGGGATACCTGTATGATTATAAATTTATTGAACTCGAATTAAAATCCGAATTGATTTCGGATGGTGATCAAGTTCATGGTTTATGGCAACATATCTTTTATCAAAAAGGTAGTACCTTAGCCTTTTCATTACTATCTCAATTAGTCGTTCCATTCCTCTTGTCGAACTACAAGCTAATGCCATGATGAGAGTATTTACTGATGCTCTCGAAGTACCTAACCCATACACTAGCCTATTCGAGGATGACTAATTTGATGAACACTGATATTGGTGGATATAAAACTAATGATTATATTGTATTCAAATATTTATATCATGTTATTGGATAGACATAAACGAACACAGTTAACTTTTAGAATACTGTAGCTCGCCCCTGGGAAAGAAAAGGGTGAAATATTTTCTGCTATATAAAGAACGGAAATATGATTTCAGGAAAACATATTCCTCCCTATACTAGTAGAGTAAGACAAATAATTATATAACTAATAAACAATGCAACAGACAAGCTTACTTTTAAAAGTCAGTTTAATCTCACTCACTATTGTAGCTTTGGTGTGTGCCGCTCCGCCTGACACTCCATATTATAGGACGACTACTGTCAAAGAAAGAGCATTGAACATGATTAAGTGTATCGATAGATTTGGGGTCCCACCACAGACAACTGTAGCCTCTACTGAACATGGTGGTATTGCCATCTTCCTGAACCGCACACTCTACCCTGATAGTAACTTATACAAGGCAACGTCACACTGTTGGAAGAATTACGGTCAGGGCGTGCCATTTCAGACCGTTTTATACGATTACTGGCCAGACGATTTGATACGTGTCGGATCAGTTTCTGCTGTCGCCGAAGGGTATGTAAGTATGCCAGATGTCTCACCTGCCCAGTATATGGAGCCAACCGGTCAGTACATCAACACCAATAGTGTCATCAGAACTATACCTGGACCGGTAGAGATGCTAAACTTTGCACATTTACAGGTAATTACGTCTGCTATGAGATGATTGCGGATACCACAGGTTTATCCGGCGAACATCAAATTAACGTGGGGGCCCACGGTGAGAAATGGTGCTGTAACTTTGAATTGTTGCACTAACACACCTATGACGGTAGTTACAGCTGGACACAACGTATCACCATAATATGCCTGGGGCAGGCATAAGTACCTCCAATAAGACATCTCGTATTTAACCAAGGTCATATGCCAATCTAAGTTCTCGCTTATCGTCTGGCAAGTTTGCTTTCATTCACAATTATGTCAAATCTGTCTGTGAACTTGCAAAGGATAAAGCTGTAGTAGTTATTGGGAATGGTAGTTTAGGATAAAATGTTCTTAATTAAATCGGTTAGGTTGCTAAAGTTGCTTATCATTGTATATCCACACCAAAATATTTGGATACACCATTACCGTTTTATCATTCCGATCCAACAATAAAAGATGTACCTAGAATCACAAGCACAGATTATTCCAAAAGATCAATTACATTGGAAGATGGTACTACTCTGCGGGATATTAACTATTTTATATTTGCAACCATCTACGACTTGTACGACCTGTAAGAGATATCTGTACAATCATAAATTCATTGAACGCGAATTATAATCCAACTTGATTTCGAATAGTGGTCAAGTTTATGGTTTGTTGCAGCATATCTTTGTATTCAACTATCGATATCATGTTGTATGATAGAGATAAACGAGCACCGTTAACTTCAAAAATACAGTACTTCTACTTATGAGAAAATGATGAAATATATATTCTTATATAAGTAACAATAATCTGATGTGGAGGAATACAATTGTTTCTGTTTTTTATGATTATTTGTCTTGTTCTTTTAAGTATAGAATTATATAACTAATAAACAATGCAACAGACAAGCTTGCTTGTAAAAGTCAGTTTAATCTCACTCACTATTGCATCTTTGGTGTGTGCCGCTCCGCCCGACACTCCATATTATAGGACGACTACTGTCAAAGAAAGAGCATTGAACATGATTAAGTGTATCAGTACATTTGGGGTCCCACCACAGACAACTGTAGCCTCTACTGAACATGGTGGTATTGCCATCTTCCTGAACCGCACTCTCTACCCGAATAGTAATTTAGGGAACATAACATCAGACTGTTGGGCTAATTACGGTCAGGGCGTGCCATTTCAGACTGTTATATACGATTACTGGCCAGACGATTTGTTACGTGTAGGATCAGTATACGCTGTCGCCGAAGGGTATGTAGGTATGCCAGATGTCTCACCTGCCCAGTATATGGAGCCAACTGAACAATTCGCCAACACGACTAGTCTCATTGATAGGTCTTACAGGATAGGAAATTATTACATGGCCTTCATGTCGCTTGACAGAGAGTGCAGTAGTAACGAAGAGTTTACGACTTATGCGGACATATGCCAAAGCTCACTTAAGAATTCATTCGGTGCAAGTAAATACTGGAATCCGTTTGAGTTGGGATTACGCGTATGGATATGGCCTCACCATGATTGTTCAAAAGGCAATGAGAGACTTATAGAGTTGTCTGCCCATGAAATGAGCAATTGTATTATACGTAAAACTTATTCATGGTACGGAACATTTAATGGTGACGAGTGTTATGATAAAAATGCAAGCAAAGAATGCGTAAACCTCAAAAAGGATGAGTGGTCAGGTCATCTGATAGGCGGATTACAGAACCCACCGGATGTCTGGTTCCAGGCAGGCTTGCACTGGTTCAATGACGGTATCTCATATTAGGCATCCTGATTCAAAAAGGGAGCCCTATGAAATGGTCATCAAGTATAGAGTTGGCAACAATTGTATCTAGAAACGATGTAGATTAGCGGATCGTCAAAAGATAATTTGATTATCATAAAATAAAAATATATAAGTATATATATATATATATATAATAACAAAATATTATACTTAGCACCTGCGGCTTCTGTTGGGAAGAGGGTTAGAGACAATAATAAACATACTTCATTTTGTCTCGGATGATTTTCGTAGAAGGGCTATTACCCATCTTCAATTAGCTTTGTTATTATGTTTTTTTATGCCATAAAGTTATTCCGGTGATGTTTTCAACTTACCTTCCCAGGTTGGAAAGAGTCGCTAAGATGTCTGATAAAGAAGGTGATAATTTTTCCAACTGCTTTACCAATCATCGAAACTCAAGGTGGTGATGTTTCTGCTTATATTCCAACTAATGTTATTTCATTGCCGGTAGTCAAATTTTCTTGGAATCTAAAGTACTAAATAAGGGTTATTAGACCATCTGTTAATGTCAGTTTTTCCGTTTCACTTCTTGGATCTGCCGCTGAACAAAGCCTTAAAGCAAATTGCTGGTTCTTAACTTTGCTCAGCTCAATGAAGAGAAGTCACTGCATGTGCTCAATTCGTTAACGTAACCAGAGGTGAAAGATTAACTCAATTACTAAAAAGAGATTATTACTCTCTATTATCTGCTGAAACTAGTTCCATTATTCTTCGCTGTCGTTGCAACTAAATGTTCATTTTTAGCTGACTTAAGCGCTAACAATGAGAATATCTCAAATGTCCTTGAAGATGCGAACTTTCACCATGGTCAAGTTATAAGTTGTTTCTAATTTTTACTTTGAGTGATGCCTCTTTAATGATCATATAATATTAAATATAGGTTTTGATATAATTGATACAATTCATTAATCCGAAGGGAAAAATATGAAAAACATATAATACACACAACATAGTAAGATAAATAAAATGAATAAGATAGACCATTCGGCTCATATGAATATGGATATGGGTATGGATGGTATGTGTAAGATGAATTCAGCTTTTACTTGGTCATATAAAGATGTATGTGTTATATTTGAATGGTGGCATATACGTACACTTCTGGGTTTAATTTGTTCATGCACCGGCGTTGTCTTATTTGCCCTAGCTTACGAATATTTCAAATATCGTACTATTAAATATTCAACTTATACACGCAACTCTAGAACTAAACGGAACCGTTCTTTACTTTATGGAATTCAAGTCGGTTTCTCATTCCTACTAATGCTTATTTTTATGACATTCAATGGTTGGCTAATGATTAGTGTGGTTGTCGGTGCTACATTAGGTCACCATTTTTGGGAATCAGAGATTGCAACAATCACTGAACAAACTTCATTAGCTTGTCATTAGTGTCCATTCATATCTATACGCTGCTTGCTCACAACCCTGCGTTCTTTTGGCTATTTATCTTCCTTCTACTATAACACCGATGCTTCTATATGTTACGGCCTTTAGAGCAAAGCTTAACTTTAATACGCGGAGAGCTCCTCAGTAATGACAGTTGTGCCTTTTGGAAATTCTCGATACTTAAGGAAGTGGTTGATTGACTCATGAGGTTGTGGTTATCAAGCTCGGGAATAGTATAGGGACGAGATGACAAACAACAAGAAATTAGCTATTATAGGTGCTGGTCCTGGTGGACTTGCGACAGCAAGAGTATTCCTTGCCAATGCGCCAGATGTATTCGATATAGATATATTCACTAATGATAATGAGATAGGTGGAGTATGGTACTATCCAGAAAATGACAAGGATCACAGAATTATGTATGATCATTTAGAGACCAATATTCCTAAACCATTAATGCAATTTAGTGGTTTCCCATTTAAAGAGGAATGGTTTAAATATCCAAGGAGAGATCAAGTCTGGACTTATTTGAAAGAGTATTATGATACATTTATTGCAAATTCAAAGGCTAAGATTCATTTTAACAGTGAAGTCGTATTGTTAGGGAAATCTAAGGATACAGAAGATGATCAATGGGAAATGTATGTTTCAAATTTAAAGAAAAGGACTAGAGATATGTATAAATTTGATTATGTGATTATAGCTACAGGACACTTTTCAAGTCCTAGTATACCAAAGGATATTCCAGGTTTAACAGAATGGTTTGATAATAAATTTGCTTTTCATTCAAAACTGTATCAAAATTGTGAATTTGCAAAGGGTAAAACTGTAGTGGTTATTGGGAATGGTAGCTCAGGACAAGATATTGTTAATCAAATTGCTTCTGTTGCTAAAGTTGCTTATCATAGTATATCCACACCAAAATATTTGGATACACCATTACCGTTTTATCAATCCGATCCAACAATAAAAGATGTACCTAGAATCACAAGCACAGATTATTCCAAAAGATCAATTACATTGGAAGATGGTACTATTCTACGGGGTATTGACTATTTAATATTTGCAACAGGATACCTGTACGATTATAAATTTATTGAACCCAAATTAAAATCCGAATTGATTTCGGATGGTGATCAAGTTCATGGTTTATGGCAACATATCTTTTATCAAAAAGATAGTACCTTAGCCTTTTCATTACTACCTCAATTAGTCGTTCCATTCCCTCTCGCCGAATTACAAGCTTGTGTCATGGTAAGAGTATTCACTGGTGCTCTCGAAGTTCCTCAACAAACCGCTGGCCCTTCACAAAATGGTCATAAACTGCCTGATATGACTGATATCGATTATTATCATGAGCTACAACGTCTCCTGGATTGTAGCACCGCTATAACCCCGGAGACCTTCAAACCAGTTCGTTGGGAGCACAATCTTATCAAGATGAGACAAGTCTGTAGCGACAACAAAAGGCTTCGTAACATCGAACTTAATAACCTGTCCCAACAACAGCGTGATCAACATCAACCCTACCACCTGGAGCAACCATCTTAAACTGAAAGTAGCCAACAGGTCGTTAAAAGTGACTGTACTTTTGACTCCGACGGCAATATCTGGATAACGTGAAAATTATATAAACACCGACGATGGGACGATTAGGTAAACAACAACAGCGAAGACTCAATATTGTAACAGATTCCGTGAGATCGTGTGCTACCTCCTCTCATTGTTGGCCGTGTTAGAAAATATACCTTTATTTGGATAAGCTATATACATTTCGAAGCTCGTACTTAAACTTCTTCCTTCGAAAGAATTCTCTCCATCCTGTTACACCGTCCGTAAATCACAATTGCTAGCAAAATAGTTCGATATACAGATAACTACTAAAAATATATATATTCTGCTTTTCGGTAGCTACCATTGTGTTGTGAAATAATGACTGAAACTACAAAGCATGAACTCGGAAAGGAAAAGTTGGCTACTTATTCATGCTCAAGATGTAGACGACTAAAGAAAAAATGTCCTAGGCAACTGCCAACTTGTATACATTGTGAGAAGGCAAATGCTGAGTGCTCTTACCCAGGGAGAGCCCCCAGAAGAACCAAGAAAGAATTGGAATTTGCTAGACTAAGAGGCGATTTCGTGCCTAATAAAAGATACAAGAAGCATAAAAACTTGACAAATACAGAAAGTAAACCAGAAGATAATAAAAGATCAGAAGAGACTTCCACTCCAACGTTTTCACATGATAGTGTTGTTAATTTAGATAGCCAGGCCACCCCAAGTAGCTTTACTTCCAGAGGTCCCCTTATTACTGTCGATGCTTCATCTAATATCTCTACTACAAATAATGATACAATAAAGCCGAAGACCCCCCTATCTCAAACCATGACTCAACAGGATGAAGGTGTATCCTCATTGATATCCGTTTTAGCATTATTAGATAATTCTAAATCAATTCCCCAGACTCTAAACTCACCATCTCAAAATGTCACAGCAAGACCATTTAGTGATTCACCGGCTATGTTACAAGCTGCTCAGGGTCTAAGTCCCATGGCAGGCGCCAGTCCAAACATGAACATAAATATGAGCCTATCATCAATGCCCCCATTGACTTCAGGATCATTCCAAACATTAACTGCTGGCGGTCTCAGTGCAAACCCATTCTCAATGAGAAAATACACAAGGGCTAACCCCGTCTTGGGTGAGACTCCAAATTCAACATTAATGGGGCTTCGTTTACCATCCATCGGCGATACTGGTTCCACTAAACAAAATACATATGAAACGCTTTTAGAAAAGACTAATTCAACCCCAATTCAGGCTGCCAATATTGAAATTGAAACCATTGGTGGTGTATTCAAAAGTAACGCCAATCTTGCAGGGCAAAAAGCTAGTGGCATTTATAGAATCATAGATAGAGCCCTACTGGATAGATTTATTGCAGCATATTTTAAACATAACCATAGGTTATTCCCATCTATCGATAAGATCGCATTCTTAAAAAAGGTTTCAAATATCGTTGAATTCGACTATCAAGTCTTAGATAACGAGTTTGACGAGATTGATATCTTTAAAATATACATGATCATGGCTATCGGTTGTACCACTCTGAGGAGGGCGGGTATGTTATTAAAGGATGAAGAGGAATTGAGTGAACATTTAGCATATCTTGCCATGACTAAATTTTCTTTCATTATGGGCTTGCAAGACATAGAGACATTAAGATGTTTACTCTTATTAGGCATTTATTCCTTCTTTGAACCCAAGGGCTGGTCCTCTTGGACCATCAGTGGAATTATCATGAGACTCGTCATTGGTCTTGGTTTGAACAGAGATTTGGTGGCTTGGCGTAAAAAGACAATGAGCGCCATGGAGGTTGAAGCTAGATACAGAGTATTCTGGAGTGCTTACTGCTTTGAAAGGTTAATTGCAACATGTCTCGGTAGAATATCTGCTATTGAGGATGATGATATTACAGTTCCATTGCCGCGTGCATTATATGAAGGTGAGAAAGAGGATATTGAAGTGACGAACACTATGATTTCATTAAGAAAGATTGGTGGTCGTATCTACAACAGAGTCCACTCAACACGTTGTACCAAAGTTAAATTGCCTATGGAAGAGAAACAGAAGATCATTTTGGAGTTGCGACAGGAGTTAGATGATATCTACATTGAAGAACAAGAAAAGATGTTGAAACAAAACCAAGAGAGAGTTGACGATAAGAATGCTATTTCATTTCACAGTTCAGACATTTGGCTCTCCATGAGGTATTCTCAACTTCAGATTCTCCTTTATAGACCTTCAACATTAATTCCAAAGCCGCCAATCGAATCTCTATCAATCTTGGGTAAATTCTGTCTATTGGCATGGAAGGACACATATAGTCTCTATCAAAAGAGATTATTACCATTGAATTGGATTACTCTTTTTAGAACGTTAACTATTTGTAATACTATTCTGTACTGCTTGTGCCAATGGAGTATTGATTTGATTGAGAGTAAGATGGAGATTCAACAAATAGTGGAAATTTTACAGCATTTTGGTGCTAAATGGGTATTTGCGACGAAATGTGCTGAGGTTTTTCAAAATATTAGTAATACTATTCTTGATATTAGTCTCAGTGATGGTAAAGTTCCTAATATGGATAATTTAACTCGAGAATTGTTTGGTGCGAGTGATGCTTATCATGACATTCTGAACGAAAACAATGTCGATGTATCATGGGTTGACAAGTTGATGTAAATATAGAGAAACATTATATATAAGGCAGTCTATGATATGATGTGTAATCAGGTTAGAGACTACAAATAAAATATTATTCGAATGAACAGAGAAACGAGTAAATCGAGAGACTATACATAAGCAATAATTGAAAAACGAAAAATTCAACGTTACAAAGTGTGGAACTCTTTATATTGGTAATGGCTGTCACTGGAGAAGAACTACGTAGATAGAGCCGATTTGAACGGAAACGAGGAGCCATATTCATTAATGTTTCATTCCGATAATCGTTTATATAACAACTGATAAGAAAATCGTCAGCTGGAAGAGTTGCATAAATGCATAAATTAGTTTTGTAATTCTTTCGTACCCTCGTGTTCTAATGCAAAAGCCCATTTATACACACTCTAAATCTCAGAAATCCACGGTCTTTCTCAACTTGCGAGAACGTCATTCTCGCTGTCAGTTCCCATTTTCGGTTTAGCTTCTTCGAGCTTTCTCCGGGTCGTTGCTTTTTCTGAAATTGTTGCATAATCAGCAGGCACCCCTGAGTTTTCAGATCTCGAGAAACTTATTGTGAGCCTCGAGAGGCACCTTTCTTGAAATATATAAACATTACATAACACATGTTGCAACTTCTGAGTTCTTTGAATGTGTCTCCTTCTTAGTTACTTCAAAGTAAACTACTTACAAAAGCAGATTCAACAATGCCATTCGTCAAGGATTTCAAACCAATTGCCCTAAAAGATACCAACTTATTTAAGCCAATTAAGATCGGTAACAATGAACTCTTACATAGGGTTGTTATGCCTCCTTTAACTAGAATGAGAGCAACTCATCCAGGTAACGTTCCAAACAAGGATTGGGCTGTTGAATACTACGATCAACGTTCTCAAGCTCCAGGTACCATGATTATTACTGAGGGTGTCTTCACTTGTCCACAAGCTGGTGGTTACGATAATGCTCCAGGTATCTGGTCCCAAGAACAGATTGATGAATGGAAGAAAATCTTTGCTAAAATTCACCAAAACAAATCATTTGTTTGGGTCCAATTATGGGTCCTAGGTAGACAATCTTTCGCCGATGCCCTAGCTAGAGATGGTCTACGTTATGACTCTGCTTCTGACGACTTATATATGGATGAAGAACAAAAGGAAAGAGCTTTAAAGTCCAACAACCCACAACATGGTATTACCAAGGATGAAATAAAGCAATACATCAAGGATTACGTTATTGCTGCTAAAAACTCTATTGCTGCTGGTGCCGATGGTGTCGAAATTCATAGTGCTAACGGTTACTTATTAAACCAATTCTTAGACCCAATTTCAAACCATAGAACTGATGAATATGGTGGATCCATTGAAAACAGATCTAGATTCACTTTGGAGGTTGTTGACGCTTTAGTTGATGCCATTGGTGCTGACAAGGTTGGTATTAGATTCTCTCCATATGGTACATTCGGTACCATGTCAGGAACCACTGAACCATTAATTGTTGCTCAATATTCTCATGTCATTGGTGAAATTGAAAAGAGAGCTAAAGCAGGTAATCGTTTAGCCTACGTTCACTTAGTTGAACCTCGTGTCACTAACCCATTCTTAACTGAAGGTGAAGGTGTGTTCAATGACGGTACTAATGATTTCGTTTATTCCATCTGGAAGGGTCCAATTATTAGAGCTGGTAACTTAGCTCTACACCCAGATGTCGCTAAGGAAATGGTTCAGGCTGATGACAGAACTTTGATTGGTTATGGTAGATTCTTCATCGCTAACCCAGATTTGGTTCACCGTTTAGCTGAAGGGTTACCATTGAATAAATACAACAGAGATTTATTTTACTCCATGAGTGCTGAAGGTTACATTGACTACCCAGTTTACGAGGAAGCCCTCAAGCTAGGTTACTAATTTGATAAGCTCAATACTAGCTCATGATTTTTAAACCGCTATATCTGTAGAATCTGATACACCGTATAATCATATATAAACTTTAGTTATCTGCCCTATATATACAAATATGGGTCCTCCTATATATAGCATTGAAGAATTTTACTGATGTGTGGTTCATTCTGTGCTTGTCTAAAAACTTTATCTATCGTATGTGCATATTTCATAAATACGTAGGTTCATAATTCATCAATAACCAAGAAATTGAATTCAATGGTTTATCGTCTACCGTAACTGTTTTGCTGTTGCATAGGTTGGTAATTATTCATAATCTCTTGATTAGGCGTCCCTTGGGGTTGTAATTGATTTGGCCTGCCATATTGGTTGGGTAACTGGAGATTGCTAGAGTTATATCCCAACAATGAACCTTGGGGTGGCATTTGATTAGCGTATCCTTGTTGTGATTGCTTTTGTTGCATAGCCTGTTGCGACGTAACCTGTTGTGGTTGCGTTTGTCGGTAGTGTGACTGTTGCTGCTGCTGCTGTTGAGCTGTATTATGCACGCCTGAATAATTATATCCGAGATTTCCACTAGAAACGCTATTATAATGAGAGTGGACCTGATTGTTTAGGTTAGTCCCGCCAGTTCCAACAGCATTTACTGTATTCAAACTCATGTTACTTGCATTTGGTGATGGCGTACCAGAGAGCAAAGATTGGAAGTAACTATTGGCAGCATTTTGTGGTGTTAACATACCCGGTGAGGCAACATTACCAATTGAGTTATTATTTTGTTGCAATTGCGAGTGCATCGCTTGCTGCTGCGGTTGTACCTGAGTCTGGTTCATTAGAATGGGTGATGGCGACGGTTGATGAGTTGGATATGAGTTCTGTTGTTGTAATGGTGCAGACTGCTGGGAAATGGTCAAGTGTTGCAAGTGTGATGCCAAATTCATTGAATTATAGTTACTATTGTCTGGAGTCTTATTAGTTGTAGGATATGTCGTTGATTGTTGTTGTTGTTGTTGTTGCTGCATTGACTGCCGCTGCTGTTGATGTATTTGTGCTTGAGCTTGGGGAAAATTCATAAACTGACCAGTTGCCTGAGGCGATTGATATGTCCCTGAAGTTGTGTTATTCTGAACTCTATTTATTGTAGGAGCGTTTGGTACGACTCCAGAGTTTTGCTGCTTCATCAAATAGTTTGCAGAACCAGTTGCCGTTGGCTTTAATGGTTGCAAACCACTAGAATTGGGTGGGTTAGTTGCGTTCATCGTGTTAGTAGTATTATACGCAATAGGCACCTGTTGCGCATGCTGAGGTGTATTCTGTGACCGTAATTGTTGTTGTACTGGTTGCTGTACTGGTTGCTGCTGTGCCGGTTGTTGTAGTACTGGCTGTTGATGTACTGTCTGTTGTTGTTGCAACTGTGCTGGAGGAATCCCAACTTGACTTCGCATTAAATAATTGGCTGAACCAGTAGCAGTAGGTTTTAGAGGCTGAAATGCTTGTTGATCATCCTGGGTAGTATTTTGTGGACTCAAAATAGCTTGATTAGTTTCCTGACGCATATAGTAATTAGCAGAGCCCGTTGCGGTAGGTTTCAAAGGCTGAAACGTTGATTGAGGTTGGCCTGAATTATTCTGAACACTCGAAGAATGTTGCCCATATTCTTGACGAACCAGATAATTAGCAGAACCAGTTGCTGTGGGCTTCAAAGGTTGAGGTATCGCTTGAGCCACACTATTATTGACCTCGGGGGTCTGATATTGGCTGTATTCCTCACGCATAAAATGATTGGCTGAACCAGTAGCTGTTGGTTTCAAAGGTTCTAAAGGCAGAGCGCTCATACTTTGCATGTTTGACTGATTGTTTGTATTATTAATGTACATTTTTTCATTCGGAGCTGTCAATCCTGCTAACGTGACTGAGTCAACTGTCTGAATTTGTTTGAAATGTGACAATGAATCTTGCATATCCTTTAATTCTTCCTTCTCCTCTTCTGTTTCTTGTTGCTCACTAGGTAGTTTTGAAACCAAAGCAGAGTTATCCTTTCTTTTGGCCATTTGCTTTAGTAATTGGTCCATTGGTAATGTCAGATCTAAAGGTCCTTGCTGAATTTCTGAAGATTCAACTAGCTCATTGGAAGAACCATTATCGTCGCTAACGGCCAGTGAACCATGTTGGTTGAGTGTAATAATTTCCTCCTGTGGTGCATCTTGAAAAGTTACATTCTCAGAGAACCTGACCTTTTTATTTCTGAATTCAACATTCATGATTTTTCTCCTAATTCTCTTTCTAGAAGACTTACCTGTTAACAATAAAGAGGTAAAAGAGTCAAAATCAACTTGGCCAGTTGAGGAACCATTTTTACTTTTATCTTCTTCCTCCTCTTCTTCTACTTCTTCGTAAACCTCCTCACTATCGTGAGAGCTGAGAATGGGACGAGGTTTAGGTACAGGTGCTTTTTCTAAAATCATCCTTCTCATTGGCAAAATATTGTCATGAAGTGCTTTGGAAATCAATCTCAATACTGCAAAGAATTGGCCTATATTTAGGGCATTCTTGCAACTTCTAAAAATGGCCAGAATACGGCATTGTAGTGCTTCTGTAATTGTAAAATTACTCAAAAACTTGAATACGTCTATCAATCTAACTAATTTCCCATTTGTTCTTGACATGATAAATTTGTACCATCTCAAGTAAGTCTTGATTTCCTCGTGAGTTAATTGACCTTGTGATAAAGATAATGGAACCTTCAAATCATCTGTAGATTCATCATATTGAGTCATTTGTTGTGTATTGTTGCTCATTAGAATAGTTGTAGAATGGCTAAGTTTATGAGAATTAGATTCATTCATATCCAGCACACTATCACTTTTACTTTTTGGAGCAATATTAGGAATGCGACTATCGATTAAAGTAGATGAAGGTGCCAGTCCGAAATCAAACGAAACGCTTGGTGGAACAACACCACCCTTTTGCTGAGGATCATTGCTATCATCAGAAACCGTCAAACCAGGTATATTCAACCAATCGAATGACATTATGCGACGGTTTTATACGACCTAGTGATTAAAGATAATTCAAACTGTAATATCAAATACTTCAAATAAACAAATATAGCTAGAGACTAACAGTAAAATCTAAATTACCTTTTTATGTTTACTCCAAGTATCTTGAAAAGTCAGCTTACCTACTCTTTTGGTTAGTTACACTCACCTGTCAGATAGTGCTATTTGTCATTTTTTTTTTCAACCTCTAAAAGGGATCTACAGATATTGAAAAATATCGTTAACGATGTTATTCACCAAAAAAGTTTGGAATCAGGCTAGTGCTAATAGTCTGGCTCAAGTGTAAGGACTTGAAATTGTTGTTTATTATATATGCATTTTGAAGATTATTTTAAAAAAATCTTGTTTGAATATTGTTACAAATGACTATGACTATATTATTGAAACGAACAAATCTCTATTGTTCTTTGAACTTTTGGTAAAATTGGTCATACAAAGAGTTCTTCTCTCCATAAACATGGTGCAAAGCTTTATCAGTTACTAACTTTTTGACAGATCTTTTGACAGTATTTCTTTTCATTGTTCTTTGTTTTGCGCTTGATAATGTTGCATCTAACTTAGGATAATCCAGGGAAGGTAAATCAATAGTATGCTTCGACTCCATTCCAGCTGATAGTCTATGTTGATTATCTAGTTGTCGTTGATTTTCAGCAAAGGAAGTGGAGAATATATGAATTTTACTTTTCTTACCTTGTTTGAGATCCTTCAAGTAATCATTGAAATCATATTCAACGCTATCACTATCCTCAGCAAATCTTTTCTCAGTCATCTCTCTGATATACTCCCTCTCTAAATTTGCAATATTTGTTTTATCCTTTTGTACTTGCATTTTGATAAAGTAATTGAAAAACTCTCTGGTATATTTCTTATTGTATTGAGCAAAAACTGGTTCCCTTGGTTCATATGGAAATTTGGAAACATCGATTCCAAGATTATTCTCTATGAGTTCAGAACATGGTGTAACAAGGATTTCATTGATATTTTTAGTTTCACCATGCTTAATAGGAATTTGATTAGATGGCGTGATACAATCCATGTCTACCTCTTTTCTCATAACATGATCGATATCAACTGCAGAAAAAAATGCACAATTTTGAGGTAGATCATCAATACCCATTTGCTCACAAAAAATGGCTCTTGTCCATAAATTACTTACCTGTAATGCCATTGCGACTTTATATTTATCCTTTTCGGCTGTCAAATATCTAATTTCATCATGAATAGATATGCATAACCTGGCCTCTAAGTTGAAATGAGCAATAAGATAATTCATTGAACAACAAAGTAAATGTAAATAATCAACTCCAGATGATTGAATAGCCCAATTAATTCTCGATGGTAAGAAAGAATTTGCATTTAAATTTTTTTTCATTAAAGATGAAGTAATACTACATCCAAGAACCGGTGTTCTTGGAACATCTTGTTCTGCTATATTTTCTAATTTGTTGAACAATATGGATTCTGAACCACCGTACCAAAACTTTCGAAATATTTTTGACCTTCTAGTTTTACCCTTTGTACTTTCATATAAATCATGTGATGTCTTGGTCACTTCTTCATCAGTTAATGAGGGATTGAACTTCTTTAATAGTGTGCCAGCAAATTTAACACCAGCACCGTAAATTCTACCATAATTAAAAATTTTAGCCTCATTACGATTACAGCCCAAAATATTTGCTGTCTTTGTATGTAGATCTGTCCCTTCATTCTTAGTACCTTCAAGACACATCCAACCAACAGCTGTACCACCATGTAAATTGAAAACGGAATCACCAACAAGAGAAGCAATCCAAAGTTCTTCACTGTCTACATCTGCACCAACAAAACAATACCCCTCTGGTGCCTTTATCTGTGCTTTTAATTCAGAGCCGATTCTATTCTTCTTTGCGTTAGATGCTGTTAGCCATGTATTTTCAACAGCTCTTCTTGTGACGGTGCCCATTGGTATAATCTGTGGTAAAATAATACCTAAAGGATTTTTATCATCATTCTTCGATTGGTTTTTACCTAAAGGCTTGAATTGATCTTGAAACTGATCCTGACGAACGACAAATTGTGATTTAATTCTTTCTCTTGCTGACATCCAATATGAGCCTGATGAATTTATTTGTAAAGCTTCATGTGCGTATTCAGATGCAGAGCCTAAAATTTGTTTCTCAAAGTAATGAATGAATGGTTTACTTAATAGTGTTGTACAATTTAATGCTGGGCCGTTGGGGTGTGGAACTTTGAAAAGTACTTTTTCCTGATACAGGGACAAAGAATCATTTGTATTAGAATCAATAAATTCTTTATTAGATTCCTCATCGGCTAATACATAATTTTTTGTTGTCTTGAACTCTTGAATTTGTGATGATTCAACTGGGAAACACCAACCAGATCCCTTTGTCCATATAACAGGTTTATTTTCCCATGAAAGCTTGAAAAGAAGTGGAATAATTCTTGTTTTGATAGTGATTTGAGGTCTAGTTGTATCTGAATTAGGAAACAATGATCTATACCATTGTGGATAACCAGGTAATTTTTGTCTTGCTACTGGTTTTCCTTTCTTTGTTAGACGTAATGGAGTTATTTCCCAATCGAGTTGTTTCAACCATGGATCATTTTCAATTTTCTTTTGACTGTCTGGATTTGTTTCAAAATCTTTCAATTGAACGATATCATCAATAATTTGAATAATTTTATTTTCAATGGTCAACTTTGAGGATTGGTATAATTTTTCTGATCTTTCAATATAATTATTCCATTGATTAGCATCAGTCGGTAAGATACAACTACTCAATGATTTCAAAGCACCGAATGATACTGGATGTGGACATTTTTCCAAAAATAAAGGAAATACTTTATCAAAGATTTTACTAGTAACTTCAACATCAGTAGCACAATACGACATTAATTTTTGAAAATTATCTATAATAATTTGTTTATCTAATGAATCAAAATATTCACGAGGTTCTTTATCCATTGTGATATTACAATGAAATTTGGCAACATCTGCAAGAGAATTCATTGAACTGACACTTAACCATGGATCTTGTTCTTTAACAGATTCTTCATCTTCAGGCTCAGTCTTTTTATTTTTCATAAACATTGGTCTTTGTCTTGAACATAAACCAGACGAGGCAACATGTAATGATTGAGTATCTAGGAAAAACGCCTTTGAATCCTTAAAGTTATATTCTTCGAGAACCTTTGAACGGTCATACCCGATATTATGGCCTATTACTAATTGTGTCTTGTTGAGGGTATCCAGTGGTATAAGATGAGTGTATGTATCCGATTCACAAATATATGGAGAACACCAAGCATACCATGCTTTCTCAGATACAGCTGTTGCTAGAGTTGGATATGGACTGATCTTATATAATGATTCAACATCGAACACTAATGTTGATTCTTGTGGGAATGGGACATGTTTAGGTTTCTGACCTGGTTCATATCGTATCCAACCAGGTTCACGTAACCAAACCGTTGGTTTTTTCGGAATCTGTTTAAATTTATTAGTTGCCATAGTCTTGTATGGTTCTGATGCAAAATGACCTAATTTCTGAAAGTGTTCATCTAATGAAAGACCTTGTAATTTTGGTAATTTGAAGGATATAGGTTCTGAAATAGTTGTCTTTTTATTGAGTAAATCATGATTATTCAATAATTGTTTAGATAAGTTCAACAGAGATTCTTTATCTTTCTTTGAAAGTGCAGTTTCTCTTTGAGATATTTTTTTATTACCGAAAACTTGTTGTTGAAGAGATTTACTTAAATATTGAATACCAACAGCATTAATTCTAGGTTTTTCTTTAAATTGAACCACATTAGTAGAGGCAATTACAGAATATAAACGTTTCCATACGATATCATATTTAGATACCGGCACTCTAAACATCATATCATTGAGTTTGTTCCAGTTCTTAACTTTTCCAACAGCGTTAAACTCATCACCAAAGAACAGTGTTTCTAGTTTCTCTCTATTATAACAAACCGAGATATGATTTATCACATCACGCGATACGAGCGATGTCCATACAATTCTATACTATACCATAATATACCATAGTGTTTAATATAGTTTATACTAAATATATATACATACTATATTGTAATACACTATAATATACAATATGTACAATAGTAAACACTCTTACAATATATAATACAACATAGTAGACTACAATCTGATAACAACATGTAGTACATACAAGACAATATCACATCATAATAAAAGATACCATACAATGATAATACTATTCTACTACAATGCTACATTATAAAACACTACACACTGACTTGTATTGTATACTTTATACAATAACTTATCATAACGTTACTCATTCAACTCTTTTTCATTAAGTTAAACTATGTATAGTATATTATAGTACATTATATTCTCTCGTAGTTTAGTGTATTCATAGTATAATATATTATGCTGTTACTAAATCTTATACATTATAGTATGTATTACATACTATGTAACTCACACAAACCGGGTAATTTTGTTGCAACGATCTTTTTAGTTGCAACCAAAAAACATTTCAATTAGTTATATAGATATAGATGGGATGGATGATTGTTAAATTTCATTGATTTTAGAAAAGAGAAGAGGTAGAAGATCAATAAGCCATACCATGTCGTCTGTCATTACATCTTTGACTCCTAATCAAGTCAACGATGAGTTGAATAAAATGCAACAATTTATTAAGAAAGAAGCTGAAGAGAAAGCAAGAGAAATTCAATTAAAAGCTGATCAAGAATATGAAATTGAAAAGACTTCAATTGTTAGATCTGAAACTGCAACAATTGATTCAAATTTTGAAAGTAAATTGAAAAAAGCTGCTTTAAAACAACAGATTACAAAATCTACCGTCGCTAATAAGACTAGACTTAAGATCTTATCACAAAGAGAAGAATCCCTTAATGAAATCTTTGATGCAACTAAAATTAAATTATCTAAATTGGCTTCAGATAAGAAAAATTATAAACCAGTATTACATTCTTTAATATTAGAATGTCTTCTAAGACTTTTGGAACCATCTGTTTCAGTTAAAGTTACAGAAAGAGACTCTGATTTAGCTAAAACGTTAATTGATGATCTTAAAAAGGAATATAAAGATATTTCCAAAAGAGATATTTCAATTACTATTGCCTCTGACTACTTAAATAAAGATACTGCTGGTGGTTGTATCGTTTCAGATTCTAATGGTAAGATTCAAGTTGATAATACTTTAGAAGAAAGACTTCACCTTTTAAGTGAAGAAGCTTTACCAGCTATCAGACTAGAAATGTTCGGTATATCAAAGACTAGAAAGTTCTTTGACTAATTGCGTTTTCGTTTGCGTTTTCCTTATATACTTCTTATACATCTATATGTTTTTTCAACTAACTAACTATATAGAAAAAAACAATTTCATAATCAACCAAATTTCATGGTGACAAAGAAACAACCAAGTATTAGATTTGATAATCATTATGATATGTGCAACAACGTTTATACGACGAATAAATAAACCTTTGATGAATTTATGTAAATACAAACATATTTGTTCAAATTTTAGACAAAGAATACGATACATTCATACTAAAACAAAACAAATTCCTCCTATAAAACAAACGTTACTTTCATTAAAACCAATTAAACCAAACGATTCACAAATTTCATGTACAGTATTTAATGGTAAATCAAAGATTATTGCTGTATCTCGTCATTTCCCCAAATGGGAGTTCCTACGACAACATCATTTATACCCTAGAGATTTAAGAAAGATTGACACTTCTTCCGTTGATGTAATACCCAATATCTTAATGAAACCAAATAGTTGCATTGTCGTGAATTTACTTCATATTAAAGCACTGATAGAAAAGGATCATGTTTATGTCTTTGATACAGCTGATCCATCAGCTGCAGCAAAACTAGGTGTCTTAATGTATGATCTAGAATCTAAATTAACTACAGTCAATAATCAATCATATGAACATAATGCTTTGGAAAGTATCTTCATCAACGTCATGAGTTCGCTAGAGACCGAATATAAATTACATGAAAGTATTTGTAATAAGATCCTAAATGAATTGGAGAATCAAATTAATAGAGAAAAATTAAGAGATCTTTTGATTAAATCAAAGGATCTTACTTTGTTTTATCAAAAATCTTTACTTATTAGAGATGTCTTTGATGAACTACTAGAGAGTGACGAAGATATGGCGGCCATGTACTTATCCTATAAAGAAACTGATATTACTAATATTGAAATGTTGTTAGAGACTTACTACACACAATGTGACGAATTTGTTCAACATGCAGAGTCTCTAATACAAGATATCAAATCCACAGAAGAAATTGTCAACATTATTCTGGATGCAAATAGAAATTCATTGATGTTACTAGAATTGAAAGTAACAATTTATACATTGGGTGTCACTGTAGCAACGCTACTACCTGCATTTTATGGTATGAATTTGAAAAATTTCATCGAAGAATCATACTTGGGTTTTGGCAGTGTAGTTATATTCTCACTGTTATTTGCTTGGATAATTACAAAGATCAATTTTAGAGCATTGAAAAATGTAACAAATGTAACTATGTCAAGCAAGATTCCTCCACCTCCACCACTACCTCCACAAAAGGCTAAAGTGAAACCAATTTCTATACCGTCGCCAAATACTATCACGAAACCGCATAAAGTTCTCAAACAAGAGATAAAACTTACGGTGTCACCTTGGAAAAAAGCCACTAATTGGCTAAGGTTTACTTGGTTTGGTAATAATCATTCAAAGAGTCAACAACAAGCTTGGACCAAGGAAGAAAAAGATATCGTATGGAAATGGCTAGTTAATGACAAGAACGACAAATAATTACCACATGTACATACACCTATTTATAGATAATTTATATAGAAAAAAGTGTTACTTGAATAGCATAGACACTTTAAATAAGTTAATGATTCTTTTTTTTATATCGCTGCCTAAATATATATTCATTACAAAAAGCTCATGTTATTACAGCTAAATAGATAACTTTTCGGACAATAATTTGGAAACTTCATCAACTGCCTTATTAACTTCTGTTGGCTTGTCACCCATCCCTTGGAAAACATTACCCTTACCACCAGCCTTACCACCAATGATATCAGAGACCTCCTTAGCCAATTCAGCTCCATTGATACCAGTATCTAAAGCATCATTAGAGATATAACAACCGTGAGCCAATCTACCGTTAGCTTCGTTACCAGTAAACAAGTAAATAGATTTATCCTTAGCTGAGGACTTCATGTACGAAACAGCTTCAGTAATAGCTTTAGCATTGGCTGGAATGTTGATGAACTTAACAAAAAACTTAGACTCTGGATTTTCAGCGAAGTAATTCTTAACTTCATCTAAAGTTTGCTTAGCTTCCTTCTTAGCTCTAGATTTAACTTCATCCTTAACTAATTTTTCAATTCTGTTAAATTTTTCTTTTAATTCATGTTTGGAAATGACAGATATAGATAGTTGGCCTAATTCAACACCTAAGTCCTTCAGAGTCTTTTCCTTGGCAGGAGAGAACGGCAGCTTTTCGGCAGCATTTAAACGAGCTTCAAATTCGTCAGCAATTCTTTGAGCTTCAAAGGCTTCAGTACCAGTGACGGCAACAATTCTTCTAATACCCTTAGCAATACCACTTTCTTCCAAAATAACAAAAAATTTAATATCAGATGTTTTGGAAACATGAGTACCACCACAGAATTCAACAGCGTAGTTCAACCATTCTTCATTAGTTGGATCAGCTAATAATTCAGCAATTGGCTTACCAACAGAAACGACACGAACTGGATCCGGATATGTTTCACCGAAGACAGCACGAACAGATGAAATTTCTTTAGCCTTTTCCAATGGAACATCCTGGTAGTAAACGGTCAAAGAGCTCTTAATTTGTTGATTACAAATATCTTCAACTTTACGAATTTCATCTAAAGTCAAAGCTTTCTTGTGTGAAAAATCAAATCTCAATTTTTCTGGGGCAACTAAGGAACCCTTTTGGTCAACTTCACCATCTAGAGTCTTCATCAAAGCAAAATTCAAAATGTGGGTACCTGTATGGTTATTCTTGATTGGAAAACGACGTAATTCGTCGTAAGAGGCAATGATATTGTCCCCGACAGATAATTTACCCTCTTCTAAAGTACCAGTATGAAAGACGAAACCATTGTATAATTGAACATTTTCAACGTTGAATTCAGCGACGTCATCAATAACAATCTTACCAGTATCGTATTCTTGACCACCTTGTTCAGCATAGAAACAGGTCTTGTCTAATAAAATACCAAATTTCTTACCTACTTCAGTAATTTCATCAACGAAACCAGTGCCATCATGTAATCTTAAAATTTTACTTTCAATATTTTCAAAACCGTATTTAGCTTCGTCATTAGTTTTTGGGACATTCTGTTCGTTCAAAGTATTCAAGTCAAAGACATTTAATTTGATTAGATCACTGCTATCCTTTTTACCACCTCTCTTAGAAGCTTCGTAAGATTCTTGTTTGGCCTTTTCGAAACCTGGACCATCGATCTTCAAACCTTGCTCTTCTGCCATTAATTCAGTTAAATCGACAGGGAATCCATAAGTATCGTATAATCTCCAGACTTGCTTACCGTCAAGAGTCTTGGATTCAGTTTCAGAAGCGACCTTGGCATATTTTTCAAATAATTTTTCACCACGATCTAATGTCTTGGCAAAAGAAGCTTCTTCTTCATCCAAAATTTCGAATAAGAAGGATGGATCCTTACCTAACTCTGGGAAGATATCAGATACTTGAGAGATTAAAGTGGGAGATAAAGTAGAGAAAAAGTTACCGATTGGGTAGTTCATATATTTACGAGCGTAACGAGCACCTCTTCTTAAAATACGTCTTAAAACGTAACCTCTGCCTTCATTATTTGGAACACCACCATCTGCTAAGGCAAATGTTAAAGTACGGACATGATCAGCCAAGACTCTGTAAGCGGTATCAATACCGTCTTTATCATCATCGCCAAACTTACCTTCATATGGTCTAGCACCAGTAATTTCTTGAATTTTAACGAATAAAGGTTGAAACACATCGGTATCATAGTTAGATCTAACATCTTGTAAAACAGAAACTAATCTTTCAAACCCCATACCTGTATCAACATGTTGAGCTGGTAAAGTCTTTAAAGAACCATCGGATTCTCTGTTATATTGAATAAAGACTAAGTTCCAAACTTCTAATACATCTGGATCATCCATATTGACTAAATGTGCAGCATTTCTGCCACCGATCCTATCGTAATGTATTTCAGAACATGGACCACATGGACCTTGATCACCCATTTCCCAAAAATTGTCCTTTGCATTACCAGGTAAGATATGATCTTCTGGCACACCTACATCTTTCCAAAGTTGATAAGCTTCCATATCTGGCTCTAAACCTTGCTTTTCGTCCCCTTCAAAGTAAGTGACATATAATCTCTCAGATGGAATACCATAAACCTTAGTTAATAGATCCCAAGCATAAGTGATGGCACCCTTTTTGAAATAATCACCAAAGGACCAGTTACCTAGCATTTCAAAGAAGGTATGATGATAGGAATCCTTACCGACATCTTCTAGATCGTTATGTTTACCACCTGCTCTAATACATTTTTGAGAGTTATAAGCACGTTTCAAAGTATAAAAATCAGAAGATGGATCGACGGTACCTAAGAAAATAGGTTTATATTGATTCATACCTGCATTAGCAAACAATAAAGTTGGATCATCGAATGGAACCACTGGAGAGGACTTGACAAAAGTATGTTCTTTAGCCTTAAAATAGTCCAAAAAGGTATTACGAACATTTTGAGCGGTCCATTTTTCCTTGTCACCTAAAGTAGAGGTTGACATTTTGAAATTGGTATGATATAAATTCCTAAACTTGATCACAGAAGGAAATTGTCCTCTTAATAAGTGCTGAAAGAACGTCTTGTTAAATAAGCAATAAAAAAAGATCGAACACTGATAATAATCAAAAACCAGATATTTTATACAAATGTAAAAAAAATATCGAAAAAGAAACCAGTCAAAGAGTCAAATGGAGAAAAGTGAGAAGAGTTTAGTTTCAAATCTTGTTTTACCAATAAATGTCAAAAGTTGATCACAATCTTTACTTTTCGATAAAGAAAGAAAAAAAAATTTCATGTTGGCGTCGATGAGTTTCTTTCTTAGTTAAATGTTATTCGGGTAACCTGTCAAGGTTTTTATATGGGATTTATTTCAGATGTTGAAGTTAAACTGCTGTTTGATGAGTAATTTGGGAGGGATGTAAAGAGGTTACAGGGTGCTCAAATGAGGGTATTGTCGCTGGTAGTAGCGTGTGTTGTTGTATGCAGAAATTGCGTGAGTGCTAGCCGTTTTTTCCAGAGTAATTTTGGTGTGCCTGATGCTCAGAGAGTATGGTCTGTTTTAACAAGATTGACACTTGGAATAAAAGACAGTCATACCATATTGAATGGATTGTATCCCATAATTACTGGTATAGATGAGGATAATTTTTTTTCAGAGGATTTGGAATTTGATTCCATGCCTAAGGCTATTGAATTTCTTCTTAGAAATAGATACAATGAAGGATCAGTTGCTGATTTGTTCAGTTCAATGTACGAGTTATACCCAATGGGACTAAATGATCCACAGACGCAAGGAATTGCATTGGATAATTCCAATTATTTTATATTGAATGATAAGGAATACGTCAAGGGCGATGATTCATTCTATCTGAAATCAAAGGAGCTGAAACAGCAATCTCTGATTCCAGATTCTCAGATTATACAATCAAGTAGTGATATCATAATAGGACAAAATGCCAAGGCACCTATTGTGATATTCTACGGTTGTCCCGATGAGGAGGTTGACCAAGAAAATGGTTTCAATGAATTTAACAGAAACTTATTCTCGGAGGCAAAACAAAAGAATGGTAAGTTAAGATATATTTGGAGATCAACTTGTTCATTGAATCATGCTACTCCTCTAGGAGCAGAATTTCCTGTAGGATTAACCATTAAGAATAATACGAATCTGAAATTGTTATTAGAAGATGAAAATATAAAATTAAATTTGCCTCAGGAGTTCTCTCAAAATTTGGCTGATGCAACTTCAAGGCTTACAGAAACCGAGCTAAATGATTTAGACATCACAGTTTCTTCACTGATAGCTAACCATTACAACACGGGGAGAAATTTTACAAGAACTCTTCATTATGCCATGTCACTTGTCAATAACTTCCCTTTGTTAATGCATGATATCGCAACCTTCAAAATTGCAAAGTTTGATAAACAAGAGATTAAAAAAAATATTGTGAAGTTGAATAATGTTGGCATTGATTATAATATGTTAGGCCTATTTGTGAATGGACAAAATGTAAAATTTTCCACTTTAAACCAATACTCCTTGATTAATATCATCAATAATGAACTGACAAGAATCAATCAATTGGATTCTGCGTTAAAAAGAATAAACTCATATAGTAAAGTGAAATATGCAAAGAATGTATTGAACGAGTATTCTAAATTATCACTAGAACATTTACAAACCACACAACCTTACAAGATAGATCTTCATAGAATTGCAGGCTTTTCTGATGGTATCATATATTTCAACGATTTGGAGAATGATTCTCAGTATAAGGATCTAAATACACACGTATCTGCATTTTATGAAAAATCAAAGTTTGGTGAACTCCCTGAATATAGACAAAATTGGAACGAACTTATCTTTGTGATTGATTTTAGTAGTCTAGAGGATAATCCTGATACACAAGAAGCTTTGAGAGGATTATTAAGAGCCATTGAAGTAACAAGTCAGGGCTATCCTCAAAGAATTGGTTTATTTCCTTTAAACAGTGCAAATAGCGATATCGCTCAAGATATAATTAAAACTATCTATGCTTTAAAGAGAAGTGATCTTTCTGCTTTGAATGAATATTTGAAACACTTATTACAAGACCCTCATAAAACCGATATTGAATATTCGGAGTTCATGCATGCAAAGAAACTCTCTAGCTTTGAGAAGTTATTAGATGGTCTACATATTCATGAGACCACCATCATTGTCAATGGCGAAATCTTTCCCTTCAGACGAAATACTTGGAACTATTTGATTGCCAAAATAATCAAAAAGGATGTGGCTTATGTTAGAAGAGAGTTGAACAACCTTGCCATCAAAGAAGGTACGAAGAATAGGAAGAGGAACGTTGATGTAAGAGGGATATTGCATATGAAGTCTGCAAACAGCAGGCATCTGAAGTATCTTCCTGACTATTATTCCAATGCGTTATACACTGTCATGAATAATGATGCTCTAGGTGAAATTCCGAGACAACATATGACTGAGTACCTTGGAAAGAAAGGTGGATTAAACTTATTACACACTATTACTTTGGTCGACGACTTTGAGACTTTAACTTCTTTGCAAAGACTGAGAAACTTATTGAAAATCAAGTTCACTGGTGTTCGAATCAGATTGATCAACATAGGAGATATCAGTTCTAGTCAATGGATTTTACTGAAAGAGGTAATGGTTAAAGAGAACCCAGTTGAAGACTTAGAAGACCTGCTTCAAAGTGCAAAGAAATCCAATAGAGTTGAGCCAATAAAGAGTAGGTCTATTACTATCAGTAGCTTCGAGAAATGGTTACCTGATATTCCATTACCCTATCTAAAATCGAATTCATTTTTAGTCGTTAACGGTAGATTTATTCATTTCGAGCCCTCAGAAATTCCAAAGAAATCCCAGTTTGAAGCTATTGTTCAAAAGGAGGCCACAAGAACAATACATGCAGTAATGGCCGTTGACGAACTATACCCGTCATTCTCTCAATCTGAACTTGATGCAAATATTATTGAAGAGATATCATCTATACTTACCAAATTATACTATCATGGGAGCCAGATATACAAAAATGGAATTGACTTTATAACGGAAAGCACATTGCCTAGAATAGATTTGAGAGAATTCATACCTGTGAATCAATTTACTGTCTTTGAGGAACAAAATATAATTTCAAAACCACTTGATATTATCTTGATTATCGATCCCCTTGAAGAAAGAACACAAAAGCTCTTAACTTTGGTTGCACAGGTAGAGACATATGATTTTATCAATACAAAAATTGTGCTTCTACCTACTGAAAATTTAACAATGATGCCAATAGAGAGGGTTTACATTGATACCATGAAGCAAGTATCTTTGATTTCAAAGGATATTCAGAATAACTTTGATGTTGAAGCAGATGTACCACAGTATTTTGAAATCTCAGATGGTAGCAGGCTTGATGGTATAACCATTCAAGTTCATATATTTGATGAGCAGACGGACATTTCGGAGGGTTCGGTTGATGGTATTCCAGGTGTTCAATTAGAACTCTTGAACTCAAAAGACGAAGTCGTTGGTCAGTTATACTCAATGTCAACCTTTGGATACGGACAATTCCATGTCGATTCGATGGGAAATGGTTTTAAAGTAAGAAGCAAAGGTAATTTTGAAGTTGTTTCTTTTTCTGTAGATGGCTATTCAGATTACTTACCAATGGAAGAATTTTCAATTATTGATTTGAATCCAAGAAAGTTATTTGTGAAAGTGAAGAAACTAACTGGTGAAGAAAAAATCATAAACGAAAATGTCAGTAATGACATTAATATATTTACTGTTTTACACGGAGGTTATGAAGAAGAAAAATATTACAAGAATATGGTTTTAGAAATTTTATCTAGTAAAAAGTCTAAGGAGGTGAAAGGTGAAACGGTATTCTGGGTCTTAGATGAACCATTCCTATCACCCGAATTTAGAAATTTTGTTGCTTCATTTAATGACCAAGGTGATTCTCTCAAAGGTAGTATCAGATTTGTCAAATACCGATGGCCAATTTGGTTAAGACCCCAAAGGTTTCGCTTAAGACAAATGCAAATATCAAAGATCCTCTTTTTGGATGTGCTCTTCCCAAAAAATATCTCTAATATCTTATACATGTCGCCAACTACCTCGCCAATAGATCCTTATGAAATTCTAAATTCATATGACACTACCAAATACTCCTTCTGGTTACTAAGAATGAGAGGCAGGGGCTATTGGAATCAGGGCTATTGGGAAAAGATGTTGAAGGATAACAGCCTAAACTTTTTCTCTATTGAACCTATTTTTTTAATTAATTTAGACAAGATGAGAGAAATTGGTGCCGGGGATAAATTAAGAATTCATTATCAAAGATTGTCCGCAGATATTAACTCATTAACCAATATCGATCAAGATTTAATAAACGATCTGCAGCTAGAGGTACCCGTAGGTACTCTGAAGAGGACATCGCTGTTAGAACTAGATAAAAACCACGTATTGGTAGATCAGTGGAAGATGGATATCCAAAAATCCTCTGGAATAATGAAAGAAGAGTCAGAAGAGCCTGTGCAGGAAGAAGATTTTGATTATTTTGACTATGAAGATCAATGGCACGATGAACTTTAGTGTAACTATGTAAAGTATATAGTTTGCATTGATTTTCATGTTTTCGATGGCATGTTCGTACGACCCGAAGAATGAAAAATATTAGATTTTTTTTCAGACGACAGGTGAAAAACTCTATTTTGATATTGAAGAGAATGACTAGTAAAGAAACACATAACTAAGCAGCTCGGTTTTGTGATCGTAGTGGCATTCCTCTTAACTGGTTGTTAAGCAATGTACGATCATTTAACTAGTTTTGATAAAGACAAATCGGTAGCATTGAAAAATGAAGAACAAAACTCTATAGATGAACCAAGGCAACCACAATTGCTTCAGCAGCCATTGCCGACAATTAAGCATCCTATACTAAACAATGTTCCTGACGGTATTGCTGTGAAAGTGAACGATTCATCTAAACCAAAAGTGGTTGGTTCGAATGGTAAAAAGCGCTTGGCATGCACTAATTGTAGGAAGAGAAGGAAAAAGTGTGATTTGGGCTATCCATGTTGTAGTTGTGCAAGGTTGGAACTTGAGTGTAATATTAATGAGGAAGATTTGAGGAAACAAAGGTATACAAATTCGTATGTTAAATCTTTAGAAGGTCATATTGCATATTTAGAAACTAATTTGAAAAAAGTATTGAATAAACTCTATCCCAGTAATGAAGCCATGCTGAACAATATGATGGTTGGGGATATAATGACTGAAATATTGGACAAGCCAGCTATTCCCCAAACAAAATCTTTATTTAATAGAAATACTGAAAAGCAAGATTCTGAATCACGACAAGAAGCATCGATTTCACCACCACCTTTGATTCGAAATAACAGTAGAGACTCTACTCTTTTTGGTGATCGAAAGAAGAAGGCATTTGTAAAGGGAAGTTTGTACCCAGACGGACCTGTAACATATAGACATACACCACCAGTATCATTATCAGGTGGGAATAATAATCATTCTTTACATTCGTCAGTAAGCCCATCACCATCATCAATTAGTGGTTTATTGAATGGTGACAGTAAATTAAAGGAACGTATCTCAGATTTGAAAACGACAGTAATCAAACGACCTCATAATAGTGATAATTCAAATTTAATTAACAATGACCCAATGATTTTAAAATCTCTCTCAAATTTTTATAAGTGGTTATATCCTGGTCATTTCGTATTTGTGCATAGAGAGAGTTTCTTATACGGGTTCTTCAACCATGCAAACAATAATTATGAGGATTCTCATTATTGCTCAATTGAATTGATCCTTGCAATGTGTGCAGTTGGATCCAGATTATCAAAGGAGACACAAAGTTTATCTGAAAGTTATTACGAAAAGAGTAAATCCATGCTTTTGAAGTTGGTATTTGATGAGGACAGTACAGCACTAATTACCACTGTGCAAGCATTATTTTGCCTTGCGTTTTATGAATTAGGTAAAGGTAATAACCAACAAGCTTGGTATTTTTCAGGATTAGCAATTAGAATTGGTTACGATATGGGGTTTCAATTAGATCCCAAAGTTTGGTATACAGATGATACCAATGGACATTTAACAAAGAGTGAATTAGAGATCAGATCTAGAATCTATTGGGGTTGTTATATAGCTGATCATTTCATTTGTTTAATGTTGGGTAGAACCTCAACGTTAAATGTAAGTAATTCAACAATTCCAGAAACTGATGAATTACCAGAAGTGGAAGGAACAGAAGATTTTAGATTTGTTGGTAAACATGTTTTACAAGTTTCATTACCATTAAAGAATTTAATCATTTTATCAAGGATTGTTCAAATCTTTACAAGCAGAATCTTTATTGAAAATTATGAGACTGAAGCCAAACTTGCTTATTTAAATAAGTTTAATTCTCAAGTGTACAATTGGAGACAATCATTACCTGCATTTTTACAATGGTCTGATGCACTACTTATGGATAAAGATGTTTCTACTGATCCAACAATCTCATATTTTTGGTATTATTACTATATTGTAAGATTAACCTTTAATAAGCCCTTCATCGAGGAGTCTCATGAAGCTAAAACTGTTGTTGTTGAAATTGTGAATGATCTCGAGACATTATTTAAAAATTTCAGGGACAAATTTGGTAATTATTCCAAAGTTACTTTATTTCAATTATATGCATGTCTATTAGCGATCAACTGTCTCAATAAATTACAACAATTAGATATTTCAAATGATCAAGAAAGAAAACGATGGTCAAATCAATCAAAGTTTTTTTGCCAAGTATTTTCACAAGAATTTTGCCCTGCATATGCTCTTCCAAAGAAATTGCAAATTGATACAAATCTTGAAAGGGACATGGAGAATCAAATCTTAAATCAAAGTGGTACAAATAGTTATATTCATGATTTTTCACTCATGAATGAGATCGACGATTTGATTAAAGAATTATTTGACGTTCAGGATAACCCGGTTGTTTCACTCACCTGAGACGCACAAATCCGTGCATTACATTGCATCGGAACATCCTCCACAACATTTTCCGAGGGAAAAAGAAACGTGCCTTCTATTTAAGATTTTTGTTTGCGATGAGGTTTAGAAGCTTTGTTTCCTCTACGGCCATTTAGGTGAAAGACCCAGGCTTATTAACTCCGAGAAGTTTTTCCTGCATGTGTTTCTAAGGTTGTCGGAAGCTTCCCGAATAATTCATGGCCTTCCATTTACTATTTGTCTTGGTAAGCAAGAAACTTTTCTTTTCTCATTGCTTAAATGTGATTATTATAATCTATTTTTTTTATTGGTATATTTGTATATAATCACTACTTCATAACTCCATCATTGTTTTCCAGTAAAGTTAGAAACACAAGGGAGACAAGATAACATCAATTGAGCAATACCATCAATTTAAAGGACTCAAACTTTAACATTTGCATAAATCCGGTATAAAATCTGATCACCACAAAGATATAAGCCTCCAGATATTCTCTTCCCCAAAGAATATATATATATATATATATATCAACTCAATTGAGAACACAACCGTTCAATTAGTTCAATTCAACTTAGTGAGATATCAATTTTTCCCTCATCAGTACACAAATCATTTATATAATATGGAGCTGAACTCTCCAAGACCAGAACATCTACAGTTAGTATCCTCACCATTTTCAAATGCTGATAAAACTTTACAAGCTCTTAATAAGAGAGTACAGGCGTCAACACGAGAAAATACTCCGAATGTTGGTCCATTGAGAAGATCTTCTCTGCTACCTGCATTTACTACTATAGATAATATGCTTGATGATAGAGCAATTCCATCTCCTCCATTATCCCCTAAGTTACCAATTCAAACCCCAGGACATATTACAAACAGTATTTTGGTAACTTCCTCATGGCCTCTAAATCAAACTTCAAAGAATTATCGTCATTCTACTCGCAATTTCTTATCTGAATATAGGATTTTCGAGTCTCTGAATACCAAAAAATCCATATCAAACATTATTCCACAGAGATACGTTAGGAGCAACACAAGAAGAACTGCCTCGGATACCGAAAGAATTCCAAGAATCAAAAGAAATACAAGAAGACCAGCAAGAGTATTAGAATTTTATGAAGATTTATCAGATGACACTTCCTATTATAGTCCAATCCTGTCTAAAAAGAGATCTGTTACACCAATTCGTAAGATCAAAAAACCTGCACATTCATACTCTTCTCCATTAGCGTCAGCAAATGCTGTCAATGGTGCAACTCATTATATACCCAATATGTCTTGGGAAAGGTTACTAGACTATTCACCGTCGACTACAACGTTACCAGATAATAATAAGGCTTTAAAAGTTGAATGGAAGGGTTCTCAAATGGATCTCTCGCATGATCCATTGAAAAATTTATTACATCCAGCAGAATTACAACTAGCCCAAATTTTAAGACTGCCTTGTGATTTATACCTGGATTCAAAGAGAAGATTCTTCTTGGAAAAGGTACATAGATACAAAAAGGGACTTCCATTTAGAAGAACGGATGCTCAAAAAGCATGTAGAATTGATGTTAACAAAGCATCGAGGCTATTTGCTGCATTTGAAAAAGTAGGTTGGCTAAGAGATGAGTATTTTCAAAAATACTTGTAGTTTTGTTTCCTAACTCGTCAAAAAATAAATGTTAAATCCATTTTCTATTTCATATTCTTTTCATATTCATCTCATTATTACCACTTTGGTTTATTCTATCAGTCTCATCAGGTGTTTACCATTTAGCACTTCATTTACTTATCTAATTTATTCTTCATCATTTACAAACTTTTAAGTTAACAGATTCTTATCCAATTTTGTTTGTTTCTTTATCAGTTGGGGCATGGCTCTTTCTTGATTTTACTTAGTCAGACATAAACTCAAAGTTGTTCCTAATTCTTTCTATACTGTTTATTATTTCATCAATTATACAAATACATAATTTACTATGTGATTTAAATAACCCAATGCTTATTTTACAAACCGGTTTTGATCAATCGCTGTCGCTTGAACTATCATCGTCACTTTCACTTGTGTTTTGTTCATAGACAATTTCAGATCCATCGTCCTCCTTAACTTTGGATAATTCTAAATCTTTATGACTTTCCTTATTTTCAACTTCAACTTCTTCATCGAAAACAATCTTCTTATTAGATACAACTGGCAAATTCTCAACTTGAGAACGTTGAGCATTGTTTTCAGTAAAGGAGTCCTCAAGCAACGTACCTTCGACAGAGACTACTCTACCAGTTGTATATACATTCCTTACAGTAAATCTAATTTTACCATCTATATGAGTTCCATTAGCATCAACCCAATAACCCATAGATTGACTTTTGTGGTTGTTAGTACCGGATTCAGTGTTAGAATCAACAACACTACCATCCACATCATCATTGAATTGTTCTTCATTACGTATAAAGGTCCAATCATATGGGATATTATTTTTCTTAATACTAGCATTGAATGCGTCGTGAATCAATAGACCAATATGAGAAGCAGATTGAATGAAGACATGACCTTCTAAAATATCTCCAACCTGCGGTTGCCAAACATATAAATCAACAGTACACCATGTAAAACCAAATGGCGTATCGGGTGTAATCTTGATCAATTTTGTATTATGTATTTCTTCTTCATCAGCTAATGGATCAGAATCCAAAATTTCTAAGCTTTCATAACCTAAGACGACACCACCAATCTTGGCGTTATGCTTCATAAGCATAGGATTTAAATGCTGTTTCATAATACCCTGTACTGGATTTTGTAAATATATTGGAGCTAATGAAACATATAATGCTATTGGAACACGAACAATGCAGTTTGAAATGCCATCCTCATCGATTGGGTTCTTAACTTGCTTCTTGTGCTTCTTAATGAACCTTAAAGTTATAATTTCTTCGGCGGATCTTTTAACTTGGGCCATCACTACTATACTAACTATTTCAGAACAATAATCTACCTGATTCTTTCAAAAATAAGCCAATGTTTAAAATCGTTGCACTCATGCTTAGTTTAGCGATGAGTTTATTCTAAATATTTTTTCAACATTGAAAAATTTTTCAATTTCTGGAATAATTACCAGTCAGGTGACACTAACTTCTAGCCAGAACGACTAGTAATGAACTCTTCGATGATTAGAGAGTTAATCTAGTTTAAGTAACTAATGACCAATGCTTTAGAGAAATATACAAATATACAGATAGTAGAAATAGTTATTAAGCATAGGTTTTGTTGACTATACAAACATGGTTTTGATTTGAGGAACATGATGATTTTGCTGTAATGGGATAAGTTCTTCTAATATCATCTACTCGATACCGAAAACAGGCTTTAGCTTCTTTATCAATAACCAATCTGATCTAGTGACTTGATCTCTAAAGGCAGCGTCCTTTAAGGTATCAATGGATCTTCTAGATATCATAGAGTATAAAGTATCAGTTTCATCAACATGACGACCCCATATTGGCTGTTGATGTGGTGGATCTTCTAAACGAACAGCAACACCAGCAGCAGTTTGACCTTTCTTGACATTTTGAACTGCTTGATGGTTGATTTCTAGGGACTGAACCTTACCTAACAATAATACCATTCTTTCCTTTGTAACAGGATCAGTTCTAACAGCACATATTGGGGTACCGACACGTAATTCACCTTCAACAACGTCAACACCGATAATCATAGGACCACGTTTGTTAATGATTTGTAAAGTTTGCAAGACACATGGGAAAATTGCAAAATCTAAGAAATCCTTACGACGTTCTTCTAATAACTTAGCTTGATATGCAGTGAAAGCATCGAATAAATGATAAATAATATCAGCATTGAATATTTTAATACCTTCTTGTTCAGCATATTGTTCAGCTTCCTTGTCGACCTTAACATCGAAACATAACATAACAGCATATTCAGGAGCCTTTTCCAACATTGTACTAGCCTTCATAACATCACGCTTATAAACAGGACCTAAACCAATAGACATAACTGGGATCTTCATATCCTTTAAAAAATCCAATAAAGCTTCCAAGGAACCTAAAGTTGAAGCTTGAACAACAACACCCTTACCAGATTTATCAACAGAGTCTAGCAACCCAGTTAAATCATCCATAACGTCGTCCATCAATTCCTCTTCATCATCATCTGGACCAACAACTAATAATCTGGAACCAGAAACAGCCTTTTCTAAATCAGGAGCAGAGATTTTAACACCCAAAGCAGCCTTGACTTCCTTGTGATGAACGTATTCAGATTTCAAACGTAATTCACGTAATGGTTGTGGAGTCAATAAAGCCCTAATATTCGTTACTATTGGACCATTCATACCACACAAAACAATTCTATCACCTTCTCTTAGATAACCGTTAGACAGGATGACATCGATAGTTGTACCCAAACCTTCAACAACTTTTACTTCTAAAATGGTAGCTTCGACATTTGCTAGGTACATCAATTGTTTGGACATTCTCTTTTGAGTTAATTCTAATAATAACCATAATAAATCTGGAACACCTTCACCTGTCACAGCAGACGTTGGGACAATAGAAACATATTTGGCCATGTTCCTGTTGTTGTAATATAATTCAGAATTCAAACCTTGTTCAGCTAATTGAACTTGAATATCATTGTATCTAGATTGAAATTCATCCTTAACTGCTCTAGTTTGTTTTTCAAATGAATCTCTGAAGGAGTTATTTGGGATTGTTTGCCAGTCAAATAATCTATCAATCTTATTCAAAGCAACAACAAAAGGAGCCTTTCTATCTCTTAATAATTTAATGGATTCAATAGTTTGTTGTTCCAAACCATGCATAATATCAATAACCAAGATAGCAATGTTACATAATGAGGAACCTCTGGAACGTAAGTTAGAGAAGGATTCATGACCTGGGGTATCAATGACTAATAAACCTGGGACATCATAAGTTTGCTTTTCATACTTGGACATCACAGCAGTCTTTTGCTTAATGGCTTCCATTGGGAAATACGTAGCACCAATTTGTTGGGTAATACCACCGGCTTCACCACCTTGGACATTAGTTTGTCTGATCTTGTCTAGTAACTTGGTCTTACCTGTATCGACATGACCCAAGATACAACAAATTGGAGAACGTAAGTCCTTTTTATTTGGATTTGATGAAGAAGAGGCTGGAGCAGCAGCAGCTGGGACAGAAGTTCTTGCAATTTCTTCAATATGTTCTTGTATTTCCATTGCCTTTTCAGTTTGTTTGGAAGTTGGTTCAGACGATAATTCTTCCTTAACTTCGATTTCAACTTCAGTTTCTTCCGTTTCTGGAGTAACTTGAGTCTCTTCATCATCATCATCAAAGTCTAAGTTTTCCCAATCATCAATCAAGACATCTTCATGTTCATCTCCAGTTATCTCTTCGGTCTTTTCAACTTTCTTTGGAGCATTATTGAATTTCTTTGCATCAGAATCATCGGTAGTTCTCTTCTTTTTCTTGTTATAGACGATTTTCTTTGGTTTCTTTTCACCTTCACCTTCAATTTTTTTCTCTAAACCAGAAACAGTGATATTACCAGAGGCTAATAAATCAGCACGTCTTCTTTCAAGTAATTTTTTCTCTTCCTTTTGTTTTCTAGTTAATAATTTACCTTCAGCTTTTAATTTTTCACGTTTTAATCTATCCTTTTCCTTCTTAGCCAATTGATTAGCTTCTCTATCTTGTTCTTCTTTAGCTAATTTTTCTTGTTCTTCTCTTTCCAATCTTTCTTCTTCCTCTTGAGCTAATCTTTCCTGTTCTTCAAATTGTTTTTTCAATTCTAATTGTCTTCTCAAAGCTGCTAAACCGGCTGGAACCTTTTTAGCAGGTTTCTTAGTAGCTTTTGTTGCTTCTTTGTTATTATCAGGACTAGTTTCCTTTTTCTTATTAGCTGCCTCTTCTGCATTTTTCTTATTCAATTCTTTATTTTTTTCCTTTTGAGCTTGTTGTTGAGCTTTCTTCTTTGCAGCTTGTTCCTTCTTCTTTTCTTTCTCTTTTTCCTTCTTCTCCTTTTCCTTCTCCTTCTTTGATTTTAATTTAGGCTTTGAGTCTTCATCTTCAGCTTTCTTATCTTGTTTCTTCTTTGAAGATTTTAAAGTTGACATAAAATCATTAGCAATATCATCAGCACCAGCTGTTTCAGGCTCTTGAGATGGAGTTACCTCTTGAGATTCACTTAGATCAGGAGTAGTACCAAGTTCTTCAGCTTGAGATTGAGATTGATCTTGTTCAAAATCCTCATCCCAGTAATTCTGTTGATTTTTCTTACTCTTCTTAGCCATCTTTGTCAACCACTTGGTCTATTAAAATAAAGTAAATTAATGTGTTATAAATCGATTCATCATTGAATTTGATATAAATTTTTCACTTTTAAGATAGTGAAAAATTTTGTCTTGTTAGTCGTGGGTTGTGACATCTGACACTAACAGAAGAAGAGATGAACAGTAAGTAACAATTGAACTTTGTAGTTGTGATGGATGTGATCAAGATGTTTAGTATGTTTTGCCAGTGTGTGACACTTTATTTTGTTTTATATTAGATTGTACATGAAAAAATTATTTAAATATTTAAATTATTGATACAAGTTAGATGCGATTGATGTGTCTATATTTTCAGTGATTAATCAGATCTTGCTCTTTTGCATCTAGCAATTTTAATCATTGGATCCTCAATTTTTTTAATTGAAATTGGTTCCGATTTGGCTGATCTTTTATGTATCACTGGATCATTTATTGTTACATTTGAATGTATCCCCCATTGTAAGAAATTTTTTCTAACTTCTTCTGAATAATTAAGTAATCCACTACACCAAAATATTTTCTCATCTCTTAATGAATCCTGTGGATCATTTCTCAAATTTTTAATAAATTGTAATGCATCGAGAATCTTTAAATTTGGATTTTTTCTTACCATTGTTGATATTAATAAAGTTATCAATGATTCGTTATTATCTGGAGTTGAGAATACAAATATTGGTGCATCATAATTTAAAGAAATAAATAATGCAATTAAATCGTTGAATGTTTTAAATCTTTCCAAATTTTGTATAGTGAATACATTTGATTGTATTGATGATGTAGACGCAGTATTTAATAATCTTGTATTATTCCAACGATATAAAGTAACCAATTCTTCATCTTGAAAATTTGTAATATTATTATTATGATAAGATTGATCGAAATTCACCATTATAATCTCATCCTTTGAATCATATAAAGATGAAATTATTTCATTATTATAAAGTTCTGCCATTACTTTTGTCGAGATATCCACACCAATAAAGAATCTAATATTTGCATTTTTAATCAAGTCAGGATGTTGTAAAATAGTTTCGATTGAACCAAAATATATATTTTTATCTAATGGTTGTGGTTTGTATAAGTCAGCCAATTGAGATGATGATTGAATTGAACTAAAATTGGATATATTATCAAGAAACATCTATCTTGGTGAACTTATCAAGAAAGAGAATTTTTTCTATTGAATAAAATCATTAAAATGATCATTAAAATGATTAATAAACTCAGTTAATTACAATATAATCAAACTTCCTAATAAGGAATAACCAGCTGCCAATATTATTTTTCACTGTCGTTGAAATGAAAAATTTTTCACTCTCACAAAGAGATATGAATGAGACATCAAAGATACAAGAAAGAGATAGGAAGAGACAATGCAAAGAGGGTAACAGTCAACGTATGTGATTAGCATTTAAAGTATCACCGAAGTATCATAAAGTAACGCAATTTGCGTTCTTTTGTTTATCCGAGTGAAAAATTTTTGTCCCATGCAAGATATTGAGGGTCAAATGAATTACTTTGGCCATTTTGTTGTATTTGCGGTTAGATACTCCGTTCTTAGTTTGTGAATAGAAATATGTTTTTTTATCTTATGAATGTATGTATGTTTTGTTATGAATTTATAAATGTTTTTTTGTTTTGTTTATCAGTGTCGTTAAATTATTGCCTCTTTAAAGTCTCTAGTTCATTTTTTAATCGCATTACTTCCATTTCATATAATCTTTCATTATTTTGTAAATATAAAATATAATCCACAGCTTTTTCAAGTATCATACTTTTATTTAATTTTTGTGTTGTATTTTCTTTTGGTTGTGATTTAACAATATCTGAAACTTCAAAAGCTGTTTGTTCAGATGCAACCCATGGTATAATTTGTTGTAATTTTGCAATTTTAGTATTAATATTAATACGATATCTTTTTTCAATTTTATTATGTGCTTGTTTTTGATGTGGTGTGAGTCTTTTTCTTGTTGGTTTAGTTAAAATAGGTAGTGTAACAACAGAATCTTCTTCTTCTTCTTTAACACTAGGTTGTGCTGTTGTTGTTGTTTCAATAGGTGAACCTATTGAAGAAGACGAAGTTGACGAAAGTAAACTTTCTAATGGTTCTAACCAAGTAGTTGATGAATCTAAAGAGGAGTTGAGTGAAGTTGATGAACTTTTTGATAAAAGTTGTTTACTATTATTATCAACCATCCAACTTTCAAAATTATTCATTACAGAGTCCATATTATCTTATCTTTTCTTGTCTTGTCTTGTCTTGTCTTGTTAGTGATTACTTAATAGTTGTTGTCTTCGAGGGACAATATTTTTCAAAAAGACAGAGATCCCGTCTGTATATATAAGCAAAAAATGGCCCACGTTTTTTTTGATTTACAAAGAAAGTAACGCAGTAAATATTTTAAGTATGGGACAAATTTTTCAGATTGAGTTTTTTGAGGGACAAATTTTTATGTAGGGTTTAAATAAGGCCAAATTATTGTAAGAGATGAGATTGATGAGTTGAGTGAAAAAGAGAGTAAAGATGAGTAGTGATGAGTCTATATTAGAGTATATTGATGATTTAGAGAATGAGGTGAATGTAGAGAAGGATGTAGGGGAAAAAAACGAGAGTGGAAGCTTTACAAGAGGTAATTATTTTCAACAAAAACAACAAAAACAAGAAGAACAAGATATTGATCTAAGAGAACAATATAAACAATTAGGTCATTCAAATCCACCTATTTTTAAAAATTGTAGAATTTATATTAATGGTCATACAAACCCTGGTAGATTACAATTACGTGAAATGATTGTGTTTCATCATGGTACATTTATTCATTATTTATCATCAAAGGGTTCAGTGACACATATTATCGCAAATTCATTACCATTGAGGAAAAGAATTGAATTTCAAAATTATAAAGTTGTGAAACCTGAGTGGATAACTCAAAGTATCAAACAAGGGAAATTATTACCATGGCAAGATTTTTCAACGTTAGCTAATATGGATGAACAACAGAAAAAATTGTCATTTGATAAGACAAAAACAGGGCCAAATTGTAAAGATCCATCCTTTCTTAACGATTATTTTTCACATTCAAGACTTTCTCATCTTTCTCAATGGAAATCATCATTGAGAGAAAGATTCATACAAAATTATAAGTCGGTACCACCACTACCAAGGACAACTCCCTTCACTATATTACATGTAGATTTTGATTGTTTCTTTGTTACAGTTGCTTCTATTTTCTCAAAGATACCTTGTAATTTGGACAAGGATCCAATTGTTGTATGTTATGGTAATAATAGTAGTGATATTGCAAGTTGTAATTACGTAGCAAGATCTCTTGGTATCAAGAATGGTATGTGGGTATCATCAGCAAAACTTTTATTACCAAACGACAAGAAACTAATCATTTTACCATACATGTTCAAAGAAATTGAACAAACTTCACAAATCCTCTATAAGATTTTAATGGAATCTGGATTTTATTATGTTATTCCAGTCTCAATTGATGAAGCTGTCTGTATCCTGACACAACCTATAGATACATACGAACTTTGTCAAAAGATTAAAGATACAGTCAAGATACAAACTCAGGGATGTAATGTTAGTATAGGAGGTGGAAAATCCCTCGTCTTAGCAAGATTGGCTCTAAGAAAAGCTAAACCAAATGGAATCTTTATCGTTGGAAGTCATGAAGATGAACAATTTTGGTCACAATTTAATATAAGAGATTTACCGGGTGTCGGTAATTCAACAATGGAAAAATTGCAAACAGTGTTTAACGATGTTGAAAACTTGAAGCAATTAAGAATTCATGAAAATTTGAGAAAATTATTGGATGATTGTTTAGGTAATAAATTGGCTAATAAAATTTTTTTAGCTTTACAAGGTATTGATGATGAAGAATCACAAAAATTAATCTTTCAACCAAAAGAATTATTTGACAAAAAATCACTTTCAATTGAAATTAATTGGGCAATTAGATTTGATACAATTGATGAAATTGATACATTTCTTGAAAGATGTACTCAATATTTGATTGAGAAATTATTAGAAACGGATAAATCTGTCTCTCAATTAACATTGAAAATATTGAAAAGATCACAAGGTGCTCCAATTGAACCAACTAAATATATGGGATGTGGGAAATGTGATCCATTTAGTACAAGTAGTAAAATGGGTATTCCAACAAGAAATTTTGGTACAATTGCTACTGAATTTAAACATCTTTATAGAATCTTAAGTTGTCCACCAAAAGAATTAAGAGGTGTTGCTATTCAATTTAATAAATTGGTCAACCCTTTAACGACAAATCAGAATCAGTTACAATTACCCTTCAATAAGATCTCACTTCAACAACAACAACAACAAGAACAACAACCGATCTCTAGTATAACTCCAGAACTGAAAAAATCTAATCTAGAAATCATATCTAATGAAACAGCAAGGATACAAAGTAAATTTAAAAATATTTCACCTATAAAGAAAAGAGATGAAACAAATGAATTTGAACAAGATTTTTTAAATGAATTACCAACTCAAATACGTACTGAAGTGAAAAACGATTTAAGAATTAATAAACTTGTTAATGATACTAAAATTGGTAAATTTAGAGAACGTATCAAACAAAAAGAATTGACTAAAAAAAATGATAAATTACATTTTATGAATAAAGATAGTATATTTCAACCAATTAAATTTCAAAATATAACAAGATTTAAACAAATTTGTTCAATGATAATTAAATGGGTTCAATCAACTGTCTCTAGTGGTGGTCCTCATTTAAATGATGTTAAATTATTTGAAAAGTATTTGAACAAATTATGTGAATCTAATAGAACACATCTTGTATTAAGAATTGCAGAATTGATATCACAGACATTAAATTCAAAATCAAATTTGTATGATGACAAAGAGGGTTTCATTGAATGGGATAGAATCTTATTGACAATAGTAGTTCCATTGATGAATAAAAATAAACATACATTTCAAACGGAACGTAAACTCAATATAGAGTTTGAAATTTAATAAGGACTTTTTACGAATATATATATATATATACTGTTGATACGATTGTTTATAACAACCAATCTAAGAAAGATTGCCATTTATTTGATGGAGGTACTCTATTTTCATCTAATTCTTTTGTTAATTCTTCAATTTCTTCTACACCCGTAGTAACATCAATTTGATCAACACGTTTCCACCAACGTTGAAATAAAGTACGATTCCAAACTCTATGACCTATCCAAAGAACGATAAAGATTGGTAATGTAATATAAGCTGCAATAAAATCTGGTACGTTCCATAATCTTGGAATAAAGATAGCATAACCATTAGTTATAGTGACTAAAGAAACAATAGTTAATGAATACCAAAGAAGATATTTTTGACCTTTCGCTCTAAATGGTAATCTATCTTCATAGCCATTGTATTTGATAGCTTTACGAAATCTAATATATGCAATTAAACCACAAATCCAACCAATAAATCCAGAAATTGTACTTATATTAGAGAACCAATTAAAGACTCTTGCAGCTGATGATGAAACGTTGAGATAAGCTAAACAAACAATAGCAGTTGATAAAGTCACTGCCATATATGGTATACCATGTCTATTAATCCTGGAGAAAATTTTGGGTGCTTTACCTGTATTAGCCATTGTTAATAGACATCTTGTTGAAGCAAACATGAATGCATTACCAGCGGACCAAGCACTTAGTAGGATACAAGCGTTAACAATATGTGGTAAAACTTGAATACCAGCGTTAATAATACCGATGACAAATGGTGATGAAGCTGCACCAGGTTTACCAGCAGCTAAAGCGTTAATTAAGATAGGATCATTATAAGCGACGATGACAGTAATTGAAAGTGAGCCCAAGATATAAAAAAACATTAGTCTATAAACGAATCTACGAGAAGCTTTTGCAATATTTCTACGTTGATCGTTAACTTCTGATGAAGTTAAAACTACTAATTCTGGACCTAAAACGAATGCAAACCCACCTTTAATAACACCAGTCCAAACATCTAAAAATTTACCAAAATCACCACCAGTTAAATGATTTGTAAAAGCACCAGGATGTTGCCAATATCTAAAACCTAATCTATCTCTCTTTGGACCACCACCCCAAAATAAAATAAAACTGACACAAATTAAACCTGTTATACATAAAATTTTTGTTATAGCAAACCAAAATTCAGCTTCACCATAAAATTTAACTGGTGTTGAATTTAATATAACAATTACAGCAATGAAGATTGTAATTAAAACAGCTTTCGGTATCTTTGTTGTCCAATATTCCACGACACCAGATGCAGCGGTACATTCAGCAGCAGCTAAAATAATATAACAATAATAATAATTCCAAGAGGTTGCAAAACCTAAAGATTCATCAACATAACGATTGACAAGATGAGCGACAGAACCTTCTGATTCAGTTGAATTTTCAGAACCTGGTAAATAACAAACCATTTCACCAAAAGCATTCATAATTGGATAGATTACAGTTGAAATGATACAATATGAAGTGAATAAACCAGCTGGACCACATGTTGATAAAGTAGAAGAAGTACCAACAAATAAACCTGTACCAATTGCACCACCTAATGCAATTAATTGAATATGACGAGATTGTAAACCTTTATGAAGACCTAATTTATCATTTAAATGTTTCTTTTCATCATCTAGTTGAAAAGATTCTTGAATTGTATTCTTTGTCTGTATTTGAGATAAAGAACTAATAGAAATTTGATAATGATGTTTCTTTTTATTATCAAATTCCAAACTAGAGTCATTATCATTAGAGATCATGTTTGTTTTGTATATATATTCAAGTAGACTGACTTCTAGTAGAAGCAAAACGATAAGAACAAGAGACTACTAGTCTTATATAATATATAATAACAGAATAATAAATATTATATAATAAAGAACCCGGCTAAGGGAATTACTAATAACAACAGCAATAACAACCGTAAGAATAGTATCAACAAACTAGAAATGAACAAACTGATAAGAAAAAACAAGAAGAAGAAGAAGAAGAAGAAGAAGAAGAAGAGATGATGATGACAAGGATGAGATAAGCGGAGAACATCTCCGTTTTTGCGTATCGCGGAGTGATCATCAACAAACAAGAACAAGAACAAGAACAAGAACAAATATCATTAACTACAACAAAGAACAAATAAGAACAAAAAGAAGAACAACGTGATGATGAATATTGAAACATTATCATTAGAATTACTTCAACAACAACACCCAATAATAATACGTTGGCTAGACAAAAATTCAAGGAAACAACTTCAACACACTAATAATAATAATAACGATAATGATAATGATAACAACAACAATAGTAATAATAACGTACAACTTGATGATTTATCAAAGATTTTTTATATCCTTTGTAAAAGACTTGGTTGGAAAAGAGTTTATAAAGGTTTAATACCTGATGTTACTTTATTAAAACCAATTTTCATTCAATTACAACTATCAAATAAACATAATTGGTATACTGATTATTTTTTATTATCATGGTTATATATGATATTAACGGCACCATTTGATTTGACTCAATGGTATAATAAACTTATGAGACTGTTAATGAGTTTTATCAGTGATGATAAACATAAGGATAATCCATTATGGAACTCATTATCAGCAAGGATAATTGGTTTGATACTGTTCAATTCAACATTAGAACAGCAACCACAACAACAACAACAACCACATGATTTGTTGACAATAAATTATCTATGCAAGTTACTTATATCTAGAAACAATGTTATCTCTTGGGAATTACATAAGGAATCCATCCTAGTTATAATAGATAAACAATTACAACGTATCCGTGATGATGATGACAGTGGTTCCCATATGCTGCTTACAAAAATTTTACCAAAATTCTTTCATATTTGTATTCATTATGATAGATGGGATCTTATTGAATCCATAATCTCTTGGTATCTAACACATTTATCACCAACAGATATTGAAACAAGATTTGCATTGGCTCATTCTTTAGCAAAGATAATTACACATTCAATTGATTTCCTTTCTTTACAAGATAATTTTGCATTACAGATACTTGATAATATTATTGACAATATAATATCAACCATCGATAATGACAAAGAATTAGATACAACTGATACAGATTCATTACATACACAATTATTGATCGTTGCTGAATGTGCCACTATCATTACAACTTATTCGGAAACCAGACTCAATGATATTACAACCATTATATTACCAAAGACATTAACATTTCAACAGATTAATCAAATTACATCCCTGCCATCACATAGACAAGCTCAAATTAGAGACTCTGCCAATTTTATCGTTTGGTCATTATTAAGATCAACTCAACAAATCACATTTCATCATCCAGTGTTTAATAACAATCTACTTATTCTTATACTAGCTAATTCATTATGGGATAATAATACTTTGATTCGTAAATCATCTCATGCAACTTTACAAGAATTTTTAGGTAGAATTCCAAACACTTTCAAAATAGATTCACAATCAATAATAACATTGATTGAATTACATTCACAAGATTTAACTCAATCTTATATCGAAAATATAATTATTGTTTGGGATACATTTCATGATCCAATTCAAAAGGATCTCATAGTCTCATGGTTTATTGAAAATATAATTCATTCAATTGATTATGATATTGTATGGCTTTCTTTGAAATCATTACAATCTCTCTATACAAAGAGACAAACCTCCTCTACAACTTTTATCACCAAACACATCAAATGTTTGACTGCTGATACAAACCAATCACAAGTTCCACTACCCAGATTACTATCCCTTCTTTTATACTTCAATCCAAATCATCAAAACATCCATTCATGGACAAACACAATAATTCAATCACAATTTCATCGTAACAAGAATAAACAAGATTGGTTCAAATTCTTAGTTATACTTAAATCATGGAATCTTCAATTATCGAATTCATCAAATATACTAACAGAGCATGATATCAATTTTTGGTTCAATACGATTTTGTCAAGTACAAATTCATTAGAGACACCCTGGTTAAACGAATTCAAAATTTTATCGACATCATTAGTGAAATCGATAACTAGTGAATCAAACCCACATGTAACAACCCATTTTAATGAATTGTACAATAAATCCGTTAGACACAATAATATCATAATTTGTTCAACGATACCAATTCTTTCTACTACAGATTTCATCAACATTTACACAACTCATGCAAAGACATTGACTTGTCAATCAAAATCAATAATCATTGACTCAATCAACGACATCGAACCCTTGATCAATAATGAGAAAGACTTCAATTTCATCTCTGATTTTATTATCCCATGTTTAACAGACCATACAATAACCGAACAAGGTGATGTAGGTAGATTAGTCAGATTAAGTACTTGTCGTCTAATTGATTCAAATCGTGATAAATTACCACAATGGTCTCATCCATTAGTATCAATTGAATTGTTATATCTGGCAGCAGAACCATCAGTAGAGATTAGTGAATTGGCTTTAGCAATGTTACTCAACACTTTTTACCCAGATTGTAAACAAGAGGTTCTCATGCACGAATCACATAATTCACAAATATTCACTTTACAACAACGTCTACCATTAACAAATGAGCAAAGAATCATATTTTGGCAACATTATACAATGAGATCAGGTGCAATACATTCAACAGATAAGCAAATAACATCAGCAATCAATGATTTCATCATTTGGTATAATTACAACACAACACAATTCCAAGATGAAACTATTAGAAATATTATTCTTTCTATCCCAACTTCATCACAAATAATCGAGCAAAAACAAACAAGTGCAATCATCAAAACAGTCATATTGGGTTTAAATTTTTTAAATAGATTAATCTCATCACGATTACATATACGAACCACTAATTGGAATGGTATATTGATCAAATTGCATAACCTATTAATTCTTAAAGGATCAGAGCTTCTAAGAGTCAATATCGTTACACACTTGCCTTTCTTAGCTATTGCTTACAAGATTACTCATACAGACGTTGACTTTGTCAATCTATGTATAGAAAAGCTAATCAACATCGCAAGAAGAAAGGATCCTGTAGTACAAAAGATTGCATTACAAAGTCTCGTTCAAATATACCTTGAATTCGAAATTACAGATCACGTTGATCTATTAATAGATATTAGCACATTAAGAATGGAAAAGTTTTTTATTTCTGACCAAATCAAGGTTGAATAAGATAGTCTTCATCATACATAGATTCATATTATTATTTACATAATCCTTATAGACATTCTATTTTCTCTATTAAATTTGTTAACAAAAGCGAATATTTTACGTCGTAGTTGAAAGAATATACATCTCTTCTATCAAACTCAAGTAAGTTTTTTCTAATACTTTCACTTAATCGGTTCATATCTTCACCAGTAATCATATCTGTGAAGCCCTCATCAAATAATATACCTAGTATAGTATCATCTTTAATGGGTTGCCCCTTGTTGTTTTTGTACTCCTTCTGAATTTTTTTCAAGACATTCTCATCAAAGAATGCATTATTTCTTAGTACCGATTGAATACTGTCAGGTATCCTCAGAGATTCTGTAGTCTTGTCGTAGCAGTCTAGACTTCTTGATCTAATGTAATGGAAAAAGAAGTAATTGAAAAACTCCTTGTTGTGAAACTTACTACATACTTGGAAACATATCTTGAAATCTTCATCTATGAAATTGAATCCATGGACTTGTGATAGGAGTTTAAACAATGTCAACATGGTTACATTACATGAAAGAGAGTGAACTAACGATTGAAATATGATATGATACCCTGACTGGCGTTCATTTGTGATATTTTGACATTGACTAATCGGTATATTGAATTTTAAGTCATTGTACATGTACGTCAAAACCTGTATAACAATACTGATATCCCATTTGATTACCAAGGCAGAAAGCAATGTGTTTAGGTACAATTTCTGGATTGAGATTGGTGTTTCTTGAGTTTTGAATGAAGTTAAGATACGTTGATTTAATTCGTTCCATTGTTCTATCTTGTGAAATTTATTGAGTTTGAATATTAGAAACTCCAAATTGATGGGAGATTTGCTTAGATTAATATTTAATCTTTGTAATTTCAATAATGTCTCTTCAATAGATGTCATCGGATCATACAATGAAAGGATATTGGAATTATCATTAGATCCCTCAGTCACCATTTTCAATACATTGTTTGTTTGTTTCAATCCATATCTTTCACTCAACGTTGTTAATATGGAGATGTCATGATCATCTATAAAAGTATCCCAGTCAGTAATAATCTTAGATAGTAACTCATTGCATTCTGTCTCCATATCGTTGGTGATATATAATTGTAAGATCCTTATTAGCAAAGGGTTGAAGATCTCATGGTCAATCGGTGGTGCAGTCTCGTAAGCTAGAATATGGTTTTTCATGTAATCATTTAATTTGAATATTTGACCTGTCACATAATAAAAAGAAATCCAACCCCAATGAATCATCTCTGGAACATTATATGGTTTTAACATTTCAATAGCAACTGAAGTCAGTTTATATGATTTAGTACGTGTTACCATACCAAGACAGTTCTTCAAAAACTTGAAACTTAACTTTCTATGAGATCTATCAATAATCTGAAGATAGTCAGACAAGAACGTTATAGAGAATCTTGCCAACGTTAATTCTGCTGACCTTGACGGTATAATATTAATCAAATTAGAGACTTCATGGTATAATTCTAATGGAATTTGGGTTTTGGGTTTTTCATTGTAATTTGAATAAACCCAATTCAGTGATGATGAGTTAATCTTGTTCAATAAAGCAAAATAACTTTTTGTATCATTTGACCTACGAAGTCTTTGTAATGTCTTGAGAATCAGGGGTAAATTTAAAGTCACGGTATGGTTATCTACTATCTCTTTTCTATCCTTAAGAGCGTCAATAAGCCATTTATCTGTTAATAAATGTACTTTATTTTGAATTTCAGGTGCATGTAATCTCTGTGATTTACGAAGAGATGCAGTTTCGGTAAGAAATGAATCATAAAGAGTCTTTTCTAACTTTATTGAGAGTGAACGAGTAAACAACAGTCTCATTTCTTCACCTCGTTAATCTTCTTGTATTTGTATTGTTAAGGCATTGAAAAGTTCATGTTTTCAATAAGTTGTTATATTTTTCGGTTTGATGATAAGCTCATCTTTGAATCGATCAATAGTCAATTGCAAGTTGAAACAGATACTATATAATGCTTTCCAATGATATTATACCATTTCTCTGAGAATGGTATTATTTATGTCCTGAAATTTCAAAGCAAAGACAGTCTTTTGTTATCGAAACCGTATCGTTTCAAGACAAAAGCCAAGCAACTGAAACCACATAAACAACTTCCATAAACTCATCCAGATAGAGTCTGTCAACTGGTTAATACCATCTGAGTAGTCAGATCTCTTGTAAACTCATCTCTGACTTTCTCTTTTGCACGTGACTCATACCAGTCATCTTGTTAGTACTATAGATGAAGTTAAAGATTCATAGAAAGTCACTTAAGAAACGTAACAAATTTGATGATCATCAAAGAATCACAAATTATAAACAACGTCAAATATCGTTCAAGACAATCACAATAACATTAAGGAATACTTCAAAGCTGTATTTTAAGGATCGGCTTCATTGAACAATTTCGAAGTATATATAAATAAACTAGAGCTTCAGTTGGTAAAAGTGAACTCATATTACAACAAGACAAAAAATACAAGATATCGTGATTATAACTATGCCATTATCACAACCAACTACACCTCTTCATGCAGAGCCTAATGAGAATTTGGAGATACAGGAACTCGATGAAAGAGATATCCTCGATTTAGATTTAGATCCTGGTATTGACGAAACACCCTCCTTTGTCAACGTTCCTTCTCTGAAACGTGATCGTATCGATCATAATCTTCCAGGAAACAATATAAATGAATTTGATAATGTGAATGACTTCAAACCACAAATTAATTTCAATTCACCTTTTTCAAATGAATCTTCAAATACAGTACAACCACAGGGACCATCAAGAACACCACGTAGAAGGCTATCCATGTCCCAACAATCCAAATTCATTACATACGTAGATCAAAGACTGATGGAAATCCAAAGGAAATTCGTACAGTCCCGTGGTTTGAATGTTGAGCTTGGGTATACCTCTTTAGCAGAATTATTGCAAGATATTAAAAGTCTTTTAGACTTCATATGGTTTTCCATAGATTCGATGCCAAGTACAGATTATCTCTTATCTCGTATTACCACTAACGATAATTCAGGTGCAAAGAATGAAATGCCAGAAACTGTAAAAGGAACTAGTGGATTTGGTCAAAGTTATTATATCATTAAGATCGCCGACGATTTAATGGACTATGTAGAAAAATTTGAGATTCATGATGATTCTGAGGATGATGAGACTATTGCTAAATTATTCAAACTATTTTTCATTCTCGATATTGTATTTAAATCCTTGATATTAGGTGAGAATGCAAATAATATTAAAGTCAATGAAACAGATAAAATTAGATTTATTGGTATTGCTGAAAGGACAAGGATAAGACTACCTTTGTTCTTTGAGAGTAATGATATTCATGGGTACCATTTTGAATTAAGTAAAATATATGAACAAAGTTTGGATCTTTGTGCTTGTTAATGTAAAAATAATATCTCCTGTCATTTAGATTGTCGTATGTACGATACCTACTACCTTTTGGAATTCTAAAATGAATTGTCTGTGTATAATTAAATATATAGGTAGATAACTAAAATAAATGTCTATCAACTTTCGAGTTTCCTAATCATTGGGTTTGTTCGAAGGGGTAAGCTGTATGGGAGTTGTTTAATGGTTGAGGAGTCAGCAATGGAACATGCGTATTACTGTTAATCTGTTGCTGTTGTTGGTACTGTTGCTGATGATGTAATTGTTGCTGTTGTTGTTGTTGCTGTTGCTGTTGCTGTTGCTGTTGCTGTTGCTTTTGTAGTTGAGCTGCCGTTACAGACACACTCTTGTATGAACTCAAATCTAGTATAACAGTTACATCCTTTGTAATCTTTGCTAAGGACGCTAGATTAGGTCTGATATCATTTAAACTTGGTAAATCTGTCATGACAACTTTAGTGTTACCCAAAATTGAAATAATTGATTTCAAAAATGCATTGATTCTTTCCCATGTCTTCAATTTCTCTGAGGTACTTAAATATTTCTCTACCTTCACAGTCTCATTACGTATCAATATCTGCAACCTTTCATCAAGCGTTTTTGATAAATCCATCGCTTGACAACATGTATCTGTCAAATCTCGTATCTTTGTTGCCAATGTTTCAGTAAGGACTTGTTCACCAGTCGTACTTGCCATTGCGATACGGGATATTTCGTCGGTTAATTGATTGTAAACAACACCAACTACTTGAGTAACATTGATCAGCATTTGATATAGCTGTAAGTCGATATTAGCTTGGGCCTCTTTGTCAGGATCCACATTCTCCTTAGTTTCAATTGTATTTGTATTATTGTTACCTACATCAATAGTTTCAATGTCATGTTCGCCATTATTGACATCCACCTTGGTGTGATTACTTCCATTGCTATTACTATGGTTACGATTGTGAACCTTGGAATTTATGTATTCAGCTGGCGAATTGTCAACCTTAGTATCCACTGATTCGCTATTACTGTGGTGATTGTTTTGTTCACTAGTGTCATATGCATTCATAGTCTCTGCCATTCTGGGATTTGTACTACCATTTGTATGCATAGAAGACGGCGATCCAGTCATTAACGCATTATTATTCGTTACGTTGGATTTTATACTTGACGTGATCGAATTGTTATGGCCATGAAAGCCAGGAATGGACATAGATCTAGATGAATTGTTAGATATAGGAGACGCTGATCTCGCTTCTCTATCCACTTGGCTGTCTGACCTTTGCGTCCTGTTTATTGATGTGCTTCTACCCGAATCCTGAGGGTGATGCAAGGATTCTGTCAATGTTTCTCTGCCAGAGTCGTTAGACTGTAAAGTATGAGATACAGTAGAGTTGTTAATTTCAGAGGAGTTAAGTTTGGGTATGCCACCAGATATAAATGGTGTACTAATGAGCTTACTATTGTCAACGTTGGAGGAAGAAGTATGTATCACGCCAGCTGATAAAGAGCTCGATAGCTTTGTTTGTAATGTATTGCTTCTTGTTCTTGGTTTATGTTTCAATGCCGTAACATTAGCATCAAATGCACTGAGATTCTTTTCTTCATTAGCCGCCGTACTTCTTCCGATACTAGAGTTGCTTTTTGTTATTGAGGGTGTGAAGGAAAGTACAGATGAATCATTACGCTTTATCATCTGTTTTCTAGTCTGTTTTGTAGTAATCTTATTAAATGCTTCTGGATTTATAAAGCTCCAAGCGTTATAAATTTCATTATAAGAGCATAACATGTTCATATAAAACATTCTAACGAAGCATAAATCATCTTCTTCAAAAAATGTTTTGAAATTTTTTCTTAATAGAGTTATTATCTGTTTGAATATTGAAATGATAGTGATGCAAAGTTTAATCAAACCTTGATCATGCAAAATTTCCTCTGTTTCATTCTCTGTTTGTTGTAAAATCTCAACCATACTATCAATATGTGACCTAACTGAGTATAATAAAGAGACCACATTGACTGCAATGGCTTTCTCTTTACAAAAAGATGCAATTTTTCTAATAGCTTGTTGACATTCAGTAAAACTAAATAATAACTTTCTACATGCTACGACCAACTCAGTATGTGAAATGCGGCATTCTTCGTTGGTAAAAGACTCTTCTGGCAATACAGATAATCTTTTAAAGTAATCATTGTATTTCGAATGATTGTAGAGTTCAGTACTACTGTTATTACTGTTATTGTTTACTGAAAGGTTGTTGTGATTGTCTGACGTCGGTATAGTGTGTAATGAGGTTGAACTGTTTTGATTTATTGGTTTCACTACGACAGGCTCGTTATTATGAGTTGCAGTGCTGCTCTCATTGATGATATTGTTGTTGTTTAGTTGGGGTGATGTGTTTATAAATCCCATTCTCTTGGACGCTCTAGATAATTTATTTGTTTGATCCTGTATATTGGTGTTACTAATGGATGATGTAAGAGATGAGGATACCTCTTGATGATCTCCGAAGTATCTACGTAATGCAATGGCCCAATATTCGTCTTTCTGTATTGTGGATATTAATGGAGTGTAAGCTTGAACCATAGCTAACTCTTCCTCTGGAATATTATTTTCATCTATCTCCAGAACATTTAAATTTTCTAATTTAACAACCTTTCTCAAATCAAAGATGGATGATACTCTATTATTTTTCAATGACAAAACTTTCAAATTTTTTGCCCAAAGAGTTGATATCTCTATTGGAAGTGATTTTATTTTATTTGATGACAAATCCAGAATTTCCAGTTGTGGACATTGTAATAATATTCCTGGGATATCTCTTAGTTTATTACAATTCAAATCTAAATAACGCAAATTTTTAAGATGAGCAAAACTGTTTGGTAAACTAACTAACTGATTTTTCCGAAGTGATAATCTTTCAACATATCCCATATGTTGTATATCATCATTGGATATTGTTTTTATATCCAATCCTACCAATTTTATTGTAGTCTGATTCCCGTTACTTACATCTTGTCGAATCAACTCTTTCATTATTGGCGAATCCATCTTTGAAATTTCATTTGATGGGTTACGTATCACATCCCCACCACCTCCACTAAGTGGTATAACGGGTGACATTTCCTCGTTAAGTTTTTCTTGTAATATATATCAGAAGCAAAATCTTATTATGCTTATGCTTAATTTCGTGTTGTTGCTCTATTGGTGATGCACAGTCAAAAGAAACCAGCTGAAATAAGTTTGTATAAAAGTAATTCAAGTGTTGTTTATTCCCTCTAACGTCACACAGTCTATATTTATCCCTTTGTTAACCTCTCGTCGAAGATTCTTGAGACGTTGTTGATTTATTATTATCTACCTCATTCGCTAAAGATCAATTTTCAATTTTCATCAGGCGGCAAAAAACTGAATATCATGTAAGAAATGTTTACCCGGAACACAATACTCAACTAACTTATAGATGATAATTATCGATTATATACAACTATATAGTATTATATTTACATGAATGTGTTGAAAACTAAGTAGATGCAGTTGTGACTGTTATTGGTTCCAGTTTTGTAGTATCTACAGTAGATGTCTCTTTATTGGATCTGGTCCTGAAGAGATTGTTTGGTACTTCAATTCCTTTTGACTTCAAAGATCTAATTTCTTGTTGATTGGCACTAAATTTGTTTTCACCGAGAGTTGTTAAGAACTCTTCAACAAATTGTTTCTCTTTGGTTTTAAATTTCCCGGAATTTATCGAAGAAAGAACGCTCATTGTGTGTAATATAGTGTTATTCGTTGAGTATGGTATTTTCGCATGAATTTCATCATATAGAGTATAGTATTCTTTGATCTTTGGGATATATTCTGTAGTTCTACCTCTGATGGATATACGACAGAACCCGTTAACTAATGAATCGAGCAATTCGGTCAAAAATTGTGACTTAATAGCTATACCACTCTTTGAACTGTTTAGTTTACCCATACCAAGATAGTCCTTGAATAATTGCTCTGCTATATAGGAGGAACCATCACGTTTAAGGAATTCTGCAGATATGAAAGTTGCATATATTCTTGAATTTGCCGGTTCCTTGATTTGTTCAAATAAAGCACGAATTGGTTCAATGGTTGGAGAAATCTTTATAAACTCATTGAAAATACTGAGTAGTTTAGCTTGATATTTTATTGTATCAATGGAAACACTACGTAAAAATTTAAAATTTTTTTTATCAGCAGAGAAGAAATAATTGGCTAACATTTTGATTGCTAGAGTAGTAGTATTTGGAAGAAATCTCATTTTGTTTGTATTTTCTTTATTGACTTCAAAATATTTTGAGTAGTATTTATCAAAAAATTTTGAATTAGGTTCTTCACTATTTAGGATTTTTGTTAAAATAGCGTTGACTAAATCTATGCTTTCAATTTTATCAGGTAACTTAGTTTCCACTGTTTCAAACGATAAATTATGTTTCAATGATAATAATGTTCCCAAATAAGCTTCTAAAACAGGTTGTTTAGTCTTAATATCCTGTGGAATATCGGTGGCCCAAAGTTCTTCTAATTCCTTAAGGCATTTGGTAGATAGAAAACTCTTGATTAACGTAACGTATGAATCAACTGAAATGTTTTCTTGAGGCTTAATTAAACTATTCCAAACAGCTTGAACCCTTTTTAGCCTGTAGTGTTTATTATTAGTTTGCATCTCACTCACTGTGTATAACAAATGATTATTTAAAATGGACATTCCGGTTAAATTCTCATTGAATACTGGTTTAAATTCGTTATAAATTTGAATTGCTCTATTTGGTCTATTCAAACGTATAAATTTGTCCATAAATTCACCAACTAATTGAGGATCAATTTTTTCATTTGGAATAATACCAATAGCACCTTTCAATAGATCGTAATACATTTGTAATGCCTTTAAGTCATAGGTACCCTTGACTTCGTTGCTCAACCAACTTGGATTCTTTTCCATATATTGTAAAAGAAGCTTGTTAAAATTTTTTACAGCAATATCTTTCTCCTTGTTATGTAACCTCTTGTTAATAAATGGTAGAATTGCATTGATTGGAATCTCATTGTTAACCTTTTGTTTCACAATTGTTGAAGATGTTGGACCAGCATCCACTTGCAAGATCTGATTCAAAATATCTAGGTTTGGGATGTTGTTCGGTAGTAGTAAATATGCAACAGTGGTAGTTATTACGATATTTTGATGAGGATTCCATCTAAGGTTTGATGATGAGATATTTGGTCTTTCAGTGAGTTCCGATAAATACTTAATCCATAAACTCATAACATCTTGTGGAGATTTTTTAAGTAGTAAATAATTCATAACTATTTCAAAATGTTGACAACGAGCAATATGAGAATTACAAGCATTATCTAAAATTTCGTAGGGATCTAACTCAGAATTTGGATCTGAGATTGATTTATTTAACAATGAAGCAATAAATGTGTTTAATCCATAAGATTTCTCTAGTATTGAATTTCCAGATTCAAGTTTCTTGAATTCAAGGATTCCAGCGTTGAAATCAGCGTAAGTCTTGTTTAAATCATTAGTTTCATTCAATTCTTTGTTTAGTTTAAATCCAAGTTGAGCTACTGGATGAATATATTTTACCTTCTTTTCTGGTTGAAAATTTGAATCGTCTATAGTTGAATCAAATTTCTCTAAATTTGGAAGCAAACTGGAGGCATTTGTTGATTGAAAACGTTGAAATATTGCGATGTTTCTGATAGAACTCCTTATCAGACCTGATTTGACTAGCATTTTTCAATAAAAATTTTACTAAACAACAACAACGCTATTAGGAAGGGAAGATATATTGGATCGAAAAGTTATGATTCTGTGTAAATCTACTCTTTATTAAAGTTTGTCAATATTTGGATGTTCTTTAATTTGTTTATTGAAACCTGCAACATCATATTGACAAATTCACTTCGAGCATTTTTTTTCGCCTTTTAATTGAAGGTTAATTTTCTAGTGAAGAGATATTGATAGTGATGGTGAAGATGAAGAGATGAGTATGTTTATATAAGTATCGCTGAATGTCTACAATTACTGTGAAAGCATCTTTAACAAACGTTAGTTAGCACTGAGAAGATCCTGGGTATGACAAGTTGAAGGACCGAATCGAACCTTCATCTTAAATATCCAAGAGCACAAGTAGGAATTGGTGAAACTCTTGGTTTTACATAGTTATAGTATAAATGTTTGCGTTTGGTTTACTTGCAATTCCAAATGTTTTATAAATATATTTATTTATTTATTTGTTAATTTCAGAATAAATATGGTTTGAATCTGAAACTTCTTATTGAAAATATATTTAATAAAAATATGTCAGAATGTTGTATTGACAATGAGAGAAAGTGAAGTAGATTCTTGTATGTTCTATCTAGTATAAGAATATGATTTACCTATAATAATGTTCCATCGACCCTTCTGTAAAGTCTTTCTATGAATACAAGACAGGCACTATATAATTTTTTGATAAAACAAGAATAAGAAACACCTGGAATACTTGACTAATTGCCTTATTTTGATCATAATCATAATAAAGTATCAGATTATTGGTAAATCCTTTTCGACAAAACAAGAAAAAAGAATGGTTTTTATCATCGATAGTTATACATAGTCGAGGCTCTATTTTTTGACATATTCAGTCTCGATGTATTAATATCTTGGCTTTAAACTGCACGTTTATCAGTTAATAATATCTTAACAAAGAGAGAATGTACCGATATATGCTCTGTCATAATTCCAAGACTCCAAAGAATAAATGTAAATCAAACTGACTAAGTACTACAATAAGAGACTCAACAATAAATAGTTTCCTAAAAAGGTAAAATTTCCTAATACAGTTAGTTCAAAAGGTTCACTACAGATGGATGGGTCAGGCAATGGTTAAACAGTATGATAAGAACACATTAACATATTTGTCCGTGTTTAAAATACTTGACCGGGAATTGAACCTTGCAGTTTCTCCTCAATATACTCTAAGAGTCTCTCTCGTCTGTCAAATGTGAATATCACTAATGGTACCCGGTCTATTTTCTTACAAGTAACCAACTTATATTACTTATCAAATGCTTAGTTAAGACACACATATTAACGTATTGATTACAACAGAATATTACAATATCCCGATAAACAAGAGAGTATCTATCATTTAAGAATGTAATCATCATCTTGTTGTCTCTCACACACACACTCTCTCTCTCTATATATATATACTCAATACCCTATATAAAAAAACTGATATCAACTGTTTCGAGGCTGGCAATTTTTTTTCAGATTTTTCAGATTTTTCAAATCAGGCAAAAAATCGCAACCAGGCAGGACCAAAGAAAATCTTTTATAAAGTAATAGTTGCTTATACAACAATATTTTGTTAGTTCAATTGAACATTTAACTCGCTGATTTTGATGAACTCAAACATATAATTACTTTTGCATACACCCAAAAAAAAAATAGCATATATATAAAAATATTACAACAACCCAAATGACAAAAAAAACATTAACATATCATGATTTTGTTAAAATTAGAGATCAAAATTGGAATGTTAAAGCAATAAATAAAAATTTAATTCAAAATGAATTATTATCACATCAATTTACAATTCGTGAATATCATTTTTTTTTACATCAATACTTGATTTTTTTACAAAATGAAACCAATGATTTATTAAATTTTGTAAGTTTCTCTTCTCAACCATATATTACAATTGAAATGAGATATTTAATATTTGAATTTATTATGTGTTCACATTCAAGATTAGGACTTACAACAACGACATTATTCAATACATTTAATTTAATTGATCGTTATACATCAAAATTTATTCTCCGTAATGATAATTATCAGTTAATTGCATTAACCTGTCTTTGGATAAGTTCAAAATTTTATGATATAAAGAAAAATATACCAACATTAAATATCTTGGAGACATTATGTTGTGGTCAATATAACAAGATACAATTTCGTGAAACTGAATTTCATATTTTAAAATGTTTATCATGGAATATTCATGGTATACCAACAATTGATTCATTTATTGATTTAAATTTATTTGAAACAAGTTTCTTACATAAATTTAATAATATCAATGAAATTAAAATTACTGCAATAATTTTGAGTGAATTATGTGCATTCAGTATTAAACTTTGGTTTAATATGAAACCAAATGAAATCGCCAAAATTTGTGTCTCAATTGCATTAAAGATATCAAATACGACAACAACAACGTTACTTAATGAAAAAGAAAATGAATTTGTGGATATTTTATTTAGAAAAGAAGATAGTGAAATTATTCCAAGTAGTTTTAAACTAAAATATGATGATGGAATATTATTTGGATTGATTCAATTTATTAAAAGACATAAACAAGAGACATTAGCAATGGAAGAATATATAAATAGTATTATTGAAAAGAATGAAATTAAAAAGAAAAATACAAGAGATTCAAATATGATAAGAGGTCCATTGACGCCAACGACACCTATATATTTACGGAAAAGGTTTATTGAAGAAGAAGAAGTAAAGAATAATAAACATGTATGTAAGTAGCCCAACATAATCTATATATATAATTGAATTTATGATCATGTGTTGTTTGTCACTCACGACGAGACGTGGGCGGCTAAAATTAAGGGTAAGAGGGCGTGACTATGCGGGGTAAAACACTTTTTCGTGTGACTGTTGCATGACTGGGTGTATTGCTAAAACAAAAAAAAAAACAAAAAAAAAGTTTCTGAATTTTTCACCGACGCAAAAGTACAACACCGACGCAAAAAACGATATTCAAATTTTTCAAAATAGATCATCGCGTCTCTTTGATTTCCGATTATCTAATAAAATGAAATAATCCACTATAATTGAGTGGTTAGTGTTACCCTAACAACAACAATTAAATCTCGGACTGGATCTCCCTTTCCTACTTCCCCCTCTAGAATCGATTATATAATCCAATATTTTGCATTTAAAGAAACTGATCTCATATATTTCATATATATCAGTTGTTTTATTAGTTCTAATATCAAAAACGGAAAAGAAATTAGTTAAGGGTCCCGTTATAATTTTTTTTAGGTTATCTCTTAGTTAAACTTAATCTGGGATATTTTCACTAATCATTCCAGTATAACAAAAATAAGTGATTATGGCTTTAACTAATTCAAGACCATTATCTATACCAACGATGGAAAATGATTTATTACATAATACAACATCACCCATATTTAAATTGAATTCTTTAAATTTAAATAAATCATTCACAGAAAAGATTCAATCTACAACGTCAATTTCATCAAATTCATTTCCTGGTTCAGAAACTGTTGATTTAATAGATATCAATCCAAATATTTCTTTTGATGAAATAGATCAATCAAATAAAAATAAAAATGATAAATTGAAAAAGGATAATACTCCAAAAAAGGAAAATCCTCTATTAGAGATTTCAAAACTTATACCAGTAACAAATGAAAGACCAAAACCTAATGATATTTCAATTCCATTAAATGATGATGTATTATTTGCTGTCTTTATAATCTTATGGGAAGAAGATTTGAATCAAAATGGTATGACTGTTAAACAATTATGCGATCATTTATTACGCAAACATCCAGAAATGTCAAACTTATCAACAAAATTATCAAACTTAATTTCTGCAAAATTAAATGCTTATGTTAAAAAGATTGAAAAGGGTGAAAAGACACTTAAATATGCTATTTCGAGAGAATGGTCAAATTCTTCACCAAGAAGAATGCTTTATATTTATAGAGGTATATTAGCATCAGATTATAAAGAACATGCTTTAAAATTAACTTCACAATTAAAACAACAAATGGCAAATAATAACGATTCTTTATCATCATCCTCTTCATCATCTTCAACTTCCTCTTCATCTGCCTTTTCAACATCAAATAAATTACAATCATCCCCATCTCAAACACCACAACATATACCGACAAATTTAGCCTTCTCCTTATCTCCAGGATTTAATATTCCATACTCTGCATCTCCAGTAACTGTAACACTAAAGCAACATCAACCTAATGATTTAATGACAACAAAAACAACAACAACAAACAAAAACTATAAAAATAAGAACAATACATCCATAAAAAATACAAATAATACAACCATCAATTCAACATCACAAGAGAATAAAAGATACAACGATGATGTAAAACAATCTCCAAAGAAAAGACAACGTACAAATTCGCCAACAGAAAATCAATCTCCGCAACAACAACATTCACAAAATATCGATAATCATCATCGTCATTCTCAATCTCAATCTCAATCTCAACCATCTTATCTCACTGCTGTAGCTGCTGCTCCAAGAATTTCAAAGCTAAATCCAAAGGTACCTAAAATTGCTACTTTGTTACCTAGTGTTCATACACCTATGTTTCCTAACGAATCAAGTAGTATCGAAGATGATAATTCAAATGGATGGGGCCAAATAGTTAGAGATGGGTTCTTAATTGAGGAAATTGAATCTCCAGAAAGTATTACATTAGAAGATTTGGATGGGTTCATGTAAATCATATATCAAACGGTCTATCATTCTTCATGGTTAACTTTATCTCTTTATTTATTTTGATAAGTTTACAATCACATACACGTTTCTTAAACTAATATTCCCTCACATACTGTTACGCTTCCTCTTGTATTTACTTACTCACTATCTTCAGTCCATAGACAACATAATATTTGATGACTTTCCGAAACCGAAATATTTCAATGACTCTTGATTAAAGCTAACCTAAAATATATATATATGATTCAGAATGATAGTATCAAAGTAAACTAGAAAATAAATATGTTTCTGAGACGCTATATCTCAACCTCTACTCCTCGAATCAAGGATTTCGTTGATCTTTGTATTGTAGGTGGTGGTCCAGCTGGTCTTGCTACAGCTATCAAGTTTAAACAATTGGATACTCAAAACAAATATCGTGTTGTGGTCCTTGAGAAAGCTAGTGATATGGGTGCTCATACAGTTTCTGGAATTGTTTTGGATCCCAAGGCTATGTTAGAGTTGTTTCCTCAATTCAAACCTAATCAAAACGAGATGACATTGGAACCAGTAACAACAGACCAGTTCAAATTCTTGACAAAGAATTACTCAATGCCATTACCTATGACCAATGGACTAATCAATAAGGACAAAAACTACGTGGGTTCATTGAACACAGTGGTTAAGTGGTTAGGTGAAAAAGCAGAGGCTTTAGGTGTAGAATTATATACTGGTGTGAGCGTGGATGATGTAGTTTATAACAAGAGTAAGGATGCTATTATTGGTGTTGTCACTAAGGACCTTGGCATTGATAAGAATGGTAAATTTAAGGATACTTTTGAACGTGGTCTAGAGTTTCATTCAAGACAAGTTGTTCTAGCAGAGGGTTGTCATGGTTCATTATCTAAACAAATTATTAATAAATTTGATTTAAGAAAGGGCAAATCTAAACAATCCTATGGTCTAGGTATAAAAGAAGTCTGGGAAGTGGATCCTGCTAAATTTAAAAGGGGGTTAGTGGCACATACAATGGGCTATCCATTATCAAAGAATGTTTATGGTGGTGGGTTTCAGTATCATTTTGGTAACAACTATGTTACTGTTGGGTTGGTAGTTGGTTTAGATTATGAAAACCCCTACCTTTCTCCGTATCAAGAGTTTCAAAGACTCAAACATCATCCTTTTTACTCAAACGTATTAAAAGGTGGTAAATGCATCTCATACGCAGCAAGAGCATTGAATGAGGGTGGTTTACAGGCAATACCAAAATTGACATTCCCGGGTGGTTTACTAATTGGTGCGTCAGCTGGTTTCATGAATGTTCCAAGGATTAAAGGTACCCATACAGCAATGAAAAGTGGTATTCTTGCTGCACAGAATTGTTTCAAAGAAATTTCTAAATTAGAAAGCTTAGAGAGTTTAATTGAGGAAAATGAAGATTTTGAATTAACAGAACCATTATTAGATATAGAATCCTATGAAACAGAATTGAGAAAATCTTGGATCCATGACGAATTATATGAGGTTAGGAATATTAGACCATCATTCAACACTAAATTAGGTTTATTTGGTGGTTTATTTTATTCAGGTCTTGATTCCAATTTATTTAAAGGTCGTGTTCCATGGACGTTCCAATTTAAGCAGACTGATGCAGAGAAGACAAAATTGGCAAAAGATTTCAAACCAGTTGTTTATCCCAAAGCTGATGGTAAAATTTCATTTGATATCATGACATCCGTTTCAAGAACAGGTACTTACCATGATGACAATGAACAATGCCATTTGAGAGTTGGTACAGATCAGAATTTAGTAAAACATACAAATGAATCATATCCAAAATATAAAGGTATAGAGTCTAAATTTTGTCCAGCTGGTGTCTATGAATACGTTGAAGATGAAACCTCACCATTAGGTGTCAGATTTAAAATCAACTCACAAAATTGTATTCACTGTAAAACATGTGATATCAAGGCACCCACCAAGGATATCAATTGGACAGTCCCAGAAGGTGGAGATGGTCCAAAATACACTTTGACATAGCCTTTTTAATTATTTGTATATATATTCGTTTTATAGGTGCATATATGTCTATTTATTTATTAGTTATTCGTTTTTACTCATGCTTCCAACGCTATAATCAGCATTGTCAACTTGTTTCTTTAAAACGGTTCTTTGCATTTTGTACAATATCTTATCAATAATTGTACCAATTGCCATAATACCACCAATACTTGTTATACAATTTAGAACTAGCCCAGACCAACTAATCTTATGTTGCTCAGTGTTAATAACCTTTAAAGGTGATATTTCAATATCAAAGAAAACACCTGGCATACCACCTCTTACAGATTGATGGGTAGGGTCTTGAGCATTTCTACCACCATTACATGGCTTTGAATTGAATTTGTAACTAAACTGTGCAGTTTCAGTTATTACACCATCCATATATTCAAATCTTGTTGGAACAATTTTAATGAAATAAGTGTAAACGTAGGCGTGTGTATCATAATCTGGCAAAACTTTTGAACCATCTAATGGAGTAGTTGATAATTTTAAAATTTCAAGCAAATCTTCCTTTTCTTGAACTGGTTTACCAAAACTTAAATGGTTGATAATATGATTGAAATTTAATTGTTCCCTTAAATCATAATATGATGTATCATGTAAATGACTTTTACTATTTTGGAAAGTTCTCCCAGGTGCAAAATGAATATTACCATCAATTCTATTTAGTTTTGCCATACCTTTAACTCTGCAGCCTTCATTTAAATGCTTGTTAATCTTTTCAGTAAAACCTTCTCTTTCACATTGTTCAATATTTGTACCATCCATGAAAGCCCAACCCCTTTCATTGTAAGCATCTTGAACATCTTTACAAGTTTGACAACAAACTTTAACTGAACCATCTTCATCATTGTTATGTGATTGATCACGAGCACTATAACAACTACCACAATAGTTATCATCCAATGGTTTATATTTTGTCAATTGATCTTCTAGTTTGAATTGATAAGCACCTAATTCATTACCATTTGAATCTAATCTTATCTTGGTGAAACCATCTTCAGAGACGATATCTTTATCTAGTTGTAAGATACCAGATTGATCTAAAATATCAAGATTAATCAAATCACAAGGTATTGATGGGAAAGTTACATCTAATGATAAATCCAATGGTATATTTCTATCACGATCCATGACTAAAGTTGGTTTACTTATAATTTGACGAAATTGAAACCATTCGTTAATTAATAAAATCAATGTAATTGCAAAACAAGATAATGTAATAATACCACCTGATCTAGTACGTACACGAACATCTTCCTGAGCTCTAGAAAATGCATCAATAGATAATAAAGTAGACTTTTTGGTCACCATAATGAAGGTTGTTTGTTCTTTATCTTCAAGTTAACTTGTTGTTAAAATTTCAGTATATATATTTTTTTCAATATTTTCATACAAACTAGATAGTGTCAAGACCATTGACCTGAGCACAAACCATTGAATTTCATAGTGAATATTGTTGATTAGCTTGTAAGTTGTTATTTGAGAATATCTTCAGTTAACGCAAACAGTATGTAAAAATTACATAAGACTCACAATAAACAAACAGGTTGTTTTCGAGCGATTCAACCAATAAACTTTTCATTCTCAATAAATCTAATTAGTACATTACTGCCACTTTGTAAAAGAGGATGACCAGCAACTGCTTGTAACCATTTATTTAAACCTTGTCTTCTTTGTTCAATAAGATCTTCACTAAATCTATTACTTAGGAAAATTTTACCAGGTAAATTTGGTACATTTACTCTTGGATGATTTAGGACAGCAATCTCTTTAATTAAACATTTACGAAAGAATTCAAAATCAGAATAACGTCTTCTAACTTTAGAAGATCTCTTTGTAAAATTTGGCATATTAGTTTTACAAATTATTTCATAATCTGTAAACATTTCCTTTGAAGGATCATGAACGTTATGTGTAAGAGCATTGACAACTTCAATCTCGAGAAATGATTCTGGTTCAGCATAAATCTCATTTATATTTGGTTTACGATGTTTTGAGGATAAAAGAGATTGTTCAGTGGTTCCAAATGATTTAAATTCGTGCATTTTGAACCTAACTTCGTTGTGCTTTGTACAGTTTTTATTTTCTTAATTCGAGCTTGTGATAGTTGTATTATATATGATATGATACTAAAAGCAAAATGAAAGAAACCTTCAAAAGAACCAAACAACAATGAATTGGTCACTTTGAAGCTATCAATAAGAGAATAAGAGTACATTAAATAGAGTAACGAACTAGTCACGTGACTGTCAAGGAATCACTGTCGTTTTCTATAAGGATAGTAGTTTGCTTTGTTGTTTGTTAAGTAGTTGAGCTTGTTGTTGTCTGTTGCAAACAAAACAGTAAGATAATATGAGCAACCCATTAGAAAATGAACAATCACTTCAACAATTACCTCAGGATAATGATAGTGAAGAGTATGATGTCTTTGCTAATGTAGGTCAGGGACTTACAGGTCATTATAGAGAAATAATGATACAATATTGGCAAGAATTGATTAATGAAATCGAAATGACAAATGAACCTGGTTCTCAATACAATGATGATTTTAAAAGTCATTCATTACCATTTGCAAGAATTAGAAAAGTGATGAAAACTGATGAAGATGTAAGAATGATTAGTGCAGAGGCTCCAATCATATTTGCTAAAGCTTGTGAAATCTTTATCACTGAATTAACAATGAGAGCATGGTGTGTAGCTGAAAAGAATAAAAGAAGAACTTTACAGAAAAGTGATATCGCTGAAGCTCTTAAGAAAAGTGATATGTTCGATTTCTTAATAGATATTGTACCAAGAACAACACTCAAAGAATAAACCATCAAAGACTACTACTATTACTACTTTCTTTAATATTCATGCTTTATACTACTAGGATCACGTGAAAATGTATATCAAATATTATATATTATAAAAATTTTTCAATATGGATAAAAGATATATTTCATTACAAGAAACTTCCAGGAAGTCCAAGTCTTTGTGTGTCTTAAGATGCCTAGCAAATTTAATGATGATTTCAATCAGAATGACGGTCCACAATCTCCTTCTTTTCAACCTGTAACAAGATATGCTCATCCAGGTGCTGTACTTCTTTCACCACAAACCACTTCTTCAATGAATATTTCAACATCACACACTAATGATAATAATTATCTTATGTCTCCTACTCCAAGTCAACACACAAACAGTTCAATTTTCAATGATTTATCAGATTCAAAGGGTTTGTTCATGGATATAAATGAACCATTTCAACTTGGTAGACCTGTTTCAAGATCAAATCTTCAACAACCACAACCACAAAGGTTTCAAGAATCTGCTTCAACAGTCGAATATACTCCACATAACACCCCTAAGCCAGATAACAAAATGATTTTAAATCAAGATATTAATCAAATTTGTTCTTGGTTAATAGGTTTGACTATTCAACAACAAAAAATTGTGATGGATAAATTACTCTTATCTTTAAATGAGGATACTTTAAATCATGTCAAGACAAAATTAGATAATATGGTACCAAATCAATATCCAATTATTTCATCTCCAGTTTCTGTTCCAATACTAAATAATGAGATTTCTGCATCATCAAATACAAATTCTTTTTTACCATATTCAATGCCCACTAATAATAACAATAATAATAATAACATGGATTCTATATTCTCAGATTCAACTGCCCCACTATTGCATGCACCAACTCCACAATTTTCTTCAAATCCTAGAACTCGTTATCAACCTTGGTCACCTCAACCTGAATCTAAATCTCATCAAAATTACGATTTCTTAAATGATTTCAAAAATTTACAAAGACCAAAATCTGCTGATCCAATGAATATCTTGAAAAATAATCATCACAATTATAACAACAACTATTTATCTCCATCTTACAAAAACGATAAGTTATACAGTAACTATAACAAACGCAATAATAACACCAGTTTAAATCAACGCATTTCTTCAGATGGTCTGACTCCTCATCCCCATTCACAAAGAACCAAGACTCCCTCACAAGAAGAAGGTAGTATCAATTCTGCCATGAACCCAAAAAATTTAACAGACCCAGCATTACTGAATAATTTACCAGCTTGGTTAAAATCTCTTAGATTGCATAAATATTCTACAATTTTACAAGACTTTAAATGGCAAGATTTGATAGAATTAGATGATCATTATCTTGAAGTACATGGTGTCGCTGCGTTAGGTGCTAGAAGAAAATTGTTAAAGGCCTTTGGTATTGTCAAAGAATACAAAGACATGAATTTGATCGATGAGGCAGCCTTTCAAAAATTGGAAACTAAACCAAATTCTGAATAAGTCGTTTGTTCTTCGTCAATTGAAACAAGAAACATTATTATCACTGCAGTGCAGTGATAATAGATATAACTAGATGTTATAAATTCAAAAGCTGTTCCCCAATTAAGTGGGAATATTATAGATAAATATCTATATCCATATAGAATAGTACATTATTTACATAAAATTAAGATTCGTTGACAATAGATTGAAACAGCACTTCTTTAACTTGTTCAATGATATGACAATTCGTTAATCAATAGTTCTATTCCATTTTGATGACTGATGGTGTGGTTATTTAGAAAGAAAATATAAATCAACCTTATATATATACACACTTTAGTAACGGAAACAGCGATGATATAACAATAAAGGTAGTTCTTAAATTCTTGTTTTTTGTATGCTAGTTTTTGTTATCTCTAAAGTTATTTAGTCCTTCTTTCCCATGGCTTTTAACCAGTAAGTCTCATTATCTCTAACGTTATTTATTAAAAATTCCAAGTCTGGGAAAACTTTAGCTAATTTTTCAAAGAATTCAGATGCAAATGTTTTAATGAAGAAAACTTGACCATCTGGAATCATTTTATATTCTTTAATTAACATATCAGAAGTATATCTATCATCATCTAATATATTTTGCATCTTTATTTCAAATTCCATATCATCATCTTGTTTTTTCTCTTTATTACCAATTAATTCAAAGCAATTATTCATATATTTTTTATCACTCTTATAAAATTCTTGTAATAAATTACAATCACCAAATTCCAAAGTAATTAATAATGCCCATTTAGCACTTATTGCTAATGGTCTTGTTACATTTGAAATATCTGCAGCTTTAATAATTAATGAAATTATTTGACTTAATGAAAGATCTTTTCTATCCTTTGTACCTGTTAATAATTTAACATAATTTGAATGTAAACCCATATCAGTTGCATTAATACCTGTTTCAATCAAATGAGTTCTTTCATTAATTGAAATATCATTAATTTTATTCCAATGATTTTGTAATATTTTATTGAAAATGGTAAAATGAAAATTTTCTAATATTGATTGACCATCAAATAATTTTGAAATTTGATTATTTTCATTAATTTTGAAAAGATTATTATTTGTACCTGGATGACCAATATCATGACCAATAGCAGTCAATGCTAATAATAATTGTGTCTTGTAATCATTTGGTATTATTTTTTTACAAATTTGCCATGTAGCCTGCATGACATCAATAGCATGTCTAAAATTATGAAATTTATTAATTTGATGATATGATAATTCAATTGTTAATATAAAGAAATATAATTTATTTTCTGTTATATTAACGTTGGATAATCTTGATAAATGATTTATTAAATGAAATCCACATTGAATTAATTCTGTTGTTGTTAATGTTAATGCAGAAAATTCCCAAGTATTTAATAAATTTAGATAAAAATTATTATCGTTTCCATCTTTAATAAAATCTTTAAATTGAATATTTCTAATTAACCTTGGTATATCTTCAATATTTTGAAGATTATTATTGTTATTCAATTGATTTAACATTGAATAAATGTTTGAATCACATGACTCGTTTGAATGATTCATCCAATGATTCATTTCAAGTATTCTATCTCTAATAATTTTATTATCTGATTTAAATGAATCAAAAATATCTCTCAAAGAATTTTCATCGTTTTTCGTATCAAAGGTAACTAAATTTAATGTTGGGAAGAATTGTTTAAAGATAAGATTGAGAGATTGTGATGATAAACTTGGTATTATTCTTTGTGAATTATAAACAATGAAAGAGATACCAATTTCATAATTCCACTTATTTGGTAATGGTAATAATCTATCTTTATAAATTTGAAATAATAAAGAATCCAAATCTGTAAGTACCAATCGTCTATCAAATAATTCAGTATATTGAGATTCTTCTAATAAGGATAAAACTTGATCAAAATCGTTATTTCCATTTGTAATAACAGTCGAGCCAGTTGTTGGGGATGCACTGATAAAGAATATGGTCGACATATTTATATATATATATGTGAAAATGGGCAGGCCTAGTCAAAAACAGTACTTATCTAGTTTTTTTTTCTTTCTTTAAAAGTCAAGAACAACCACTAGAAACTTAGTCACCGGACTTATATATATATACCAATTACGTTTCAAATATAATTTTATATATATATATAAATGTATAATTTCATAAAATACAAATACAGAATACAGTTAACAAAACAGACTTATTACCTTTTCAATGTTATGGATAAAATTTTCCAACGTTTCTTTTTCTCGCATAGAAGTGAAATATTTTTGGAAGTTGAAATGAAAAATATGAAGAAAACAGTTTTTTTTTGGTACACAAAAACAGTCAAATTATGTATTTTGAAACGTATTATTTATTCTTGTTTATATGTTCAAAATATAGTTGATTTGACAACTAAAATACTGTTTGATGTTGTCAATAATTTGTTCTTTTTAGGATAAAATGTCTCGAAGATCACGTGCAAATGGAAGGTTTTTGTCGCTTCGATCGCGTTTTTAGTGCTTCTAGAGGGGCATTTTGTACTAAATAGGAAGGAAGATAGGCAAATATTAGTTGATTATATAAGTAAAGTACAGTAGTTTATACAGCTTATTCAGTAATCTTTTCTTTAGTCTCTGAAATGATTTCTTCTTTGATTTCTTCAACAATAGTAAAATCAGATTCATCTTGTTCATTTTGATTGATGGTATTAAATGCTTTGTAACCATATTGTTTTTCTAATTGAGAAGATGTAGATGCTCTATAATTAGTCCATTCTTTTAACATTTCACGTTGTTTTAAGATTAAATCTCTAACAGCAGAATCAGCTGCCATAATATCTTGTTCTTCAAATTGTGCTGACCATTCTTTCAAATTCTTTCTAACTTTTTTCTTTTCAGCATTAGTTAATCTTGATTCTGGTCTTGGTCTCCATGCAAAATTTCTAAAATTAATAATATTTTCTTCTTTCATTAAAGTACCAGCAACATTATACATCTTGAATCCATTATCCATCTTATGTTTCAAAGCAGATGACCAACATGTCAAAAATCTACCAGATGGATCCCATGTCATATCAGTGAAAGAACCATTAGTAACAGAAGCAACTGGTTTTAATGACATCATAACATCTGTAACTTCATTTAAATTCTTTTCACCATTGAAATCAACATCAAAGAATTCAAGTTCACATTTACGCATGTTTGGTTTAACTAATGTTGCAACAACAACAAATCTACCAGCTGGTGACCAAGAAATTGTATTACTAAATTTATCAGTAAATTTTTTAACTAATTTCCATTTACCAACAGTAATATCTTTGTTAGAAGAATCTCTCTTTTCAGGTGCATAAAAACTAACAATATTTTTTGGAACAGCAATATTATCATCATCAGTTTCATCATTAATTGAAATTGTAATAAATCTTTTACCATTAGATTCCCATTCAAATTCTAAGACACGATCTTTCAATTCAATTCTATCAACTGGAATATCCTTTTCACTTAACTTACAAATTTCTAAATTAGAAAATTCTGTCTTTTTAGATTTTGTATGTCTTTCAACATTAAAACATAAAAATTCAGATTTATTTTGCCAATGTAAAGTAACATTTGATACTTGAACTAAATTAACTGTCTTAAGAACTCTACCACGAGGAACTTCAACAATAGTTGCCTTACATGACATATTATTAGTCTCTGGTGTCCAATAAGATAATAAAACAGATTCTTCATCACCTTGTCTAAATGGAGCAAGTTTAACACCAGTTGGTGCAAAAGAAAAATCTTTAATACCAGTAACTTTTAATGATTTAGATACCAATGGTTGAAATCCATTATCAGCATCATGAACAATTAAAGTTTCACCAGATAGACGTGCACAATATTTATCATTATAGGACCATCTAACAAATGGCCAATGTAAATTTTCGGTCTTAATTAATGGGAAAGTTGCCTTCAATAAACCAGATGAAATTTCCCAAATACATAATCTATGACCTTCATTTTTAATATTGAATGGTGATTCTGGAACATTGTCATCAACAATGATGGGATCAGTAGAAAAAGTGACCAAATATTTTTCATTTGGAGAAACTGCAGAGGTTCTAACATTTGGATGATAAAATCTTCTTAAACGATCAAAATTTTCACCACCCCAAGCTGTAACACCTTGTGGATGATAAGAGAATAAATAAGTACCCTTTGGTGAAAATCTAACATAATTAGCAGACCAATTTTTCCTTGATTCAACAATAGATTTTTCTTCATTATCTTCAAATCTTGTATTCCACATAATAGTAGTATCAACATCATCTTGTAAAACATATTGATCTCTATTTTCTTCATCTAATAACCAAGATTCTAATGAAGATGAAGGAACAAAATTTGGTATTTTTGGTTCATGAAATTCAACATCAAAGGATGTAGAATTATATTTTTCAACATCCTTCATTGTATAAATGAAAAGACGATGTTTCAAATCTAATCTTTTCCCATGGAATGCTTTAATAATTTTCTTTCCATCTTCAACAGATGCACATTCAACAAATAAGAAACCTTTAGATTTCTTAGTAGTATCATCAATTGGAAATTCCATATTGACAATTTTACCAGCTTTTGAGAAAAGACCAGTTAAAGCCTTTTGTAAAACAGGAATTTTAGATTCTGGAATAATTGGAGTACCTTGAACGACAATATATTGATCAAAATTAAATTCATTTTCAAATTTGTACTCATTTTCTAAATCACTAAAATCGATATCATCGATCTTTATATCTTCAATCGAGACTTCTGGAATATTAGACATATTTCTTAATGTGATTGTCAATTAGTATGATGGTCCTTTAAGAATTGTCAAGTTGTCAGAAGTGAACTTTTATTTCATTTCATTTCATTTCACTTCATACAAAGCGAAAATTTTTCACTCAATGAGAAATTTTTCTATTTTGTTTCTAAATTGTTTCTTATTTGATCAAATAATTTCAATATTGAACTCGAGTTCGATTCTTGAGTTTGTCACTTATTACTTGGTTGATTGACTGATACTTTTATACATATATATGATATTAATATACTAAATGATTTTTTATTTATTATATCTTACTCTATATTGATGTCGCCTTCTCTATCAATATTTTCATCGTTGGTTGATTTTTCAGCAACAACAACAGCTTCATCATCACTATCATCATCATTGTCATTGTCACTGTCACTATCCCCATCAATAGCTGTTTCCTTTTTAGCGTAATCAATAGCTTCCTTTAATAAATCACCATCAACAAATTTATGTAATCCCTCAGTTTCACTTATAGAACACCAACTTAATTCTAATTCAAAATCTTTCTCTTTATTATCTTCATGAGCCATATAAATTACTTTAGCTGCTTCCTTTAAAGCATCCTTTGCAGTGAATCCAATTTCTGAATGATGATCAATAATTTTTTCTAATTCAGCTTTGGCTGTTTGTCTACCTTTACCAGTAGCAGCACCTTTATAACCCCAATAAGATCCACTTGGTTCTAACATATACAAATGAGCACCATCATCATCAACACCACCAAAGATACTTGTAACACCAAATGGTCTAACACTATTATAAAGAGTATGAGCAGCAACATATTGACCTATACGATCAGCAAAGGCAGGTAATGGAATTTTTCTACTATACAATTTTTTAAAGCTTGATGCTTCTTCTCTACCCTTTGAGACTAAATGTTTACCATCTGGAATAATACCTGAATAAACGCAACCAATATGTCTATCAACAGTTTGTATCTTTATATTTTTCTTTGGAACTAATAATTTAGAAGATACTAATTTTTCAACTGCAAATACAACACCATCATCACATTTGATACCAATTGAAGTAGCACCGTTTTCTACAGCTTTAATAGCATATTCAACTTGAAAATTTCTTCCATCTGGAGAAAAGACACTATTAGATAAATCATAACCAGTACCAATGGATGTCATTCTGCTAACTATATGCTTATTTGATGGATAATTGACCCTTATTCCACTGAATAAACTAACTGTTTGCCACCGTAAACTTAACTAAAATATTATTTCTTGAGTAAGAAAAGGGAACAAATCTGAAAAATATTCGTCGTTGCACGTGACCTATACTCTAATGATAGTGAGCAAGACTATAACAAGCAAGTAACCAGTTCAATGGTTGTCGAGAGGAGATGAGGTTGATTATGTGATTATTGGTGATGATCTGATTGTGTGCTGGTTAAGGCTTGAACAGAAGTTTTTTTGAAATGGTCTCTAGAGAAGAATTATAGAGATCATTCCTTTACTGTGACAAATTTGATGAAGATATATTGCAGCCCTTTAGTAAATGATATGATATTCGTTCAAGTAACACTTATTTAAACTGGTTATCAGTTCAATTACTCATGCATTACTAATTCATCGCGGATCATTTTAGTACGGACTAACTGATTTGGAAGTTGCTTTGATAAGCTTCCTCGAGGGCAGCAAACTTGATTCGAGACATATATTGCTTGGCAAACATAACTTTCATATCTGCAACTCTTTACAATCAAACTACTGACGACTGTAAATATCAAAGCTACTTACAGCAAAAATGGCTTCTAATCCTCCAGGTGAATGTTGCTTTAAAGGATTTTACCATGAAGGTGAAACTAAAGGAACTC